>OZ023213.1:1172524-1232524 GCA_963995525.1 Escarpia spicata
CATATGAGTAACACATGTCTGGTAGTGTTTGTATTCCTTTAGCAGAAGGTGCAAACAAAAGTAGATCAGGGGGGATGCAAAAACACATGTTTTAAGGTCCTTTTGGAAATCAGTACCAGGACTAGCACTTTTGTTAAAAACATCGCGCGATTCCAGAGAATGTACAATTCGGCTGCTATGTTAATGCTACCCCGCTCACGTTTTGCCGAAATAATTATCCGATCTTGTGAGTCACAAAAACTCTGCCCAATTAGATTATAATTTCGGAAACTCTACATTTAAAGCACACCAAAAACTGTGTGTGTGCGTGCGTGCGTGTGTGTGTGTGCGTGTGTGTGTTATGGGTGTGTATGTATGTGAGTTGAGTGTGTGTGTGTGTTGTGGGTGTGTATATAAGTCTGTGTTTTGTGTGTGTGTGTTGTGTGTGTTGTGTGTGTTGTGTGTGTTGTGTGTGTTGTGTGTGTTGTGTGTGTTGTGTGTGTTGTGTGTGTTGTGTGTGTTGTGTGTGTTGTGTGTGTGTGTGTGTGTGTGTGTGTGTGTGTGTGTGTGTGTGTGTGGTGTTTGTGTATGTGTTTGTGTGTGTATTGTGGGTGGGTATGAGTGTTGTGTGTGTGTGTGTGTATGTGTGTGTTTGTGTGTGTTTGTTATGGGTTTGTGTGTGTGTTTGTGTTAAGGGTGCGTGTGTGTGTGCGTGTGTGTGTGTTGTGGGTGTGTGTGTATGTGTGTATGTTGTGTGTGTGTTTGTGTGTGTGTGTTTCCTGCGTGTGCGTGCATATTGATTTGGTCTTTACTTTATTGCCGCCTACGAGTTATTATATATGTTAACACATTGAATAAATATACCCTTCGGCACGGTCAAGCGACCTGATCAATGGATAAATAAGTCTTCATGTGTACCCTTTGTTGTTTGACATTAGCCCTACCTCTCAAATGTCGCGGAGGTAGCACATAGCATTCAACCAGACACAATAGCTGTAGGCGACCATCACAAACGTTTCTGGTCACAACATGCCATTAGAACATCAACCAACATCAACGGCTTCTGTGCGGTGTTTCCATGTAATCAAAACGAAAATCTTACTACTGGGGATGTGGGAATCATGTGGCACGACCATAGTCCAAACGGAAAAGTTCTCAGAAGAGGACACTCTTATAAACATCGCCTCAGGAGGTAATTATATGTAGTGTTAGAACATCGGTTGCTAAAGGTTCTCCTTTATAATAAACTTATTAAGAGTAATATTAGCTTGAGCTAAAGCGGCCAACACTGCAGCAAAATGATTCTGTCAGCGAACACAAACAAATATAATAATAATAATAATGACAACAATATTTTCACAAAAAATGTGCTGTGGAATGACTTCCGGTTTTAGAAGGGTTTTGTAGTACGACTGTGTCTTTGCCAATCACAAAAAAACTGTACGGAAAGTGATGCCACAGCTTGACAGAGAGTTGACGACACAAGCTAGAGATACGGGAAATGATTCCATAGCTTGACACATAGTTGACGACACTAGATTTAACAAGATTGTCACTGAGAGAATTAACTCTAGGTGGCAGGTGGACAAGGAAGCCCTTTGGCTTATCGAGAGACAACCCTTTTATCGATGTGTATCCCGCCCTTCTGAGGTATGTGTCGATTTTATTTTTAACCATATTCACGCTACTAGCACCCACACAATCAGCAGATAATCTGTTCCGTTAAATTAGAGTCCTGTGTGAAAACTATTACTTTCTTATATATAATCTGCACTGCTCCTTTGCAAATGTAACTTCATCTCCTCTAATGCTTTTATCTTTCTTAACTGAGAAAACAATATTTCTAACAATATTTTCATAACCATTCATTATTCTGATCTCCTGGTCTCTAGTGTTGTTAAACCACATTCGTTTAGGCGAATTTCATAATTAAGTTCCCTCAGTTTTGTATCGTTTTAGTCGATCTCCTCTGTACTATTCCTAGCATATCTATATTATTCTTGCGATATGGCCTCCACGCTTGTATACAATATTCAAAATGAGGCCTCTCTATTGTTTTGTACAGCGGCATTATTAGTTCTTTTTTTCTTATACGCTATATTTCGCCTACTTAATCCAAGGATTTGATTTCCCCTTGAAGCTGCAATTCCGCACTGCTCTGAAACCTTCATATCAGCACTAACGGTTAACCCTAAGTCCTTTTCTTCTACAGTAGTACTTAGTGCAGTATCCGCCATTGTATAATCTACATCTTCGTTCCCATGTCCTGTGTGGAGGCATTTACATTTCCCAAAATTGAACAGCATTTGCCACTTTTCAGACCATTTGATCAACTTGTCAAGATCATCTTGTAAATGCTGTCTATCTCCATCACTTTTATTCCTTCTAAACACTTTTTTATCATCCCGCTAATTTCAACATCTTGCTTATTATATTATCATCCAAATCGTTACTATATATTAAAAAAATTATAGGTCCTAATACTGATACCTGTGGTACCCAACTCAATACCGATTTCAAGTGTGAAGCCTCCCTATCAACGACTACCCGTTGTCTTCTGTCAATCAGCCATTTTTTTATCCAGTTTATTATACCATTTCCTCTGCCATGGGCCTTTAGTTTAAGCATTAAACTTTGATGTGGTACTTTGTCGAAAGCTTTTTCAAAATCTAAGTAGATGATATCTACTGGTGATCCTTCACCTACCCATTTAGTGATGTCTTCCAAAAACTTAACATATTTGCTAAGCATGACTTCGCTTTAAAAAACCTATGTTGAGATGGGTTTATCAAGTTATGTTTAACAAGAAAATCCACCATGTGATCTTTAATTAGTCTTTCTAATAATTCGGAAATCACTTATATTAAACTCACTGGTCTATAGTTATTTGACTTGTTTCTCGAACCTTTTTTAAATAACGGTATCATGTTTGCCTCTTTCTATTCTAAAGGAGCCACTCCCTCTTCTAATGACAAGTTGAAAACTGTTGCAAGCGGTACGCTAATTTGTTCTACAATTTCCAATAGTAGTTTGAGCGGAATCCCATCCACTCCAGGTGCTAACGATACGGGAAGTGATTCCCCAGCTTGACAGATACTTGACGTCACTAGCTGGAAATACGGGCTAAATCGGCCAACAGTACAGCACAATGATTGTGTAGAAGTCATCTAAAGATAGCGAACACAAACAAAGATACTAATAATAATAACAACAACAACAATTCGCTTTATCATATTATAACAACGCTGCTCTAAAATGGTGTGTTTTATAAGAGTTTTGTACTACGACTGTGTCTTTGCGATGCACAAAGGCTTGGCAGAGAGTTGACGTCACTAGCTAGAGATAGGGAAGTGATTCCACAGCTTGACAGATAGTTGGCGACACCAGCTAGAGATACGGGGAGTGATTCCACAGCTTGACAAATAGTTGACGACACGAGCTAGATATACAGAAAGTGATTCCACAGCTTGACAGATAGTTGACGACACTAGCTGGAGATACGGGAAGTAATTCCACAGCTTGGCAGATAGTTGACGACACTAGCTGGAGATACGGGAAGTAATTCCACAGCTTGACAGATAGTTGTCAACACGAATTAGAGTTACGGGGAGTGATTCCACAGCTTGAAAGATAGTTGGTGATACTAGCTGGATACACTGGGAGTTATTCCACAGCTTGATAGATAGTTGAAGACACTAGCTGAAGATAGGATTTAGAGGAGAACAGCCAATAAACATTCGTGAAGATGTATGTGCACAACAAAATGCATATGCATTACACGGAAAATGTGTTTTATCAGGTATGTACATACATAGATCGGCATGTGAACATGATGTATTGACGCGCGCGTGCGTTTGTATAGGTGTGCGTATGTATGTGTGTTTATGCAGCATCAACATCATATCCATGACGGTTCAAATTCAATACCCTTGGTTATGTAGCATGAGACTGCGTTATCTCGACTGCCCCGAGGAATGAGTTGCCTAGGCAGTGGGGTCTCATCACTGGGCGCAGGAAGATTAGTCGCGCTGTCAGTAACAGATGATCTCCAACACATATATTAAAATACACCGTACAGAGAGTATTAATTTTTATTGTTGTTGGCAAACACTTTTATACACATTCTAAAAATAAAAAAACCGTCTCAAAACCCGTTTGCGTAAATCGTATTTGAAAGTGTAATGCAGAGAACTCTTATTAATAATAATAATAAGATAACTTCTATTGCGCCTAAATCCTTGGAAACCAAGCTCAGAGGCGCATCAAAACAAAAGGGTTGGTCAGTCTCAAAATCCATAAGTAGTTTTCCAATTGTCAACAGATGGGTCAAGGCACTAGGAAGCTACGGTGGATAAGCAAGGTTGTAAAGATACGTTTTTAAATAACGACGGAATTTTGTAATATTTTCAACTGATCTAACACTAAGAGGAAGCATATTCCAAAGAGTTGGAGCAGCAACAAAAAAAGCCCTAGTTCCAATGTTAGTGTTGACTGTAGGAACAAAAAGTAGGCCAGAACTAGATGATCGAAGCTGGATAGGTTTTCTAACACAGTAATCAATAAATGCAAATAAGATATTAATTAAATTGAACGATATACCCGACTAATGGCGTATTTAATGTAAGATCAAGTGATATATCACAGTATACGCTAGGGGGGAGCAATTTATGAAAAGTGACCAAACCTTGCACGGTAAGTATATTGCCTGTTTTTTATAATAATAATAAGTATTATTGATTATTTAGACCAAGTCACTCCCAGTGCCGACCGCAGTACAATCTTATAAGGAGGCGGTGCCAGGTTTGTACGTGATTCAAAACGGAAAGCTCCGCAGTTGGTCAGTTGTACCTGTCACGGGAGTTCAAACACAAGACAGACTGCACAACTGCCAATCACCAAGTGGCAATTGGACATAAATGGTGGTTCTGTAGTAGTATCGTCAACACTTCGGATCACCGTTGGAGTGGCTCAACTATACTCGTTTAAGTCTAGGTATGCCTTTATTCGTTTTGTCAAGTAATGAAAGAAATATGTAATTACTATAACGTTTGCATATAGAGGCGTTATGCGGTATGCAAGAAGAAAGAGTGCAACGACCAACAGTAGTAATCAGTCGATAACATAAGCGTGGGACGTCGGCGATGTTATCTCGGAGATACAACTACGAACATTTCCATGATGGATAGGTTCATCTCGATTAACACGTAATGTGTTACTGAAACACCAGCTCTAACATTTCCAAGCTACTGTTTTGCATTAAATTCGTTGTCTGCAATAAATATATTGGGCAAACATGGATCCACCAAATGACGTCAACGATATAGATATCGACGCCAAGACATTGGTAATCAGTACAGTGATCATACTGAATATAATCACAAACTGTCTCGTGATCATTGTGATCGCACGATACCCGGAACTTCGTGAAGACCGCACGACGCTTTTTATGGTTTCAATCTCCACGTCCGACTTGGCGGTCGGCTGCACGGTGATGCCCATCAGCGCCGCCGTGTGTTCCCGTGTCACCCCGAACGTGCACTATATGACCACCCTGCCAGACATTCAAATGTTCTTCCTGTGGTGGTTCAGCTTCAACTCACTGCACAGTCTCTGTTGGTTAACCATGTGTAAGATGGTCGCCGTACTGAAGCCATTCCGCTACGAGCAGCTGTTCACTCGCAACCGCTGCTACGGCATCATCGTCTTCAACTGGGTCGTCGGCGCCGCGCTAGCAGCAACCAAGTTCACAGCACCTACTGAGTTTACTAATAATGTGTGCATGTACAAGTTTCCACCAGGGTACGGCGTCTCGGCGTTGGCCCTGTTCACCTACGCAGTCACTGCCGTCATACCAATCGCAGTTCTCCTCTACGCCACGACGAGAATATTCATTGTCGTCGTGCGTACACACGTGGACATCTCTAGGCAAGTGCACGCCATCGACGGCGGAACAGGAAGTGCTGGTGTGGTGACACTACAAGCGATCCGCTCTGCCAGAAACATACTTGTCATCTGTTTCATGTCAATGGTACTCACTATGCCAATTATTGCGTTTGCATTGATCCGCCACACAGGTAACAGATTGTTGATGTCAATTGGTTTTAAATTTTTCGCCATCTGGTTGTACAACTGCAATACCTTCATGAATAGTTTCCTCTATATTGTCCTCCATCGGTCATTGCGTAAGAAGACGAGGCTCTTGTTTATTGACCTCTACCAGTTAGTTCGTGGTGGTTAAGATAACGCTTCATGGAAGAGCGATTCTGTGGAACAGATATTTCCAATCAACGATAGAGTTTAAGAAGACATAACGTGTGACAGCTATGTCGTACTGCATTTACGTTTTGTTCTCTTCAGATCTACTCTTTTCTGCTATATTCCGTTCTGTTCTGTTCTGTTGTGGTCTGGTCATCTCTGTTCCCGTCAAGACATAACGTATGACAGCTATGTCGTACCGCATTTACGTTTTGTTCTCTTCAGATCTACTCTTGTCTGCTATGTTCCGTTCTGTTCTGTTCTGTTCTGTTCTGTTCTGTTCTGTTCTGTTCTGTTCTGTTCTGGTCTGTTCTGTTCTGTTCTGTTCTGTTCTGTTCTGTTCTGTTCTGTTCTGGTCTGGTCTGGTCTGGTCTATTCTGTTCTGTTCTGTTCTGGTCTGGTCTGGTCATCTCTGTTCCCGTCTGGTGTGTTCTTTTCTGGTTTGTTAAGCTCTATTAAGATCTGGTGTGTTCTGGTCTGTTCTGATATGGTATGTTCTGCGATGTTCTGGTCTGTTTTGTTGTTCTGTTCTGTTCTGTCCAGCATATGGTTTGATCCAGTCACGGGTGAAGGTCTGTTCCATTTTGTTGGTCAGTCTGCCATCTAGTGTCGCTCTGTGGTTTAATCCCCCACCTTTCACGGTGATTTGTTTCTCCTTGCCGTCTGTTGATCTATCGCTCCACACTAATGTGTTGTTGCCACATCCTTTCGAACACGCCTGCTAAGTCTGTATCTTGGTTTTTGTTTCCTTAATTATTCTACTTTTGACACCAGTCTCATAAATATGTGGTGGTATCCAAACCGTTATTTGTCACTCCTACCGTATCATCTGTATAGTAACTCTCTGTTTCTCTACATCCATTGTTGCTGTCCATGTTTCTGCTTCGTTTGCTAAACGTATTATCATTAATTCGGTTCGTGAATAGAATGCAACAATCTACACTATACACCCTCCTATAACGTTATTCGTTTGCTTATTTTTTTTATAGATTTTTGTGCCAATAAGACACACCTATTTGTTAAGTGAATATCATATGTCATGTAGTTATTTCTTTGGACTGTTTTAATTATTCGATTGTATCCTCCGTTCATTCCGTGTTCTGCTAACTGCTCTGGGTTGGCCTTTCTGTTAAGGCGCATGCCAAATTACCACATAATTACGCTATTTATTTACAGGTACGTATTTTATATACTGTCATATATGCCGTGTTTTTGTTGTATTAGGATAGAGTGAAGGTGTAGTGTGAGTGATTATGTTGTTCAAGTTGATCATGCACATCGTTAACTATTTACCATATTAGTGTATCAGGTATATGTCATTTGATGCGACAGTGTGACGATCTATAATGTCCGAATGGTTACTTTTCATACAACCTCATCAGGATTAGTATGCATGCATATATCTAGTTTATGGTGTACACTGCAGGTAGTTGAGATTCTTCACACCACAGGGAACGTGTTTATATGCTAATTAAACAAAGTAATTGTATTCAAAGAAGTCGTACAAGGTGGCCTGACTGGACGAGTGTCCTTTATGTAGAAATTACCGTAAGAGTTGTTGTAGTCATCTTATAATATTATCACTTCATATGTGTCATTGAGTTCTCTGTGGAACTCTTGAGTTGATTAGATATTTAAGTGTCCACAAAGCGATGGGACATCTTTATATTAATTAAATGTAATTGGCAATTTGTTTAGTATGTGTAATTAAATAATATATATTAGTGATTCGTTACGTAGTATTACACCCATTGTTGACTCTCGCGTATAGCCTACATTGGTGCACAGTGTAATATTTTAAATTAAAACAAACGACTGGCGCGGATTAAAAAAAATTAAAATAACGTGTTCGATCTGTTGTGTTACGTGCACTGTTCGTGGTTCTTGAAAACAATAAACTGCATCAAAAGATTGGTATATTTCTAAAGCGACTTACTAGCTTATATGATAAGACAACATCTGGCTTGAACAACAATTTGCAGAATAAATAATTATATGAGACATTCTATACATATAATTCAAGAGTCACTCCCAGGACTGATCCCTGTGGTACCCCACTGAAAGCTGATTTCCAGTTTGAAACCTCCCCGTCAACTACTACCGTTGTTTTCTGCCAATCTACCATTTTTCTATCCTGTTAATTATATCATTTCCTATGCCATGAGCCTTTAGTTTAAGCAGTAATCTTTGATGTGGCACTTTCTTCAAAGCTTTCTGAAAATCTAAGTAGATGATATCTACTGGTGATCCATTGTCTACCCATTTAGTAATATCTTCAAACAAAATGCACAACATATTTATTAAGCATGACTGCGATTTTTAAAACCCATGTTGAGATGGGTTTATCAAGTTATTTTTAACAAGAAAATCCACCATGTGATTTTTAATTAGTCTTTCTAATAATTTGCAAAACACCGATGCTGAACACAGTGGTCTCTAATTCTCTGACTTTTATCTCGAAACGTTTTTTATATAACGATAAAGTGTTTGCTTCTTTCCATTCTAAAGGAACAACCAGAAGTTGAAACTGTTCCAAGCGGTATTCTAATTTGTTCTACAATTTCCAATAGTAGTGGTCTAATTTCAGCTGTAGCTTGGTTAAGTGTTTCTCTATAAATGTTGTAGTCTTCATCATTTACAGTACGTCTATATGACATCCACATCATTTGTTTGTACTAAATTTTTCTAATGGCTTCGTTCGAAAAGTTTTTCTTTCTGGACAGTTTCCCTTGTTTTTTCATGGGAACAAATTTATCGACGACGACATTTATGACATAGACGAGAGCTAGCTGCGCCATGGTACGATGGAAAATCCACCGGCCATGGTGGCAGTAGGAACCAAGAAGTGTGTCCCATTGCATGAAATACGTAATGTTAGCATTCTCGGCTGTCTCGATAAACCGACGTAATAAGTCCGACAAAATGGCCGCTTCGGCTTCAGACAGGAGCAATTCAAACGCTCTCCATTCACGGTCGGAGGTCGCGCGACGAATGGTGACGTCTGACTGCAATGGAACCGCCAGGAATAGGAGAAAAACCACAACAGCCAGTATCCATCTGTACTTGTATTTCATGTTACCTACTGCAACAGCAACCTGTGTTAGCTGAAACGTCTATTAAACCTAGCAAACTATGAGGGGAAACGTTATGATAGAAACTGACCTTACACATCAACATATCAATTCCGTTCAACACAAATATTGACACAGAGCAGAATAACGATTTATTTAAACAAACGACCCATTATGGGCGTGATTCTACAATAATTCCACACATACACAAGCAAACGCACGCAACTCACTCACAAACACACATGAACACACACGCACAGACGCACACACGCACACGCACCCGCACACGCACACGCACACGCACCCGCACACGCACACGCACCCGCACACGCACACGCACCCGCACACACACTCGCACCCGCACCCGCCACGCACCCGCACCCGCGCCCGCGCCCGCGCACGGGCACACGGACACGCACACGCACACGCACATGCACCCGAGCCCGTGCCCGCGCACGCGCACGCGCACACGCACACGCACACGCACACGCACACGCACACGCACACGCACACGCACACGCACACGCACCCGGACCCGGACCCGGACCTGCACTCGCACACACGCACACGCACACGCACACGCACACGCGCACACACACATTTACAAAAGATCAAAGCTAAGCCAATACACTCTAAATTAATTTAACACATTATATTAAACATGTACTTTTTACCTTCGCACTGCATATATCTTTATGTTCAAATTAATTTTTGTTAAACATAACAAATATACTCTAAATTAATGACAATTCCCACGTGAAAGAGGCGTTAGACCGTGTACGCTGGTATAGACTGTCGGTGTCACGGTACAATTTCGCCTCGCGTTCTCGCACATCCGCCGATGCTCGTAAATCTGTCACACGATCAAGTATTACGTAATGCTATTGACTTATTTACTCAAGCTAGCAACTTTAAAGTCCTTTGCCAGATTCGTCACACTTAACAGAGCAAACTAACTATAGACGATAACCATATTTATGTACATAGTGCAGTGTATAAATAGCTTTGCAACACAAATGCAGGCTGGATATCATTATCCTTGCAGGTACACGAGGCCACCCTTCTCACGTTAGTAAGCCTGGCAACTTCATCTACTCCCTCACTGTAAACTGAATCGCAGTCGAAACTCATTTGTTCCCCCGTCAATTAAACTAATGAATGAGTAACTGTCCTTCATACCCTCCATCTCTGCCAGTCTTCCCTGCCTGTCTGACACTTAGTGAGCCTGAGATGATTCATGATTTGTGAGATGATTTAACTTTTGTAATTTCATTTACTAAATTTAAATTATTTTAACTGATTTAAAAGATACAACTTTTATTACTATTTTAATATTTTAATATTGCATGTATATTTGCTTTATTTGTTTTAATATGCTGCTACACTCCAAATTAATTTCTTCCCGATGGACAATAAAGTATTATGATTGTGATTGTGAAATAACTTAAACAACTTGAAAGAATATCATCCTGTTTAAGGCAAGCACTTGGTGTAAACGAGTGCAATTAACAATGATTTCTTCATATGTGTATCGCAAACACCCACACACACCCACACACACCCACACACACACACACACACACACACACACACACACACGCACAAGCACACGCACAAGCACACACACACACACACACACACACACACACACACACACACACACACACACACACACACACACACACACACACACACACACACACACACACACACACACACACACACACACACACACACATACACAGAGACACGCACAAGCACACACACACACACACACACACACACACACACACACACACACACACGCACACACACACATATATATTATATAGGCTTACCCGAAAACGAGGTCGGGATCACAAAGAATTGGCAAATATTTGTGACGACATCACATTCGTAAAGGTATAATTTCACTGGAATAGTAATTTACTTGTGAAATAAGATATTTGATACGAATAGTAAATAAAATAGTGGTGACGTAATAAATTATCACAGCCCCAATTGCCATTTTGAACGTCATGTCCTCGTTATGACGCTACAAGGTGTTCCCCAAGAAACAGAGCTGTAAAGGTCATTTGGTACCCAAAAGTGATACACTATACCTTTCTATTAATACCTCATCAGGGTCAACTTCCAAGTTTCCGTGAGGCAGCAGGCAAACTGCCACACCAGTCTTGCATTGATTGCAGGAAAATAGATGGTGAATTGATGCCTGAGCGTAAAATAGCATTGAATTATTTTATAGAAATCGATGATGTGGGCCTAGCTTGTCGTCATTACAGCGAATGTATATACCAAGTGCTGTATTATGTTTCGGAGAACAGCTTAAATGCAACAGTGTATGTCTTAGCATACACGTCCTCGAATGAACACAACGTTTTTGAGAAGATTTTTTAATGAAACCACCCCCCAACATTTCGTGTTTAAATTGTATTTATATCTGGTCAAAGATGATTCATTATCATTCGTTGTCTATATTGTCTTAACTACTGTGCACATAGTTAATAATTAGCATTAATTAATTATTAATTACCTGCATGTGGAAGTGTTTGAGGTCGTCGAGGAGCATCTTGGCCGGCACGCGGACCTTCTCGTAGACGATGGTGTGCTTCGTCTGCTCGGCGGCGTGGATCCGTACGTAGACGCACCGCGGGTGCAACTTCGTTACCTTCGCGCCATCGAAGCTGATCAGTCGCACACACTCAGCCAGCACGCCGGTCGGCTGATTCAACGTCACCTGGGCGGTGGCGGCGTTCGAAACGCGGGTCATTACTAATCAAGTTCGCAGCCCAAAATGGTATAGCACCATGTGTTTATTGGTGGGTGGTGGTTTATTGCTAAAGGGAAACGGTAAGTTAATAGGACTGTGCAGAATCAAACAACATCTCGACGTTTGCTGATAAATACGGGTTGCGGAACATTTGAGTAGAAAGTGTTTGCAATATATGTTGCCCCCCTACCTCCCTTTTGTGGTATCCCATTTGTTCCCTCCGTGTCTGCAATATTTGTTTCTACGTATACTAGTATAGACCCTCCCTTGCCATGTCCCAATATCTTCTCTACCCTTTCAGTCACATGTTCTATCTTAGCCCCCGGTAAACAAATAACGACGTCCTCCCCTCGTTAAGTGTCTGATATGTCTTTCTCAGAACAGACCACCCTCTCTTTTCTCATTGCCCCTCAATCACTGCCTCAACATATCTCCTTTTCCGGTTTTCATTTGTCAGGTTGTTGTCTTTCGCCCTGTTGCTTTCTTTCCTGTCACATTCTCTTCCGTTCCATTCTTTCCTGCCGATATTTCTCTTGTCACCTTTCCTCCTGACATCGTCCCTTTTCTTGACGTCTCTTCTGTCACATTTACTATCACTTCCTTTCTTCCCACTCGTCGCATTTTCTTCTCTCCCCTCCCGTCTCATTTTCCCTCCTACCTCCTTCTCTACGGTCAATTTCTCCCTGTCATCTTCACGCCGGTCACGTTACCCGCTGTCGTTTCTCCAATTTCTTCCCTTCCAATCAACTCCCCTCCTCTCAGTCTCTTTTCCTCAGTCTTTTTGCCACTACTCTGTTCCTTCAGTCTCATAATATTCCGAACTCTCTCCCTGTCTTCTCTCTCCATTCCATCTGTCTCCTTGACAATTCTCATCTCCATCCCCTTCACAATATCTCACAACCTAACTATCTCCGTTTGTAGACATTCCACCTTCCAACACCCCACGCATTGAAATGTGATGAATCCCTCTTCCTTAGTATCTGCCCATGACTTCCCACAGCGGGACAAGGCAAAATCCACCCGGCTGTGGGAATCATCGCACACCAAGTGCTGCTGTGCTTTGATTTGCCGATTGCAAGGAGCCATGTCAGAATTTATTTAATAATAATGATAATAATCTAATTACCTATAAAAATAGTCAACTGTGTTTAGACTATTCCCTAAGTAGGCTTTACGAAGACTGTTTACTGTTCGTTACACTTTTAAGACTAAGATGTACTTTAGAAAGACTGTTTCCTGTGTACTACATGCAACGCACTTTATGTTACAGCAGATTTTAACTACACAGCTGATTATCTGCCCTGTCACAAACGCTAACGTTACCGGTAGTGTCACTGGTGACCTAACTTAAATACAATCAATTACTTTACGCAAGACTATCTTATTTACATGTTTGGTAATCAAAGTATCTAGCAGGTTCTGGCTTACTTAGATATTATCTTATGTAAGTAGTTTTATGTTTGTTACTTTATCTCCTACATATTCTACCACACAATCAGGTTTGTTAAATCTTGTTTACAAACTTATCGAAGCCTAAATCACCCTATTATCACTCACTAGACTGAAGTGTTTTAAAATACTTTATCTGACTAACTTTAAACACACTTTACACAGTTACTCAGTATATGTCTATTGCTACTTTATGAATACTATTAAGACAAGGATTCAACTTTTCTGCATCACAAATTCTCAACGATCTAGACAGGAAAACAAAGGAAGACCAATATACAATGATGCAGGTTCAGACTGCCGCAGTGTCTCAAGTCCACCGGCTGAGGTCGACGATAAAAGAACACACCTTCGCCTTGCGCTTGATGCGCTCATGTTCTGCAGACAACATCGTCTTCTCCCTGATGGTGTCGAACTCCTCCGAGTCCCGACCGAGGGAAAGGACGGGCGTCATGGCCCTCGGTCGGCCTTCCAACACCGTACTCGCGTGCACCGACTCTGCCGAGTCGCGGCGCTTGCGAGACGCCAATAAGAAACTCCCCAGCCTCGGATGCTGTTCCGGTTTCTCCATTCTGGAAGACGGACAGCCGGGTACTTTACACGTGTTTACGTAGCAACGCGTCTGCAATATTGTTTTGGGGAATAACATCACCACAAACTGCAGGGGAGTGTAATAAATTCAACCCTGTTTACACTTCAATTGTGCAGAATCTGCAGCCGTTTATTTATGTTCAAGCGATACCTATTCTGAAGCCAACAGTCGAAATACTTTTGTCATGGATACTAATAAAATGATGGTAATTTAACGTATTTGGAAGTTGGTTTTTGACGATGTGTCAGTGACATTTCTTGTGCCTTGGCGTGACGTAGGCATTATTAGGGACTATCAGCCGAATGTGTTGTTTACACAAACAACGTTCATATTTTCAAGTATATACTAAGTTATATCAAGAAGTCCTTTTACGTGTTTTTCTTCAATCTGTCAGTGTAGACTATTGTCCGAGGGGCGTGTCCTTGGCCTGGCCCTATGACAGGCGGCGCTGAGCTGCGGCCCCGCCAGGCCTGGCTTTATGGCAGCTAGGCCTAGGTCCAATTTCTGCCAGGCATAGATCAAATATGGAATTTGACAAACATCAAAAGAAACTGTTGTGCATTGAATCGGTGTTGTAAACATTTACCTCACGTTATGTTCCACTTGTCCAAACCCTCCCGATGACGTATCCGACTGTTTTAAGCAGCACTTCGTGCTGAATTCTTTTACAAATCACGGGGTAACGTGAACTCCGTTTCGCTATCTTCGTATTACGTGCTCTCACAACATTCGGGTGAGATGTGCATAGAATCTACCAATTCAAGAACATTAATAAATAAACATCTAAGTTCTAATTGTCCTACTGTGATTTTAATCGTCATGACGTTACAATACGTCATTATGACATCACAATCAAAGTACGTAAAAATCTACATGTTTTGGTATAACCAAAGCATTTAAGTTACCAAGCATAGTCACTCGTGCAGCGCCCTCTGTTATTCAGGTATGAATGTAATGCTATTGTATACGCTACTAGTTCAAATTCAAAATGGCGTATCGCTGAGTGACTATGCTTGGTAATTTAAATGCTTTGTTATAACGTTTACGCTGATCATGCTGGGTAATTCCGTGCTAGCTCCACGCCTTACGAATTATAAGTTTCTGTTTCCTGTTTGAATCAGGCGGGCATACAAGAAACATACATGAAACACTGGTGTTGAGGCTACTTTTTTTCGAGCACGCGTGAAGGAAGGATGAAAGGAATGAAGGGAGAAAGCAAGGAATGGATGGAGGAAGGAAGAGGGGAAGGGAGGATGGAAGGAAAGAAGGAACCAAAAAAGGAAGGAAGGGAGGGAGGAAGGAAGGGAGGGAGGAAGGAAGGGAGGGAGGAAGGGAGGGAGGGAGGGAGGGAGGAAGGAAGGGAGGAAGGAAGGGAGGGAGGAACGAAGAGAGGAGGAAGGAAGGGATAAAGGAAGGGAGGAAGGAAGGAAGGAAGGAGGAAGGAAGGAAGGGAGGAAGTAAAAAAGGAAGGGAGGAAGAAAAGAAGGAAGGGCGGAAGGGAGGGAAGAAGGAAGGGAGGGGGAAGGAAGGGAGGGAGGAAGGAAAGGAAGAAGGAAGGAAGGAAAGAAGGAAGGGAGGAAGGAAGGAAGGGAGGAAGGAAGGAAAGAAGGAAGAAAGAGAGGGACGGAGGAAGGAAGGAAAGAAGGAAGGAAAGAAGGAAGGAAGGGAGGGAGGGAGGGAGGGAGGGAGGGAGGGAGGGAGGGAGGGAGGGAGGAAGGAAGGAAGGAAAGAAGGAAGGAAGGGAGGAAGGAAGGGAGGAAGGAAGGGAGGAAGGGAGGCAGGGAGGAAGGGAGGAAGAAAGGAAGGAAGGAAGGAAGCGAGGAAGGAAAGAAGGAAGGAAGGAAAGAAGGAAAGAAGGAAGGCAGCAATGAAAGAAAGAAGGAAGGAAGCGAGGGAGGAAGGAAAGGGGAAGGAAAGAAAGAAAGGAGGAAGGAAGGAAGAAAGGGAGGAAGGAAGGAAGGGAGGAAGGAAAGAAGGAAAGAAGGAAGGGAGGGAGGGAGGAAGGTAGGAAAGAAGGAAGGAAAGGAGGAAGTAAGAAAAGAAGGAAGGGAGGAAGGGAGGAAGAAAAGAAGGAAGGAAGAAGCGAGGAAGGAAAGAATGAAGGATGGAAAGAAGGAAGGAAGCAATGAAAGAAGGAAGGAAGGAAGCGAGGGAGGAAGGAAGGGGGAAAGAAGGAATGAAAGGAGGAAAGGGAGGAAGGAAGGAAGGGAGGAAGGAAAGAAGGAAAGAAGGAAGGAAGGGAGGGCCGGATGAAGGAAGGGAGGAAGGAAGGAAGAAAGGAGAGAAGGAAGGGAGGAAGGAAGGAAGGAAGGAAGAGAGGAAGGAAGAAAAGAAGGAAGGAAGGAAGGGAGGGACGGAGGAAGGAAGGAAAGAAGGAAGGAAAGAAGGAAGGGAGGGAGGGAGGGAGGGAGGGAGGAAGGAAGGAAAGAAGGAAGGAAGGGAGGAAGGAAGGGAGGAAGGAAGGGAGGAAGGAAGGGAGGAAGGGAGGTAGGGAGGAAGGGAGGAAGAAAAGAAGGAAGGAAGGAAGCGAGGAAGGAAAGAAGGAAGGAAGGAAAGAAGGAAAGAAGGAAGGAAGCAATGAAAGAAAGAAGGAAGGAAGCGAGGGAGGAAGGACGGGGGAGGGAAGGAAAGAAAGGAGGAAGGAAGGAGGAAAGGGAGGAAGGAAGGAAGGGAGTAAGGAAAGAAGGAAAGAAGGAAGGAAGGGAGGGAGGGAGGAAGGAAGGAAAGAAGGAAGGAAGGGAGGAAGTAAGGAAAGAATGAAGGAAGGAAAGAAGCAATGAAACAAGGAAGGAAGGAAGCGAGGGAGGAAGGAAGGGGGAAGGAAGGAAATAAAGTAGGAAAGGGAGGAAGGAAGGAAGGGAGGAAGGAAAGAAGGAAAGAAGGAAGGAAGGGAGGGCCGGGTGATGGAAGGGAGAAAGGAAGGAAGAAAGGAGAGAAGGAAGGTAGGAAGGAAGGAAAGAAGGAAGAGAGGAAGGAAGACAAGAAGGAAGGAAGGAAGGGAGGGAAAACGGAAGGAAGGAAGTAAGGGGAGGGAGGGAGGGAGGGAGGGAGGGAGGGAGGGAGGGAGGGAGGGAGGGAGGGAGGGAGGGAGGGAGGGAGGGAGGGAGGGAGGGAGGGAGGGAGGGAGGGAGGGAGGGAGGGAAGGAGGAAGGGAGGAAGGAAGGATACCGACGATGCTGAACAGAGGATCTTCTCCCGACACAATGGCCAGGTTCATCTACCACAGTTAGTGAGAAACAGCGGCCCAGAGTTGCACATTGGTGTGCCATTTGTCTAAAACCATAATGTTCGTGGTTGATACGTGACGACCGCATTACCACAAAGGGAAACTATAGGAAACGATTTGGTGCCGCGCTCATAAAAGAGTTAATACATACTAACCATATGCAAATGCATGTATAATAAAATTTTAAGCCTCTGCAAGCAACTCACACCCGACGCTTAGCTTTGTTAGCTTTTCCCGGTGGATGATGCCTTGTGAGCTGGACGTCAACATTTTGATCGACAACAGTAATTTATGCCACCACACATTTATATTCAAAAGCAATTTTTGAAAATGGAACAATCCGGCGTGTAACCAGTTGACAGCCGAGTTGACATTTAATGACCATCGTTAAAGCTAGCCAATGGTCACAGCTAAACGTGGATGTTACAAAAGCACAATTAATCACTAATACATTAAAACACGTGTTGATATGCAAACAACACCATTTGTTGGTGGAGACGTTACCGGCGCGCCATTCCCATACGTTACCGGCGAGCCACTCTCATAACACTAGCAATATGTGAACATTTGCATGACGAGCCGTTGTCGGCAGGAATTCCTCGTTCGACACGTGTAGGGGCTGGGACAAAGAGAACTACCGTGGCTAAGTGAAATACACGTTTAAAATCTTTGTTATCTTCTTAAATGTCGCATTGCTCTTGAGAAGTAATGGCGGCCAAATAATTCAACACAGGATCGCGTGGGTATTAATGTGCCACTGCACGGGTAGATGTCTCCACTTTCTAATCAAAACAAAGTATATTTCGTTTTGCCCGACGGTTCTCTTTCGCCCCGGCCTCTTTCAAGGTGGGGTATTTTGGCGAGCCTCGGGGGGGTGCAACTAGAGGTTTTTGGAGAGGGAGAGTGGTGCAGAACGTCCGGCTCAGCCCACCCAATATCAATTTCGTTTCGGCGCCAGTGATATTACATTATGTCAAGTAGTATCCACGAGACAGCAGAGCCAGCCCAGGCTCAGGTCTAAAATGGCATCGTAATATTTTTTTATGCCTAAGTTTAATAGTGTAACTCAGATTTTCATTTGAATCAAATACGAAAAGCCAATATAGGGGCTAGCGCCATCTCCATGATTTCTTTGGAATAGAATACTCTAATATGTCGCAATAGGATCGAGGTAATGGTCAAAGAAGCGACTGCAGCTGATTGGTCTATCGTTACAGCAGGGTCAAGTTCAAACAAGCGCTTGCCGCTGATTGGTCTATCGTTACAGCAGGGTCAAGGTCAAAGAAGCGCTTGCAGCTGATTGGTCTATCATCGGGGTGAGAATAATAAATGTTTGCCGTCAGGAACGATCTCACTCGAATATCCCACTTTGAGAAAACACGTTTTATTTCCTTTGAAGGTGTACATATATTCAGAACTTTGCTTTATAGTCAGGTCGCTTAGCAACTTGATGGGGACAAACCGAATAAAAGCACAAATTGTTTCTACAGCTTCCTTGAACAATAATATTTAATTTGTTATCGCTGTCAGCAAATGATTTGGGTGGATACATTATTTTCACTCCCCACAAAGAACTAGCTTTTACAATACGGAACACAGCCATCTTATTTCCCCATCTAAATCGAACGCCGAAATAGCCTAACTGTCGATAACCACACTTCACACACGGTGGGCGGTAAATGTCAATTTGGCTATTCATTTTTCACAGTTAGCAACGTTTCATTACTTAAATGTGTTTTTGTAAATAACTTTGTATGCAAGCCTAGGGCATAAATGTCAACCCACATTTTAGGGTCCAACAAAAGAAGCGGAAGGCATCGGGAGACGGAACAACGGCAGTCCAGAAAGATATACATCAACGGTGTTCCTAGATTCATTCAGTTAACGTTTGCCTTTTCGCGATTTCAGTCGTACGTAAACATAAGACATATTTGTCAAGTGAACACCGAAACCGGTATCGCGAGACTCAACCAGCGTTGCCGCCTACAAAGTAAGACGTTCACTATTTTTTTGCAGATGGTGTCAGCTTATTATTTGGTATTCTACTGTGCCTCGTTGCACTGTATAAAATGGTGATTAGCTTGGATAGGTGTAATTTCCAACTAACTTTCTGAAGTCCATTCGCTTGGTGACATTTTGGAGGTCGTTAGAGGTCAAGGTCATGTGATAAGGTCAAAGTGAACGTCAAAATTGACAAAAATTTGACCCCATATTTGGCCAAAATGGTTTATATCGACCTAGCAATATATAGCAATATTTCAGTTCCAACTATTGACTATGATCATTTCATTGTTCTGACTGTACATGGGCACTTCAACAAAACTTGCCGACCGCGAGATTTTCCGTGCGCGCGTGCCGTTCCACGCAAAGCCGTTACGTTTACTCGGCACCTGGGTAGCATTTTGCTTCAACTCGTCGTGGCGTTCTTTTATAGGTCATTTACCTCATTCACTGCGGGCGTCTTATCCACGGTGAGTCGAACTTTCATTACTGTTTTCTTTTTGAAATTTCACCAAAATTAGGATGATGCATGATAATTAATTATAGTTGAAGTGCCTACTATGCTGAAATAGTTTCCAAAGTGTTTTTAAATCTTAATCATCATGGTATTTGTTTGTTTCAGAACTGTGAATGCGATGGCATCGGTTAGTCCAGATGCCATTTGTTTACTGTGTGAGGAGAATGCAACATTCAATGTGAAAGATTATGATCTCTTCATAGAGCTAGTTCTGATGGCTGGCATTAATTCAACTGGGGGGTCTAACGCACGGCCGTGTCTTCAATAAGAGTACTCGTCTCCAGACCCGTGCTGATGTCAGCCAGTACATTTTCGAGATAGCGGGGTTCTCTTCGAATGCAAGTGATGGGCTTTGTGACCTGGCAGCATCACGCATCCGACGTGACATGTCCGATATACAGAAGCTGCTTCAGGTGTTTGTTGAGCGGGAACCATTCAACACAACCTCAGAAAAGTGTATTAGTCTCTCAACAGGGTTGAAGGCAGAGGAGTCAGTAAACGTGGTCGATGCTCAAAGTGTCGAAGTGAAGATCCTAACTTCCATGGTCGGTCATTCTGTGGCAGAGTACACGTTCCCCCAGAAGAATTAAGTAAAGACTCTAGCCTCAGTTGTCCATGTCAAAACTGCTTCCGGAGAACGAATCGAGATGGATCCCCAGCGTCTATACTAGCGTCTTCTTGTTACGGATATCGGCGATATTCCTATGCCTGACCTCTTCAAATATGAGTTGTGCTCTTTCCCCCCATCTATCTTCAACAATCACATGTGCATGTGGACTGGGGACAAAGCGGAGCTCATACACCATCTCCTGAAGTTTGTCCCTGCATGCATCGTCTCAGTCACGCTCGACAAGGGCTTGCAGTTATTTGTTGATGGCGGAGGATTGCTCCACAAGTTCACATGGCCCAAGCACTCCACCTTTGCCGAGATCTGCGCTATGTATATCCGGCATGTACGCAGCAGCTATGGCCGTGCGTTGGTTGTGTTTGACGGATATCACGGCTCCAGCACTAAGGACGAAGCCCACCGTCGTAGGACAGGGAACGACTTTGGTGCTTCAGTCTCAGTTTCCGCAGAAATGCGTTTAACCATGAGCAAACAACTTTCCTTGCCAACACATCAAACAAGCAGGTCCTTATCAACCTCCTTGCAGAACATATGGTCAACGCAGACATCACAGTTCAGCAAGCAGAACGGGACGCTGACTACAAAATCTGTATATTGGCATGCCTTTCTGCGAAGAAAACGCCAACAGCTGTTGTCACAGAAGATTCAGACGTATTTCAACTCATGATACATCATGCTGATGCCACATATAAGAGTGATAACCTGTACATGGTGACACCGAAACAGACGGTATGCATCACTACATTGAAGAAGAATCTGGATCCAGCCCTCTCAGAACCTCCGCTCTTTCTGCACGCTCTCAGTGGGTGTGATACCACGTCAAGGCCATATGGAATTGGCAAAGTAACCGTTCTCACGAAGTATGCAGCACTGAAAAAGTCCACCACCGCTCTCATGTCTCCATCTTCCTCGAAAGAGGACATCGAAAAGGCAGGAGACGATGCCCTGCTGGTGATGTACGGGTGCACCATATCACTAAGCCTCAACTCCGCACGGGTGGGGAAGTTCCTGCTGAAGGTAGCTACTTCTACACAATACGTGTCTCCAGAGAAGAGGAGAGACAAACAAGTAGTGACATCTTACGACTTTGTCCTCCAACGTAGGTGGCAAGATGTACGAGAACGAATAAAACAAGCCATCTGGTAATGTGTATAATTTCTTTTTTATAGCAGTTCGATGGAACATAAAGATCACGTGTGTGTGCCGAAAGATTATGGATTGTAGGATAGTACATAAAGGTCACGTGGGCGTGCCGAAAGATCACGGATTGTAGAGTAGAAAATTCAAAAGCACGGACTGCAGAGTAGAATGTACACACGCGCAGACGATAGATTAGAAACTTCAAGTACGGACTACAAACTAAAATAATAACCTGACATTGGTAACTGAAAATGGACTCATAGAGATATACATAGAGCCAATTTGACTACAATGAATAAATACTGGTTGACTATTTTGTTAGACGCAGGTGTGAAGCTATCCGACGTGACATCCGAACAGTTGTGTAATATCAATACTTGGTTGCAAGACGCCGTTTCGAAACAGTGGCGAAACACTATGAAACATATGGTTCTGACAATAATGGAGGGTGACCTGTAAAGAAATTTCTTTTGTCTTGTATACGATTAAACTTTGCAAGACTGTATCAATGTCTAGTCTCTGATTCTTGCAGTTATGGAGCGTGACATGTAAATACGTTTGTGTTGTAATAAAATGTGCAAACCTTATCTTGCGTCTTTTTTCGTGTCTTACACTTCACAAGTAAAGATACTCGGCTAAGTCCCGATTAACAAATCACTCAAATCACTCACGCACTCACTCATCCTTCGTGTCTGTTCACTCACTCACTAACTCACTAACTCACTAACTCACTCACTCACTCACTCACTCACTCACTCACTCACTCACTAACTCACACACACACACACCCACTCACTCATCATTCGTGTCTGTTCACTCACTCACTCATCCTTCGTGTCTGTTCACTCACTCACTCACTCACTCACTCACTCACTCACTCACTCACTCACTCACTCACTCACTCACTCACTCACTCACTCACTCACTCACTCACTCACTCACTCACTCACTCACTCACTCACTCACTCACTCACTCACTCACTCACTCACTCACTCACTCACTCACTCATCCTTCGTGTCTGTTCACTCACTCACTCACTCACTCACTCACTCACTCACTCACTCACCTCACTCACTCACTCACTCACTCACTCACTCACTCACTCACTCACTCACTCACTCACTCACTCACTCACTCACTCACTCACTCACTCACTCACTCACTCACTCACTCACTCACTCACTCACTCACTCACTCACTCACTCACTCACTCACTCACTCACTCACTCACTCACTCATCCTTCGTGTCTGTTCACTCACTCACTCACTCACTCACTCACTCACTCACTCACTCACTCACTCACTCACTCACTGACTCTCTCACACAAGCCCTCACCTACTCACTCACTCACTCACTCACTCACTCACTCATTCACACAAGCCCTCACTACTCATCCTTCGTGTCTGTTCACTCACTAACACACTCACCCTTCGTGTCTGTTCACTCACTCACTCACTCACTCACTCACTCACTCACTCACTCACTCACTCACTCACTCACTCACTCACTCACTCACTCACTCACTCACTCACTCACTCACTCACCCTTTGTGTCTGTTCACTCACTCACTCACTCACTGACACTTCATGTCTGTTCACTCACTAACTCACTCACTCACTCACTCACTCACTCACTCACTCACTCACTCACTCACTCACTCACTCACTCACTCACTCACTCACTCACTCACTCACTCATTCACTCACTCACTCACTCACTCACTCACTCACTCACTCACTCACTCACTCACTCACTCACTCACTCACTCACTCACTCACTCACTCACTGACCCTTCGTGTATGTTCACTCACTCACTCACTCACTCACGCACTCATTCAATCACACAATCTCCCACTCACTCACGCCGTCCCTTCGTCGGTTTCTAACATTTTATCTTTTCAACATGTTACCGTGGTAACATTTTCGTATTTTAGTGCGTACAATTAATCTCGCCATTCATTTCATTACTTACATTTAAACCATAAACACCTACATCATGAGCTCATCGACTATTATACTGGCTGCCAACAAGCCCACACCAACACCGCTCCAGTGCCCAAATTGCAAGAGACATTTCTCACGTCGGGACAACTTGAAACGGCACATTGCCAGCATTCACGGTGGACGATCGACAAACACGACGTCACTGGATTCACTTGCCTCGGGGCCCGCTATGACACACGTACCTACGGTTCCATCAACAAGCTCGACATTCCCGTCTCCATCTCAGGTGACCATGGAGTATACAAAGAAGAGGGCGCTGGTCGATCCCCGTATTTTGGAAAACATTCAACCACAGCGTCCTTCTCCTGCTAACCCTATCGAAAGGGTCTTGCAACGACTTGACAATGAAATGCTAGACATATTAGAACGAAGCGATATACACGAGACGGAAAAAGTTGTGTTGTATAACCAGGTATTGAGTCGGTACAACGATCTTTCCGACAAACGTATCCAAGACGTCAACACGCCAATGGATTCAGTTGGGAACTCAGATCGTTGGATTTATATGCAGACAGCATCAGTGGACGATGACATATCAAAGGAAACCAGCATTCCGTTTGACAGTGGTCGTCGTCGGCATCGTAGACGACCTGCATCGTCGCGGCGCGCAGCTCATTCGGCTACACCTTTACAAATCACACGTTGGGAACCATATTAGTATTACCGATTTGCGACAAAAACAAGTTCGCGTGCTACATACAATCCACAGGAACAGTGTTCAAGAGAGATCATATGGGAAATATTCAAATAAAAGTGTGTTTTTGGTATGGATGAGTGTGTTGTTTTTAGTTTTCACAGTCATCAAGACACAACTAACTTTTCCCCATTTTACTGACAACAAAGTTGCACAAATGAAACACTAAACTTAGTCCAACACGTTGCACGAATTGAATGTTAGAACATAGGAGGTTGTCCCCATGTTAAAGGATAGGTGCTAAAAAAAACATGTTAAAGGATAGGCCGTTTTCTCCATGTTAAAAGGTAGGAGGTTGTCCCATGTTAAAGGATAGGCCATTTTCTCGATGTTAAAGGATAGGTCATTTTCTCCAAGTTAAACGTCAACTCGATGTATTGTAAAGGCATACAACGAACACCAATGTAATTAGTCAGAGTATTGCCATCTACCGGCCATGATAGATCTCCATTCGTCGACACACTTCCGGTAGATGGCGGAAGCGTAGAGGCCGCCATGACGGACAAGTAACTTCCGGTGCGACGTTACTTCCGATGTAGCGTCCCTAGTAGAGGCTGCCATAGCAAGCGAATTTGAAAACTGCTATGATCGAAAACGACTATATCAATAACATGTAAGGAAAACCACCTCACAGGACTTCATTCAAAGAGGTGACCATCGTAGTTCCCGACGCCACTCAACGGACACCAATGTAATTAGTCAGAGTACTGCCATCTACCGGCCATGATAGATCTCTATTCGTTGACACACTTCCTGGAATATCGGAAGCGTAGAGTCCGCCATGACAGTCAAGTAACTTCCGATGCGACGTCGCTTCCGACGTAGCGTCCCTAGTAGAGGCTGCCATGACAGTCAAGTAACTTCCGGTACGACGTCACTTCCGGTGTAGCGCCCCTAGTGGATAATCGGAGTACTACGTTACATGATGGCGCCATCTAGCGGGTACAATATCTAATTAGGTTAGATAGAGAAAAAAGATGGGGTTAATCTCGCGAAAATTTAATGTTTTTGTCCCTCTGGGACAAAAACATTACATTTCAGAAAATGTATACAACCACCTTGGTGGTTGTTAAAATTTTCGCGAGAGACGCGTCTGGACTTGTTTGTTTGTTGCGAGCGCGAGCGTGCACACCCTGTATGACGTCATCAGTTATGTCTGTATGTAGTTCAGTATAGAAACATTACACAGTTATGTCTGCGTATATTTCAATACAGATGATAGGTAGTTATGTATATGTGTATTTCAGTAGATACGTTAGCCAGTTATGTATATGTGTGTATTTCAGTAGAGACGTTAGCCAGTTATGTATCTGTGTAGTTCAGTACATATATGTTAACCACTTATGTCTGTGTGTAGTTCAGTACAGAGATGATAGCTAGTTATGTTTGTGTGTAGTTCAGTAGAGATGATAGTCAGTTATGTCTGTGTGTAGTTCAGTAGAGATGATAGCCAGTTATGTATGTGTGTAGTTAAGTAGAGATAACAGTCAGTTATGTCTGTGTATTGTTCAGTAGAGATGACAGCCGGTTATGTCTGTGTGTAATTCAGTACAGAGATGTTAGCCTGTTATATTGGTGTGTAGTTCAGTAAAAACGTTAGTCGGTTATGTATGTGTGTAGTTCAGAAGAGACGTTAGCCAGTTATGTATGTGTAGTTCAGTGTGAGTGACGTCATGATACGCGCAGTAATGTTGTGCACGAGGTGAGTTGGTTAAACAGGTAGTGCTTTGGTTAGCCATCGTTTTGAACTTGCGCACTTGAATGTAATTCCATCATGTGACGTCATGGTCAGTGAGTGACGTCATGGTACGTGCAGTCATTTTGACCAACACGCTGCACGAATCAAACTATAGACACGAGTTGTACAAACGAAACACTAAACTTAGTCCAACAGGTTGTACGATTTGAACTTAGACCAACGAGTCGGACAAACGAAACACTACACTTTGACCAACACGCGGCACGAACCAAACTATAGACACGAGTTGTACAAACGAAACACTAACCTCAGCCGAACACGTGGCATGAATTGAACTTAGACCAACTAGTCGGACAAACGAAACACTAAATTTTGACTAGCGAGCGACAAGAATCAAACTTGTCGGACAAACGAATCACCAAACTTAACAGGTTACTGCGTTAAATTCCACCAAAACGAGGCAAATAGACGGTTTATCGCGTGAGATTCCATCAATTTGACGGAATTCCATCAGAATAGACGATTTATCGCGTGAGATTGCATCGATTTGACGGAATCTATTCTAATGGAATTCCGTCAAACTGATGGAATCTCACGCGGTAACCCGTCTATTCTGATGAAATTCCGTCAAATTGATGGAATCTCACGTGAGAAACCGTCTATTCTGATGGAATTCCGTCAAACTGATGGAATCTCACGCGATAAACCGTCTATTCAGATGGAATACCGTCAAACTGATGGAATCTCACGCGGTAACCCGTCTATTCTGATGGAATTCCGTCAAGTTGATGGAATCTCCCGCGATAAACCGTCTATTCTAATGGAATTCCGTCAAATTGATGGAATCTCACGCGGTAACCCGTCTATTCTGATGGAATTCCGTCAAATTGATGGAATCTCACGCGGTAACCCGTCTATTCTGATGGAATTCCGTCCAATTGATGGAATCTCACACGGTAACCCGTCTATTCTGATGGAATTCCGTCAAGTTGATGGAATCTCCCGCGATAAACCGTCTATTCTAATGGAATTTCGTCAAATTGATGGAATCTCACGCGGTAACCCGTCTATTCTGATGGAATTCCGTCAAATTGATGGAATCTCACGCGATAAACCGTCTATTCTGATGGAATTCCGTCAAATTGGTGGAATCTCACTCGGTAACCCGTCTATTCTGATGGAATTCCGTCAAATTGATGGAATCTCACGCGATAAACCGTCTATTTGCCTCGTTTTGGTGGAATTTGACGCAGTAACCTGTTAAGTTTGGTGTTTCGTTTGTCCGACAAGTTTGGTTCTTGTCGCTCGCTAGTCTATAGTTTGGTTCGTGCCGCGTGTTGGTCAGAGTGTAGTGTTTCGTTTGTCCGACTAGTTGGTCTAAGTTCAATTCGTACAACCTGTTGGAATAAGTTTAGTGTTTCGTTTGTACAACTCGTGTCTATAGTTTGATTCGTGCAGCGTGACGTCACATGATGGAATTACATTCAAGTGCACAAGTTCAAAATGATGGCTAACCAAAGCACTGCCTGTTTAATTAACTCACCTCGCGCACAACATTACTGCGCGTATCATGACGTCACTCACACTGAACTACACATACACAACTGGCTAACGTCTCTACTGAGCTATACACAGACATAACTGGCTAACGTCTCTGTACTGAACTACACACATACATAACCGTCTAACGTTTTTACTGAACTGCACACCAACATAACAGGCTAACATCTCTGTACTGAACTACACACAGACATAACCGGCTGTCATCTCTGCTGAACAATACACATATATAACTGACTGTCATCTCTACTTAACTACACATATACGTAACTGGCTATCATCTCTACTGAACTACACACAGACATAAGTGGTTAACATATCTGTACTGAACTACATAGATACATAACTGGCTAACGTCTCTACTGAACTATACACATACATAACTGGCTAACGTCTCTGTACTGAACTACACACCAACATAACAGGCCAACATCTCTATACTGAACTACACACAGACATAACTGGCAGTCATCTCTACTGAACTATACACAGATAACTGGCTATCATCTCTGTACTGAACTACACACAGACATAAGTGGTTAACATATCTGTACTGAACTACACAGATACATAACTGGCTAACGTCTCTACTGAAATACACATATACATAACTGGCTAACGTCTCTACTGAAATACACATATACCTAACTACCTATCATCTTTTAACAAGAGAGCCACCCAGAGAATTAACTCTAGGTAGCAGGTGGACAAGGAAGCCCTTGGCTTTTCGAGAGTCCGACCTTTTTATCTATGTGTATCCCGCCTGTCTGAGGTATGTGTCGATTTTATTTTTAAACATATTCACGCTACTAGCACCCACACAATCAGCAGGTAATCTGTTCCATTCATTTACAGTCCTTTGTGAAAATGAAAACTTTCTTATATCCAATCTACTCTGCTCCTTTGCTAATGCAAGATGATGTCCTCTAGTCCTTCTATCTTTCTTAACTGAGAAAAACATATTTCTATCAATATTTTCATAACCCTTCAATATTTTAAACACTTCTATCTGATCTCCTCTCAATCTCCTGGTCTCTAGTGTTGTTAAACCGCATTTTTTTAGGCGTATTTCATAACTAAGATCCCTCAGATTTGGTATCATTTTAGTTGCTCTCCTCTGCACTCTTTCTAGCATATCTATGTCCTTCCTGCGATATGGCCTCCACGCTTGAATACAATATTCTAAATGAGGCCTAACTATTGTTTTGTACAGCGGTATTATTAGCTCTTTTTCCTTATACGTTATGTTTCGCCTAATTAATCCAAGGATTTGATTTCCCTTTGAAGCTGCAATTCCGCACTGCTCTGAAATCTTCATATCAGCACTAACGGTTAACCCTAAGTCTTTTTCTTTTACAGTAGTACTTAGTACAGTACCCCCCATTGTATATTCTACCTCTTCGTTCCCATGTCCTATGTGGAGGCATTTACATTTCCCAAAATTGAACATCATTTGCCATTTTTCAGACCATTTCATCAACCTGTCAAGATCATCTTGTAAATGCTGTCTATCTCCATCACTTTTAATCCTTCTAAACACTTTTGTATCATCCGCAAATTTCAACACCTTGCTTGTTATTTCATCATCCAAATCGTTGATGTATATTAAGAATAATATAGGACCTAATACTGATCCCTGTGGTACCCCACTCAATACCGATTTCCAGTTTGAAGCCTCCCCATCAACTACTACACGTTGTCTTCTGTCAATCAGCCATTGTTCTATCCAGTTTATTATACCATTTCCTATGCCATGGGCCTTTAGTTTAAGCAGTAATCTTTGATGTGGTACTTTGTCAAAAGCTTTTTGAAAATCTAAGTAGACGATATCTACTGGTGTTCCCTCATCTACCCACTTAGTGATGTCTTCCAAAAAACATAACATATTTGTTAAGCATGACCTCGCTTTAAAAAAACCATGTTGAGATGGGTTTATCAAGTTTTGTTTAACAAGAAAATCCACCATGTGATCTTTAATTAGTCTTTCTAATAATTTACAAATCACTGATGTTAAACTCACTGGTCTATAGTTCTCTGACTTGTTTCTCGAACCTTTTTTGAATAACGGTATAATGTTTGCTTCTTTCCATTCTAAAGGAACCACTCCCTCTTCTAATGACAAGTTGAAAACTGTTGCAAGTGGTATGCTAATTTGTTCTACAATTTCCAATAGTAGTTTGGGTGGAATACCATCCACTCCAGGTGATTTATTTTCCTTCATAGCCCTTATTTTCTTAGCTACCATTTCCGGGGTTACAATTAATTGTCCTAAATAGTCTGAATCTGCCCCCTTGAACTTAGCCTCTGGTATTGGCAGTGAACTAATATCTTCCCTGGTAAACACTGAACTAAAGTACTCATTCAGGTCTTCTGCCATTATGAATCCCTCTGATATCATATTTCCAGCACTATCTTCTAGAGGACCGACCTTATCTTGAACTTTCTGTTTGCTTCGAACATACGCATAAAAACTCTTGCTGTCATGTTTTATATTACTAGCTAATTGTTGTTCATAGCTTCTCTTTGAATTTCTAATTTCAGCAGTAGCTTGGTTAAGTGCTTCTTTATAATTGTTGTAGTCTTCATCATTTCCAGTACATCTATATGACTTCCACATCATTTGTTTATACTTAATTTTTCTAATGGCTTCTTTCGATAAGTGTTTCTTTTTGGACCGTTTTCCTTGGTTTTTGAAGGGTACAAATTTATCGATTATGCACTTAATTTCACTCTTTAATATATTCCAGCATTCTGTTGCCGTCTTATTTTTCAGTGTCTTATTCCAGTCTATCTTTGCTAAATATTTCCTCATGTCCTTATACCTTCCTTTGTGGAAATTTCTCCTATACTGCTTTTTGCTATTCCTTTCTGATTTTACTTTGATGGTAAAATATATCTGGTTGTGATCGCTACTCCCCAGTGGCTCACATATCTTGACATTGTCAACTAATTCATTCTGTGAGGACAAAACTATGTCTAACACATTCTCACCCCTGGTTGGTTCTAGCACATGTTGAGAAAGGAATGTATCTTGAACTAAAACTAAAAACTTGTGGTCCTCTCTCCCCATACTCTGTAGAGATTTCCATTGTATATGCCCATGGTTAAAATCCCCCATAATAATACAGTCCCGTTTGCTTACTTCCCTTATAGCGTTTTGTATTTTTTCATTCTCTTCTATGCTTATGTTTGGACTTCGATAAACCAACCCAACCGTCAACGTTGAGTTTCCTGTAACTATGTTACACCAAACAGCTTCTTCGCAATCTGCTTCTCTTTCTAATTTTATTTCATAAGCCTGAATAGATTCTTTAATATATAAAATAACTCCACCTCCCTTTCTTCCTATTCTATCTTTTCTAAACATTACATATCCTGTCAGTCCCAATTCAGCATCTGATATATCGGTGGTGGTCCAGGATTCGGTTATACCTATTATATGAGGGTCAATATCCTCTACCATAATGTTTAGTTCATTTCTTTTGTTTACTATACTCCTTGCATTTAAACAAACACATTTATATCCAGCTTCAGAAGAGTTTTCCAGACTGTTATTTGTTGATTTATTTGTGCTGTCTTTATCTTTGCCTCCATTTTCAGGCTTTTCTGTGAGTCCCCCCTGCGAATCTAGTTTAAATAGATGCAACCTGTCCCACTGTCAACAGATTGCAGCAGATTCTCTGAGAAAACTGCTGCCCCCTTTCCACTAAGATGGAGGCCATCTCTCATGTACATATCTTCCCTCCCAACAAAGTATCCCCATAAATCTGTGAATCCCACCCCCTCTTCTTCACACATCTGCTCAGCTAGTGCATTGATCGCCATCCTCTTGCAGTTTCTATACGTTGCCCCCCTTCCTCCCATTACTGGCAAAATTCCTGACAAAATAACCTGTTCGACTCTCGTCTTCTTTAGCTTCCTCACTAACTGTCTATACTTCTGTACTATCGCAGTTGTTCCCTCCCTGTCTGCATTATTTGTTCCTACATGTACCAGTATAGACCCCCCCTTGCCATGTCCCAATACCTTCTCTACCCTGTCAGTTACATGTTCAATCCTAGCCCCCGGTAAACAAACAACGATGTCCTCCCCCTCGCTCAGTGTCTTGTCCGTCTTTCTCATAATGGAGTCACCCATAAACACCCTCTCTTTCCTCATTGCCCCCTCAATCACTGTCTTAGAATAGCTCCTTCTTCGGTTTGCATCTGTCTGTTTGTTGTCTTTCCCCCCTGCCGTCTTCTCTCCTGTCACATTCTCTTCCGATCCATTCTTTCCTGTCGCTTTTTCTCTTGTCACCTTTCCTCCTGTCAGCGTCCCTTTTATCGACTTCTCTTCTATCACATTTGCTCTCACTTCCCTTCGTCCCTTCTTCTTTCGTCCCGTCTCATTTTCCTCTCTCCTCTCCCGTTCCATCTTCCCTCCCTCCTTCTCTACAGTCACTTTCTTCCCTGTCCCCTTCACGCTTGTCACGTTTTCTGTTGTCGATTTTCCAATTTCTTCCCCTCCAATCACCTTCTCTCCTCTCAATCTCCTTTCCTCAGTTTTCTTGCCACTGCTATTCTCCTTCAGTCTTGCAGTATCCTCACCTCTCTCCCTGTCTTCTCTCTCCGTTCGACCTGCCTCCTTGCTAATTCCCATCTCCATTCCCTTCACAATATCTGTCAACCTAACTATCTCCTTCTGCAAACACTCCACCTTCCAACATCCAATGCACTGAAAGGTGAATCCTTCCTCCATGGTTTCTGCCCATGACTTTCCACACCCGGACGTGTTTCTGTATTGAAATTTACGCAGACATAACTGTGTAATGTTTCTATACTGAACTACAAACAGACAAAACTGATGACGTCATACAGAGTGCGCACGCTCGCGCTCGCGTTCGCAACAAACAAACAAGTCCAGACACGACTCGTGTACGGATTTTATAAGAGACACGAATTTAATCACTACCTAATAACACTAGTCTATTGTTCTTTCAACACACAGAGCATTCGTTATCAGTTTAATTTGAATTATACTGATTTATACTGGTTTATAACCAGTGTTCGATATAGTTATTACAAATGATAGCTAATACACCTGTACTGTTCTATCATAACGCTTCACTTTGTTACGCGCCTGTTTCGAAAAAGAGGTATGACAACTTTAGTGTCAAGGTCACTGTCATTGAGTTGACAACGTGTCTCGTACATACGTATAGGTTAAGAATGCTAGTAAACTAAAAGGTTGAAACAATACTGTTGATCTCTAGGTACAGATGAAACACAGATGAAACTTGGACAGGGAGTATCACTTCAAAACAGTTTGGAACCAGTTTGCAATCAGTTTTCAAGCGAACACTCAAGTGAGATACGGCTGATAAGTATAAATGTTATATGTCAATAACCGGCTGTTCTTCCAACACACAGAACATTCATTACGAGTTTATACCGGTTAGTAGTGTCAGTTTTGTAGTGTGCTGAAAGAATTATCAAAGAAACTTCTAGAATGACATTTTATAGGGGAATTTTCCACTTGTTGTAACACAACGTCACTGACCGTAACATCACATGATGAACTTATATTCAAGTGCACAAGTTCAAAACGATGGCTAACCAAATCACTACCTCTATAACCAATTCTCCTCGCGCACAAAATTACGGCGCGTAGCAATTTATAGTTTAATGATGTCACTGCATCATGACGTCACATGAAGGGATTACATTACATACGCGCAAGTTCAAAACGATGGCTAACCAAATCACTACCTGTTTGATCAAATCACCTCGCGTACAAAATTACTGCGCGTAGCAGTTTGATGACGTCATACAGGGTGCGCACGCTCACGCTCGCAAGAAACAAACATGTCCAGACACGTCTCGAGTACGGGTTTTATAAAAGACACGAATTTAACCACTACCGTATAACAATAGCCTATATGTCTGACCTGAAATCAATTGGCACCTCAAACTCAAAATGTTGTCGTATACATTTACGATAAAGAGAATTGACGTTTAACATGGAGAAGATACCCTATTCTTTAACATAGAGAAAAACTACCGTACGGAAATGATACCAAAGGTCTAATTCCAAGATGGTCGCTCTGTTCGAAAAAACGAGGCTATAGGTTCTGATAGAACATAGTCCTATATGTAATCTACATTTCGCATACATTACTTCAGATAAAAAAGATAATTTATAATCCTTTTATTATTATAAATTACGCCTTATTATAACACCACATTTTCGACATGTCATCGTCAACCAAATAAGGGCTCGACCCCTTGGCGGAGCCTCGGCCTACGGGCCACGCAATCTCGTGTGTGACATATTCAAATGCTGTTCGGTATATTTTATTTTTTCAAAAAGTGGTCGCGTACCTTTACGATAATAGCTCCTATGCTTTAACATGGTGAAAATTCCCTATCTTTTAACACGGGAGCGCCCCGGCGCAAATCCCTATCTTTTAACATGGGGTTTGCACCAGGGCGCGCCATTGCCCGCGCTGATTAACCTCACATACTACTGACATATATTGGATCTTGTGATCAGTCAAACTGATGACGACTTCATTACTTCCGTTACTGTACATCCTGACTCTCTGTCTGACCGCCATTGCACTGAACTCACACTAAGAGCACTGAAGCCTGCAGTAAAAACTAAGACGATTGCAAAGCGGAATTTTAGGAACAGTGAAACTGATGCACTCCGAAACGATATCGAGTCTGTATGTGCAGACATGACATTGCATACATACGCGAATGATCGACAAGCAGAGGATTTGGTGGAGATGTACAACACCTGTCTCACCGAATGCCTTGAGAAACATGCCCCGTTACGTAATGTGAAAGTAAGAGACAGCACACCACATCCCTGGTACGACTCTGACATCGACGACGCCAGTGATAAGAAGCGGAAACAGGAGAATGTGTGGAGAAGAACTAAACTGGAGATTCATCGGCAATTATATGTCACCGCTCGTGAAGAATGCACTGCTTTGACATCAGCACGCAAAACGGATTATTATCAAAACATTCGAAGAAGGCAAATAACAAAACCAGGTTTCGATTACTGAAATCGCTTGATGGCCACCGCATACAGGAACACCCTGAATTCCACTTGACGGTCCACAGATGCGAAAAAAATGTCACGTTTCTTTAGTGAAAAGATTGACAAGCTCCTGTCAGGTCTGCAGTGTTTCAACACCATCGATAGGCCAACAGATGAAAGACGTTGTTTCACTGACAGCATCCATGCGTTTGATTCAACAACGAACACAGAGATCACTGCGATGTGTGGAACTACTGGAAAAACGTGCGCGTTGGATCCTCTGCCTGCAATTCAGCTAAGGGACAATATCACAAATATTGTGTCTGTCATCACACGGATTACAAATGCTTCACTGGACGAGGCAGTCATGCCAAAGTCGCTGAAGCATGCTTTTGAAGAAACCATCACTTGACAAAGACATTCTGAGCAGTTATCGACCTGTGAGCAACCTTACACAATTATCCAAAGTAATTGAGAAAGTGGTCGCGCTTAGGATAATGACGCATGTTTCTGACCAGCAGATGGTTGAGTGCTTTCAGTCGGCGTATCGAAAAAAACATTCGACCGAAACCGCGCTACTGTACGTTACAAGTGCCATCAAAACAACCATGGACAATAAACAAGGAACCATCTTGGTTCTAGTTGATTTTAGTGCCGCCTTCGATACTATCAACCATGACATCTTGATTAAGCGTCTACGTTTGCGCCATGGGTTTGTTGGAAAAGCACCAGACTGGATGACATCGTACCTGCAGGACCGAGCGCAGCGAATAGTAATCGGTGACCAATCATCGAGTACTATACTACTCTAACGACAGGTGTCCCGCAAGGCTCAGTCCTTGGACCACTGCTCTTTTCATTACATGTCCAACCCATCGTTGACATTATTCGAGCCCATGGACTATTCTTCCACCACTATGCTGACGACTTACATATCTACTCACATTTCGACCTGAATCTTTCCGCTTTAACGGCTGCGGTTCAGCAAATGGAGGACTGTTTGGATAAAATAAAGAACTGGATGGCATGGAATTATATGTGCATGAACGACGGCAAGACACAGTATCTTCCGATGGTACCCAAGTCTGCGGATGCAATCGTTGGTGGCACTGTGATTCGCGTTGGTGGTTCTACAATTACAGCTTCACGATGTGTTCAAAGTCTCGGTGTCTTCACTTACAGGTACCTAGATATAAAAAAGCAAGTGTCGCAAACTGTCAGCGCATTCTCATTTTACCTCCGCCACATTAATCAGATTAGCCGTTTTTTTTAACCCAAACCGACAAAGGAACGTGTAGTCAATGCCATCATCACTTCGCGGGTTGACTACTGCAACGCCTTCAAGTACGATACGTCTGCAGTTAACATCGCGCGTCTGCAACGAAAACACAACTCGGCTGCCAGACTGATCCTGCGTCGTCCACGTAGTGACAGCGCCACGCCCCTGTTACGCGAACTTCATTGACTGCCTGTTGCGCGCAGAGTGGAATACAAGATACTGGTACTCACGTACAAAACCATGCACAATGACGCGCCCATGTACCTGTGTGAACTCGTGCACCCATATCAACCGGCAAGAGCACTGCGCTCTGCGAGCAGTAACATGTTGGAAGTGAAGCGCACTCGTATCAAGGCTGGGGACGGCTCGTTCGCTGTAGCTGCTGCGTCCCTACGGAACACTTTACCAACTGTTGTTAAAACTTGTGACACTCTCAGCAGCTTCAAATGTCGTCTGAAGACACATTTCTTTTGTGTTTCATATTAGTGTCACTATAGATGAACACTGCCCTCTACTAAAACCAATTTTAATTAGTTATCGTATTCGTATAATGATTATAAATTTTTCCTCACGTAAACTATTTTATATCAAACGTTTTGCTAAATTATTTATTATTATTAATCATACATATATATATATATATATTTATTAGTATTATTACAGTTATTGTGCTAGATTGGTTATTATTAATATTACTTAATTTTAATGAATAACTGCTATTTATTTACTACTTTATTTATAAATTCTACATTATTCAATATGTATGTATTTATTTATTTTATTATTTACCACTAATATTTATTTTAAAATAATATACATATACATATTTATTGCAATTCTACCATTTATATGTATTTTAATATGTTGTGAAGCGCCACGAACAATACTGGATGTGGCGCTATACCAAATAAAATAGTATTATTATTATTATATTATTATAGACGTACTGGACATTATGAAGACTACAATATTTCTAAAGAAGCACTTAACCAAGCTACAACTGAAATTAGACCATGCGCCCTCAAACTACGATTGGGAATTGTAGAACAAATTAGAATACTGCTTGCTTGTTTCAACTTGTCATTAGAAGAGGGAGGTGGTTCCTTTATAAGGGAAAGAAGTTAACATTATACCGTTATTTAATAAAGGTTTGAGAAACAAGTCAGAGAACTACATACCAGTGAAATTAATATCGGTGATTTGCAAATTATTAGAAAGATTAATTAAAAAATCACATGTTGGATTTTCTTGTTAAACATAACTTGTTAAACCCATCTCAACATGGGTTTCTAAAAGCGAGGTCATGCTTAATAAATATGTTATGTATTTTGGAAGATATCTCTAAGTGGGTACACGAGGGATCACCAGTAGATATCATCTACTTAGATTTTCAGAAAGCTTAGTTTAAACCAAAGGCCCATGGCATAGGAAATGGTATAATTAACTGGATAAAAATTGGCTGATTGACAGAAGACAACAGGTAGTTGTTCATGGCGAGGCTTCTAACTGGAAATCAGTTTTGTGTGGGGTACCACGGGGATCAGTACTGGGAGTGATTCTTGAATTATATGTATACAATATCTGATATAATTATTTATTCTGGAAATTGTTTTTGAAGCCAGAGGTTGTTCGTATCATATAAGATAGGAAGTCGCTTTATAAATACGCCAATCTTTTGATGCGGTTTATTGTTTTCAAGAACATCGAACAGTGCAAAAAACACAACAGATCGAACACGTTATTTAAATTAATTTTTTTTTTAAATGTCGAGTCCTAACGAAATGAGTCACATGTACAAAATAAAAAATATTGAGTTATATATACCGTTGGAAAGAGCGTATAATCAGCTTTAATGTATTACGTATATTTTGGGCGTAGCATAATCCTGGCTGAAGTTATGTCACAATGAACACACATGGGGTAGAAATGTTCAAACTGAGAAAAAGCCGTTTGAAGTTTTGGTACGTTTACTGAAAAGTACCTTAGTTACCTTGAACGGATTTCTTTGAAATTCTGTACCATCTTCGATAGTGATATCCTTTTAAGTGGCTGAAAATATGAACAAAATGTATGGGATATTAAAAAAGTTATGAGCAAAAGACTTTTCCATGTATACTAGTGGAGAGGTATGTTTTCACGAATTTTACAGCACACACAAAAACAGTCTGGTCTGTCTGGTAAATGCATTTATTTATAAACTGACATTGTCCTAATAAGTGAAACTCATTGCTACAAACAAAAACAAAATAAAATTGCAAACGAAAACTGCTGCAAGTTTATATGACTCACAAAACCAGTCAGTGAGTTTATTCTCATTTTCCCACACTGGCACCACCACGACCCCTGCCAGCATTGACATGTCCCCTGCCAGGACTACCACGTCCCCTGCGAGCACTTCCACGAGTTCTCAGATGCCTGGGTCGGAGAAGGTGATGGTGAAGGCTGGCGAGGACGGCGACCTCGGCCATGTACACCTCCTCTGCGTGATGTGGATGCGACAGCATCGGGAGCTGTGGAGGGCCCCGCCACGGGAGCAGTAGATGGCCCCGCAACAGGGGCATCCTCCCTCTCAGGGGGCTTGGACACAGCACGTCCTTATACTGGTCCTTTATAAACGGACGAATGTTTGTGTGGAGGTAGTGTTGGGGGTCGTGACTGAGGCCGGGTGGCTTGATGGCGACTGGTGGTGCAGAAGGCAGCAAGGCATCGCTGCAAACCAGGAACTCGAAGCGCTCTTCGGGGCTGTCGCATGTTGTCTTTACAAAGACCACACCAGGGCTGGCCGCATCAAACTTGTGAACAGTGTTTAACACAGTTTAAATAATTGTTTATCATCTTCCATTGCATACAGGCATAATGTCATAAGAGGCAAATATGTTTTCCTTGGTTTTATATTAGACAAACACAAACAAGATGGATGCAAAACATCAATGTATCAGCCGTGCATACATGGGTCAAGTAACATTATTATCAGAGTCAAGTAACACAATTATTGTAAGCATGTAAATAAAGTAACGATAAACAAACATTTTCTTATGAACACACCAACTCACCTATGACGAGAACCCTTTATGTAAAGCTTTATTTAGCATTCATAGCATTTATTTCCTTTAATTTTCTGTTATTAAATGACTAATATTGTGGGTACTACTGGGATAAATAGATAGCATTGAATGTACCTGAAGTGAAAGTACTTCTTGATGCCTGGCAGTGCCTTGAAGTGGGGACGGAGGTGTGCTTGCCAGTCTGCCACAGGGACGAGGGAAGTGCCGTCTTCTTTGCCAACCAACTGGGTGGAATTCAGACAGGCGCTCCCATTCACCACAGACTCGAGCTCAGTCAGCGACGATATTGCGTATCGTTTGAATGCCTGCTTGAGAAGCCCAAAGCAAGCATCAGGGGCAAACTTTGTGTGTCACACAACTAGAAAGTTGAGTGTGATGGACTGGTGGAGACCAATGGCGACCCTCCATGCACAATGCCACGGGAAAAAAACGGTTCTTGTTTTGCACAGTAAAGGTCGGCAGTGGTCTCACCTAGTCCAAAACACTCAAAAAATAGTGTAGGTGGGACACAACAGCATTCGACCCCTTTGAAATGAGCCTCATCAATCAGGAAGTTCACCTGCTTTGGGAGCCCCTCACAGCAGACCCCAAATATGCCACACTTCCTAGGAACAGGAAGTACACGGGGTCTGGCTGGAGAGGGTCACTCTGCAGGTGAACTTGCTGCGCAAAGTCGAAACTGTAGTGCATCGACATCTGCCGGCTGCAGGGAGCACTCCTGCTGAACTCCACCAGTTTCATCTCGTTGCAGGTCTGCTTGGCAGCTGTTACAATCCCGTTGTGGAATGTCCTGGCCATGTCAACAACTCGCAGGTGTTCCTGTGAAATGCGACCAGTTATAGCAGGCACTTCCACAAACGGCAAATATAATTTCATATGCATTTATAAAAAGGCAAATAAGAATAGTCCAATGCCTTGTTATTGTCCCTTTGAAATGCGTAAAGTATCTGTTACGCCAAAAACATTATTGTAGACACAAATGGAAATTTACGCTACATTAATAATAATAATAATAAATTAATAAACCTATCCTACTATCAGTGCCAGTGGTGTATCAGTATGTCTGACATAATTCCTCCATATCACAGAAAGTCCCAATTTTAATTTACTCTATGTCAAGCCCTGACTAACACCAGTTTAATGAAACTCATATCAGCATAGACTATTAGGCTTGGTTATAGTAACGATATAATTAATTAGTAATCTGTCATGATCTCACCCTGATCAGTTGATGGCCTGATAACGTGCACATGCTTTCACCCAAATACAATCATGACAATGGCCTGTGCCACTGTTCATATAAATATAACGAACCACAGACAGTGAGCCGACATTCAAATAATAATGTCATAGTGTATACAATATACACACTTCGATAGCATGCATACCTGAAACTTTGGCCAGTTCTTCGTCCACCGAGTCAAAAACGATGTCCTCAGTCTCGGCAGCCACTTCCATGGCATTATTGTGCGCGGCACTTACTTGGGCAGGCACAATGGTATACCCCGCAGCGGAGGCCGAAGGCCGACGGGAGCGTCTCCTCGGTGAGGGGCTGTGCTTCTCGGCGGCGGCGGCAATACGGACTCCTGGCTATTGTGTAGCACGGGTATTTATAGGGTGTATGTGTGGGGGGTGTATTGTTAGGGTGTAATGCGGTTGTGCGTACTTATCTTGGGTGTGACCTAATTACAGTGCTGCTCCGCACTACATTCCTCCCCATCATAAAAGGAACGGGATGTATTGCAGGAAATATATCCGTCATTTTATGTAATTATCGAGTAATTACAATCAAAACATTTGATTATTACCCAAGACCGTGCATACACCCTACACAAAGACAATTCACTCAATGTGACAATTAAACAAATATAGCTTGATAATTATCTAAAATATATTTTTAAAGGGTATTTCCGTATTATTACTTTAACTAAACCAGAACACCAACATATATATTTTTTAATACAGTTGATTAAACCCATACCCAATATGCCAATAGTTACATAATATAACAAAACGACTTTATCGAAAATGACTTTTCACTTCCAATAAAGAAATAGGTATGTACAAAAAATTTATCTACACAAATTTATCTACACGAGAAGATATGTATGTTCTAGAACCCGGACACCGACAAGCGTCCTAAGCTACTAGATTGTATCGGTGCATGTATGTGTATGCGTATAGTGTGCATTGCCCATTTAGATGTTACGCCATGGTATACAGGAGGCGTGCATCGAGGCCGTAAAATGTACACGCATTCAGGCGGCTCGCTTCCACCACCATATCAGTAGTTAACCCCTTCAACGAGGCCACCCTCTCTGCTACGGTAATTATGTTCCATGGGTGGTTCGGGCCAGTTGTTCCTGGTGGTGGAAGATATGGCGCATCTGACTCCAGCATGATCTTATCGAGCTTTAGACTACACACCGCCTCCTCTTCCTCCTTCACTCCTCCACATCCTACTCTCAGCAGGGTGCCAGACAGACCGAATTTCGCTTCGGGGAATGCCCGCAACCATTCTGTGATATCCCCTTTACTCCCGCAAAAGGAGTGGACATGCACTTTATGCGTCTTTGGGAGGACTTCCGTCATTATGTTCAGGCAATCCTCCAAGCACTGGTTTGCATTATCGTTGCTGCATGGCCGTAGATGGATCACGACGGGTTTGGCATGCCTGACAGCCAATTTAAGCTGTGGCACCAACATCTGCCGTTGGTTCTGGCGCTCCTTTGATCTCTGGTGTCGATGATAATCGAGGCCAATTTCTCCCACACCAACGCATTTGGGATGGCGGAGTAATATATTCATGGTGTTTAGGTGTCTGTCATGGTGGCTGTTGGTGGATGCGACGTGTGGATGAAGGCCGATTGTGGCGTATATGCCATCATGACTATCGATGTGTGGTTGTAGCATGTGCCAGTGCTCAGGGAACACGTAATTCCCCACAACGTAATGGAGATTCCAGGCAGGTTTTACCTTGTCAATCAGGGTTGACAGACCGTCAACCCGATACCTCTTGAAAAGAATATCTAGATGACAGTGGCTATCTACCATTTGTCCGAGTGCCGGCAGGCACCTCAGATGAACGGGATCGCCACTGTAATCGCATTCTACGTCTGACGATTTTATTTGTTGTCGTATTTCGTATGGTAGGTGTTGTAGAATGCAGGCCATCACCTTCCAGTGCAACAGACACGCCACCGAGGCCGGTGGTGTGATGGTCAACGAATCGATGTTACTCAGATTTAGGCGATTACCAGCTTCCCACATTCTCATCACGATCCGTTGTTCGAACGAGAGGGTACAGTCACCTTGATCCTAAGGATACCATTCTCGTTGTGCGGCCACATGGTTTCTAACTAACTCCAGGAATGGCAGGTTAAGATACTTGGCAAGGGCGTGTAGCAATCCGTTTGCCTTCCATATCCAGCTATTGAGTTGTGGAATTGAATGATTGCAATGTTTGTGTTTCTTTCGAAGGAAACAGGCCGACGTCACTGATTGTTTACACGACCAACACTTCATTAGTGAAAACCACCATGGGAGGTGTTCGCGTTCGACATGTCGTTTTAGTCTCGTAAAAATTCGTTCTTCACATACAGGACAAAAACGATCATGCCCACCTTTTCCCATGCGTGAAGTCGATGAAGGTTTCGAGAGGGCGGGAGCCGACTGGCTCCTCACAACTCCCGGAATCTTTATGTCATCCCACAGGAAACTGGTGTCGCCTTCTGCTTCTATGCAAAGTACTGCTTCATCGCCCACGGACATCTCTAAATAAAACATTCATTATTTACTATGTGTGTTCAGTATAAGGTTACAACTCGTAATCATTATATCTGAGAGGTTTGGTAATAGCCCGACCTCGACTCGAGTGTATAGGTGGTAATGTGGGTAGATGTGGTGAGGTATCTTCCCCTGATTTTTGTGACCTAACATCGTCGTTCGTACTTTCTGCTTCCCTCTCCGCAGTCCTGATCAGAGTTAGATCTAACTCGTTATCATCGTACAGCAAAGTGTCGTCAGATTTAAGTATTTTCTGGCGTTCCCTCCTGGCCCAAAGAGGTATGAACCTGTCATTGCAGAGACGAAGTCGATCATGGTGGACTACCTTTGACTTGTCCCTTCTACATCCCCGTATGTTGTATAATACAGGGGGGTAGAACTGACAAACGATGAATGGACCAGTATATACTGGTTTCAATTTCCGACTCTCGCCTACTTTGGCTACCCCTCCCAAAAGGTAAACAAGATCTCCTACTTGGTACCTACGTTCGAGTAACTTCTTATCGTGTGAATGTTTCTGATAATGCAGATTACCCTTGAGTTTGTCTCTAGCAAAATTGTGGACAGCATGGAGCGTGTCGCGTAGTTTCTTCACGTGTTCAGCCGGCTCTAACTGACTCTGATTTATCAAAGAGATTCCGGTAGTTAACTCGGAAGGCAATGTAACTTCCCGTCCTAACATCATCATATTGGGCGTAAATCCGGTAGTGCGATTTACTGTTGCTCTCAATGCCATTCCAATGATACATAATTCATTATCCCAGTGTTTCTGCTGAGTACCCAGGTAACAACGAATTTTATTGAGGATCTCTCGGTTCTTTCGTTCTACTTGTCCATTTGAGCTTGGCCGATAGGGTGTTGTTCTGCACTTTGCCATTTCTAGCAGATTGCAGAGGGACTGAAAGAGGGTTCCGTCGAAATTTCGTCCTTGGTCTGTAAATATCTGATCAGCGCAGCCCATACGGCTTATGAACTCAGTTACTGTAACATTTGCGACAATCTCTGCTGTCTGGTTTGGCAATGCCTTTAGTTCAATCCACTTCGTGAATTGGTCTACCATCACAAGAACATACTTATTTCCAGACTCGCTTAAGGGAAATGGTCCTAGTATGTCTAAATGTATGCGTTCCATCGGAATACCTGCATGATAATTCTGCATGGCTGCTTTCGGTTTAACACGAGGTTTCTTGTTCTTATTACAAGTTGCACATGTGCTCACATACAACCTACAACCGTGTGTCCTTCCCCCGTCGATCCCTTTCCATTGATTCGTCAGACGATCCTGAGTTTGAGTTCAGAGATTCAGAAGACGATGAAGACGACGATGATGACATTGACGACGAGTCTTCGTCTGAATATCGGTGATGTGATTTGCCGTCTTTCTTCTTCTTTCTTCTTCGACCATGGGCTACGTCATGTGTGTGATGACTCTCATTTTTGTCATGTGTGTGATGTCCATCGGTTTGAGGTGTGGTGTCTATTCTTCCCATTGGTTCGCGTTTCACACCGACTGGAAGATTTGTGTTGCTAGTAAGTTGAAGTGAGGTATCCTTCCTGCGTACTTCTTGTCCTAACAACCGCGAGGGACCGGAGCTGTATATGCCATCCTTTGGATGCGCATCAAGGAGAGGTTTGTCATCAAAAGGATGACCCATTGATTTGGAAGAGCTCTTATACATTTCCCATCTCATTTCATCACCTATTTCCTGTGACCTGCGTCTATTCATTGTGTGATCCCATTCTTCCATCTCCCTTCCCATTCTTTCTTCCAGTTCTCTTCTCTTTACTTTCCTCATGAATTCATACTCGTCAATACCAAACCTGACCCTGTTTGATCTCTCTCTTTCATATTCTTTGATTCTGCAATCCCTCTCGTCAAGTTGCGCATGATATTGTGCTTCCATCCTTTCCAGTTTATCTTTTAACATCTCTACCTCGTTGCTACTAGAATCTATCGAACTAGCTCCTCCGGTCTGGGGTTTCTCTAAACTGATTCGTCTTGTTTCCAGCAAGTTATCCCAAAACGTTGTAGTAGCGCCCGTGGCTGTCGCTAAGTCAGCAATTTCTATTTTATCTTTCTTCCTGAGATTCAGTATTTTGGTAGCCTTTGTGGTGGATACCCCTGCTACTTCCATAACCTGTTCTTTAGTGCATGTATATAAGTTGATTGTTGACGTCATGTTGACGTATAAATGTATGTGTAAATGCCAAACTGTGTATACAAAATAATGCCTACTGTTTAACAACGTTAGTTGCACTATTTATTCAAAAATTAGGTAATTCAAATCAAACTGAACAGTGCAGCTCAGATTTTTAAAGAAAATCAATATAATTGCACAATTACCAACACGTTTTAGTGAGAACAGTAAACAGTATCACGCGATAGATACATTACAATTACGTTGGCGATAATACCCAATTAGTAAGTTCAGGAAGTAAACCAAAAATATAGCTTGATTTATGATTAACAAGAATGTCATAAACACGATAAACTCTTAACTAAACTTAAGAAAGAATTCAATTATAAAGCTATCCGTGGGTCATGTAAACACCACGGCGTGATCAAAGGGTTAAACCCAGTTCGAGTCAGCTAGCAGTCGCGTAGCAACCGACGGCGACGCGCGACGCTGGTTGTATGCTGCCAGCGACCACGCCCGTATACTGGTTGTCCCGACGTCAAATTGTAATTGCAGACCTTTCAAATAAGCGTTTGAATACTGCTATATGATAATTAGCAGAACTTATCTCACGTATAATTACTTCATACTATGCGTAGACAGAACCGGCAGATTCCTATCATACGCACAGGCAAATTGGCGCGTAAATGTTTAAACAATTAACGCTTGAAAACCGACAGGTTTCTCCTGGTTAATTGCGCGTATAATTACTTCATTTTATGCGTAGACAGAACCGGCAGATTCCTATCATACGCACTGGAAAAATGGCTCGTAAATGTTTAAACAATTAACGCTTGAAAACCGACAGGTTTCTCCTGGTTAATTGCGCGTAGAATATAAATGGTTTAACATGGAACTATAACGCAGATTCGCTAGCAGAAATAAACCCTGCTCGCAGCGCCAATATTGTGCGCGGCACTTACTTGGGCAGGCACAATGGTATACCCCGCAGCGGAGGCCGAAGGCCGACGGGAGCGTCTCCTCGGTGAGGGGCTGTGCTTCTCGGCGGCGGCGGCAATACGGACTCCTGGCTATTGTGTAGCACGGGTATTTATAGGGTGTATGTGTGGGGGGTGTATTGTTAGGGTGTAATGCGGTTGTGCGTACTTATCTTGGGTGTGACCTAATTACAGTGCTGCTCCGCACTACAGCATCGTCGAAGTCGTTACTTCGGTCATAAAAATGGTCATCCTCGTCGGATGACCTGCTATTACAAACTTCTGAATCTGAGTCTGGTTCGTCACCCTTGCCACACTGTACTCCTCCAACAAACTATCGATCTTTTCTCTATCGGAATCCGCCACATTGCAATTAATCAACCTCGCTAACTCGCGCGCCATTTTTAAAGGGACTGACAAAGAAAGCCGCAATGCGCATGCGCCGCAGCTGCGCAGCCAATGACAGCAGTAGCATTAGTCACGCGGGTAGCAACAAAGCATCGAATGTTTACATCGTAGCTCGCACGTCAAGTCCTCCTATTGGCTAAATTCAAACCAGGTCAAGGCGACCTCACTATATTTAGAAAGATGACATCCAGCGCTCTCTGGCGGTATCAAAACGTTGAGGGACAGCCCACAATTTCCACGAAAAACTGCGTTACAAATGTTGCGTTTTCGGCTTTGTTTTAGCGAATTCATGCATGACATTTTACACAGCTATCAGAAAACTACTATATAAACAGCAAATAAACGCACATTTAACAAAAATAGCGACGTCAGTCGATACTATACATATTAAGGACCACGTTTATTGAAAAAACGCACAATCGTAAATGTTGCGGTTGCAACACATTTTGGCATTTCTTGACGTTCGACAAATCTGTACATCCGACTCATTTCGTCAGGACTCGACACTGTTAATTAAAAAAATCTGCGCCAGTCGTTTATATTAATTTAATATATTACACTTTGCACCCATGTAGGCTATACGCGAGAGTCAACAATGGGTGGAATAATATATAAAGAATCGCTAATATAGATTATTTAATTACGCATATTAAACAAGTCGCCAATTACATTTAATTTATCTAAAGATATCCAATCGCTTTCTAGACACTTAAATATCTAATCAACTCAAGAGTTTCACCGCGAACTCTAACGACACCTACAACTGTATACCTTAAACTAGATATATGCATTCGTAATCATCCTGGTGAGGTTGTATGATAAGTAGCCATTCCGATATAATAGATCGTCACACCGTCGCATGAAGTGACATATTATACCTGATAAACTACTATGGTAAATAGTGAATGATGTGCATGATCAACTTGAACAACACAATCACTCACATTACACCTTCGCTGTATCTTTATACAACAACACAATCACTCACACTACATCTTCGATGTATCTTACTACAACAACACAAACATTCACACTACACCTTCGCTTTATCTTAATACAATAACACAATCACTCACACTACACCTTCGATGTATCTAAATACAACAACACAATCACTCACACTACACCTTTGATGTATCTAAATACAACAACACAATCACTCACTACACCTTCTCTGTATCCTTAAACAACAACACAATCACTCACACTACACCTTCGCTGTATCCTTATGCAACAACACAATCACTCACACTACACATTCACTGTATCCTTATACAACAATACAATCATTCACACTACAATTTCGCTGTATCCTTATAAAACAACACAACCACTCACCCTACACCTTCGCGTTAACGTAATACAACAACACAATCACCCACACTACACCTTTGCTGTATCATAATACACCAACACAATCACCCCCACTACATCTTCGCTGTATCCTAATACACCAACACAATCACCCCCACGACACCTTCGCTGTATCCTAATACACCAACACAAGTCCCCACACTATACTTTCACTGTATCATAATACAACAACACAATCATTCACACTACTTCGGTGTATCCTAATACAACAACACAATCATTCACACTACACCTTCCCGGTATCCTAATACAACAACACAATCACTCACACCACACCTTCGCTGTATCTTAATACAACAAAAACTCGGCATATATCACAGTATATAAAATACGTTCCTGTAAATAAATAGCGTAATTATGTTGTAATGTGGCATCCATCTTAAGACAAAGACCAACCCAGAGCAGTTAGCAGAATATGGAATGAACGGAGGATACAAGTGAATAATTAATACAATCGGGGGACAGAAACAACTACAAGACATGTGATATTCACAAAACGACCAGATGTAGGTTGGTGCATTATATTCACAAACCGAATTAATGATAATACATTTTTGCAAACGAAGCAGAAACATAGAAAACCGCAATTGGTGTAGAGAAGCTGAGAGTTACCATGCAGGTAATGTAAATGATGCGGATGGGATTGACAAATAACGGTTTGGTTACCACCACATATTTATAAGACTAGTGTCGAAAGTAGAGTAATTGAGGAAACCAAAATCGCGAAATAGTCTTAGCAGACGTGTTCGAAAGGATGTGGCAACAACACACTAGTGTGGAGCGATAGATAAACAGACGGCAAGGAGAAACAAATCACCGTGAAAGGTAGGGGATTAAACCAGAGAGCGACACTAGATGGCAGACTGACTGGATCAAACCATATGCTGGACAGAACAGAACAGAACAACAAAACAGAGCAGAACATAGCAGAACATACCATATCAGAACAGACCAGAACACACCAGATCTTAATAGAGCTTAACAGACCAGAACTTAACAGAGCTTAACAAACCAGAAAAGAACACACCAGATCGGAACAGAGGTGACCAGACCAGACCAGAACAGACCAGAACAGACCAGAACAGAACAGAACAGAACAGAACAGAACAGAACAGAACAGAACAGAACAGAACAGAACAGAACAGAACAGAACAGAACAGAACAGAACAGAACAGAACAGAACGGAACATAGCAGACAAGAGCAGATCTGAAGAGAACAAAACGTAAATGCGGTAAGACATAGCTGTCACACATTATGTCTTCTTAAACTCTATCGTTGGTTGGAAATATCTGTTCCACAGAACCGCTCTTCCATGAAGCGTCATCTTAACCACCACGAAATAACTGGTAGAGGTCAATAAACAAGAGCCTCGTCTTCTTACGCAATGACCGATGGAGGACAATATAGAGAAAACTATTCATGAAGGTATTGCAGTTGCACAACCAGATTGCGAAACATTTAACACCAATTGACATCACCAATATGTTACATTTGTGGCGGATCAATGCAAACGCAATAAGTGGCATAGTGAGTACCATTGACATGAAACAGATGACAAGTATGTTTCTGGCAGAGCGGATCGCTTGTACTGTCACCAGACTAGCACTTCCTGTTCCGCCGTCGATGGCGTGTACTTGCCTAGAGATGTCCACGTGTGTACGCACGACGACAATGAATATTCTCGTCGTGGCGTAGAGGAGAACTGCGATTGGTATGACGGCAGTGACTGCGTAGGTGAACAGGGCCAACGCCGAGACGCCGTACCCTGGTGGAAACTTGTACATGCACACATTATTAGTAAACTCAGTGGGTACTGTGAACTAGGTTGCTGCTAGCGCGGAGCCGACGACCCAGTTGAAGACGATGATGCCGTAGCAGCTGTTGCGAGTGAACAGCTTTTGGTAGCGGAATGGCTTCAGTACGGCAACCATCTTACACACGGTCAACCAACAGAGACTGTGCAGTGAGTTGAAGCTGAACCACCACAGGAAGAACATGTGAATGTCTGGCAGGGTGGTCATATACTGCACGTTCGGGGTGACACGGGAACACACGGCGGCGCTGATGGGCATCACCGTGCAGTCGGCCGCCAAGTCGGACGTGGAGATCGAGACCATAAAAAGCGTCGTGCGGTCTTCACGAAGTTCCGGGTATCGTGCGATCACAGTGATCACGAGACAGTTTGTGATTATATTCAGTATGATCACTGTACTGATTATCAATGTCTTGGGTTCGATATCTATATCGTTGACGTCATTTGGTGGATCCATGTTTGCCCAATATATTTATTGCAGACAACGAATTAAATGTAAAACAATTAGAGCAATTTAGCAGTAGCTTGGAATGTTAATAGATGGTGTTTCAGTAACACATTATGTGTTAATCGAGATGAACCTATCAATCATGGAAATGTTCATTGTTGTATCTCCGAGATAACATCGCCGACATCCCACGCTTATGTTATCGACTGATTATTAATGTTGGTCGTTGGACTCTTTCTTCTTGCATACCGAACAACGCTTCTATATGCAAACGTTATATTAGTTACATATTTCTTTCATTACTTGACAAAACGAATAAAGGCATACCTCGATTTAAACGAGTATAGTTGAGTCACTCCAACGGTGATCCGAAGTGTTGACGATACTTCTACAGAACCACCATATACGTCCAGTTGCCACTTGGTGATTAGCAATTGTGCAGTCAGTCTGGCACCGCCTCCTTATAAGATTGTACTGCGGTCGGCACTGGGAGAGACTTGGTTAGATAATCAATAATACTTATTATTATTATACAAAACAGGTAATACACTTACCGTGCAAGGTTTGGCCACTTTCACAAATTGCTCCCCCTAGCGTATACTGTGATATATCACTTGATTAAATACGCCATTAGTCGGGTATATCGTTCAATAAGAGTACTCTGCCATTACACTTTCGAATACGATTTACGCAAACGGGTTCTTAGACGTTTTTTATATGTTTAGAATGTGTATAAAAGTGTGTGCCAACAACATTCAAAATTAAGACTCCCTGTACAATGTATTTTAATATATGTGTTGGAGAACATCTGTTACTGACAGCGCGACTAATCTTCCTGCGCCCAGTGATGAGACCCCACTGACTAGGCAACTTATTCCTCGGGGCAGTCGAGATAGCGCAGTCTCATGCTACATAGCCAAGGGTATTGAATTTGAACCGTGATGGATATGATGTTGATGCTGCATAAACAACACATACAATCATAAACGCACGCGCGCGTGCACACATCATGTTCACATGCCGATCTGGTCATTAGAAAAGGGAGTAGTTCCTTTAGAATGGAAAGAGGCAAACATAGTGACCACGTAATAGTGACCATCAAGTGTAGCATCAACGGAACCTGTTGCTAAGACACCTGACTCGATCAAAACATCTCACAAATCTGCGCTACAAAAACTACACCCAATGGTTGCCATTAAGTTGAATATGATAAGGAACGCACCCAAGCGCAACACAATTCTCCCAAGCCTGTCATGCCGCTGTAACGCCGATGATTGCTTAAATAGACTGGTCACATCGACAGATAGGAGTAGACTCACTGCTGTTAGAAGACGACTCCGATATGGAGTGACATGGTCTATGATGGTCCAGGAAACTGTTTGTAAGCTGGTGAACTTCAATAGAGAACCTTTAAACTTATGATGTATTTTTTATTTATTGTCATCATTACCATAGTATTTGTGATTTACCAAAAAGTCTACTTACATTAACATAATTATGAAGTCAATGCATGCATCTCATAATTACGCATTCATATGTAAAAAAAAGAAACATGTTGTGTTATTAAATACATGTTAGCCAGAAATGTATGTAATGACACTGAAAGTCTTTTACACGAACATAAAATTAGCTATTCCCACTCTCAAAGGACTTTGTGGTTTTGTTCGATAAGCGGGTAGGGTTACTGAAATCTCTATATAATTGTTCAAACATGACAAATAACAATTACTCGTTCGGTAAGTTAAAGTAATTGACCATATTAACTTAATACCTGGTCTGTTGATATGTAATTTTATATAAGGCATTGTGTTGTGATGTATGGGATTCCGTTTACCGTAGGTCGACTGAACAAATATGTATTTCATATTTTATATGGGCAAAAAAATTAATGTATACATCTGATTGATGGTAATGAATTGCTTTGCATTATGTTATAACCAACTACGTGAGACTATAAAATGATTAACACATAAAAGGTTGATTTAGAGCATATTGTGTGACGATTTGTCATTTCCCGCCATTTTCTCGATTTAGGTGGTAGGGTTATATATGTGATGATATCTTGATTAATATTGAATACGTCTCGCCAATTGTTTTTCCAAGTGATAGTACATGGATATGGGAACATATTAATATGAAATTATCGGGTCAATATACTATGTATACGGAAGCACTACGCGTACAGATTTTGCTGAAAAATATTAGAAATGTTTATACAAAATGACCGAACGAATCATACAGTCCACCAGCCAGACAGGATTCGAGGGACTAAATCCCACTATGAATTTTAGTTACATCAATATCTGCGGTGTCCAAAAAGGGGCGAGGGATATTTTAGAAGCGAAGTTTATTACCTTTTTGGACTCCATCTTTAAACATGTCTGCCATTTTCAAGCGGAAGTCGAGCTATTCAAAACTCGTGTCCTACAGCCAAATCTACTGATTGGATCTTAACGTTGTACATTCCAACGTTGTTCGTAATAACATGCCGAGTACGGCAATACTCCTATAACCTTTTTGTTATCATTATTGGCAAAAACATTGGTGGAAATGTCAAGGAAAATGCAAAAACAAATTGTATTGTTTTCTACAATATTTGTTTACTCAAGTTTTGGTGATGTTTCATTGTCACATATGATTCATTTTTTTTATTCTTATGAAACTATATGCAATTTGCTATATTTCTGTCATTTTAGATATCTTCTGTATTGCTTCTATATGTTACAGGCACATTAAAACAAAAACGTACCCTACTTTCTGTTTGAAAACGGGAACATTACCGTACATACTTCATTTCCCTCTTACAACAAAATATAAAAATATAAATATAAAAATATAAATATAAAAATATAAATAAAAAAATATAAATATAAAAATATAAATATAAAAATAAAAATATAAAAATAAAAATATAAAAATAAATCTACTCTCGACAAGCCGATAGCTTCATTGTCCAATGACCATATGGACTTTGTTATTTTAAATCACCATCATATTACCGAACACGATTAATAATCAACTGACACGTTAACTGCTGCTGGGACCTTAACTATGTGCACAGTAGTTAAGACAATATAGACAACGAATGATAATGAATAATCTTTGACCAGATATAAATACAATTTAAACACGAAATGTTGGGGGGTGGTTTCATTAAAAAATCTTCTCAAAAACGTTGTGTTCATTCGAGGACGTGTATGCGAAGACATACACTGTTGCATTTAAGCTGTTCTCCGAAACATAATACAGCACTTGGTATATACATTCGCTGTAATGACGACAAGCTAGGCCCACATCATCGATTTCTATAAAATAATTCAATGCTATTTTACGCTCAGGCATCAATTCACCATCTATTTTCCTGCAATCAATGCAAGACTGGTGTGGCAGTTTGCCTGCTGCCTCACGGAAACTTGGAAGTTGACCCTGATGAGGTATTAATAGAAAGGTATAGTGTATCACTTTTGGGTAACAAATGACCTTTACAGCTCTGTTTCTTGGGGAACACCTTGTAGCGTCATAACGAGGACATGACGTTCAAAATGGCAATTGGGACTGTGATAATTTATTACTATAATATCTTATTTCACAAGTAAATTACTATTCCAGTGAAATGATACCTTTACGAATGTGATGTCGTCACAAATATTTATTAATAATATTTGCCATTTCGCTGTGATCCCAACCTCGTTTTCGGGTAAGCCTATATAAAATATATATATGTGTGTGTGTGAGTGTGTGCGTGTGTGTGCTTGTGCGTGTGTGTGTGTGTGCTTGTGCGTGTGTGTATGTGTGTGTGTGTGTGTGTGTGTGTGTGTGTGTGTGTGTGTGTGTGTGTGTGTGTGTGTGTGTGTGTGTGTGTGTGTGTGTGTGTGTGTGTGTGTGTGTGTGTGTGTGTGTGTGTTTGCTTGCTTTAAACAGGATGATATTCTTTCAAGTTGTTTAAGTTATTTCACAATCACAATCATAATACTTTATTGTCCATCGGGAGGAAATTAATTTGGAGTGTAGCAGCATATTAAAACAAATCAAGCAAATGTACATGCATTATTAAAATATCAAAATAGTAATAAAAGTTATATCGGTTAAATCAATTAAAATAATTTAAATATAGTAAATGAAATTACAAAAGTTAAATCATCTCACAAATCATGAATCATCTCAGGCTCACTAAGTGTCAGACAGGCAGGGAAGACTGGCAGAGATGGAGGGTATGAAGGACAGTTACTCATTCATTAGTTTAATTGACGGGGGAACAAATGAGTTTCGACTGCGATTCAGTTTACAGTGAGGGAGTATATGAAGTTGCCAGGCTTACTAACGTGAGAACGGTGGCCTCGTGTACATGCAAGAATAATGATATCCAGCCTGCATTTGTGTTGCAAAGCTATTTATACACTGCACTATATACATAAATATGGTTATCATCTATAGTTAGTTTGCTCAGTTAAGTGTGACGAATCTGGCAAAGGAGTTTAAAGTTGCTAGCTTGAGTAAATAAGTCAATAGCATTACGTAATACTTGATCGTGTGACAGATTTACGAGCATCGGCGGATGTGCGAGAACGCGAGGCGAAATTGTACCGTGACACCGACAGTCTATACCAGCGTTCACGGTTTAACGCCTCTTTCACTTGGGAATTGTCATTAATTTAGAGTATATTTGTTATGTTTAACATAAATTAATTTGAACATAAAGATATATGCAGTGCGAAGGTAAAAAGTACATGTTTAATATAATGTGTTAAATTAATTTAGAGTGTATTGGCTCAGCTTTGATATTTTGCAAATGTGTGTGTGCGCGTGTGCGTGTGTGCGTGTGCGTGTGTGCGAATGCAGGTCCGGGTGCGGGTGCGGGTGCGTGTGCGTGTGCGTGTGCGTGTGCGTGTGCGTGTGCGTGTGCGTGTGCGCGTGCGCGGGCGAGGGCGCGGGCACGCGTGCGCGTGCGTGTGCGTGTGCATGTGCATGTGCGCGGGTGCGTGTGCGGGTGCGTGTGCTGATTCGGGGGCGGGTAAGTGTGCGGGTAAGTGTGTTTGTGTGTGTGTGCTTCTGTGCGTCTGTGCGTGTGCGTTTGCTTGCGTATGTGTGGAATTATTGTAGAATCACGCCCATAATGGGTCGTTTGTTTAAATAAATCGTTATTCTGCTCTGTGTCAATATTTGTGTTGAACGGAATTGATATGTTGATGTGTAAGGTCAGTCTCTATCATAACGTTTCCCCTCATAGTTTGCTAGGTTTAATAGACGTTTCAGCTAACACAGGTTGCTGTTGCAGTAGGTAACATGAAATACAGGTACAGATGGATACTGGCTGTTGTGGTTTTTCTCCTATTCCTGGCGGTTCCACGGCAGTCAGACGTCATCATTCGTCGGGCGACCTCCGACCGTGAAAATTTAGTACAAACAAATGATGTGGATGTCATATAGACGTACTGTAAATGATGAAGACTACAACATTTATAGAAAAACACGTAACCTAGCTACAGCTGAAATTAGACCATGCGCCCACAAACTACTATTGGAAATTGTAGAACAAATTAGAATACCGCTTGGAACAGTTTCAACTTGTCATTACAAGAGGGGGTGGTTCCTTTAGAATGGAAAGAAGCAAACACTATACCGTTATATAAAAAAACGTTTCGAGAAACAAGTCAGAGAACTAGAGACCACTGTGTTCAGCATCGGTGTTTTGGAAATTATTAGAAACATTAATAAAAAATCACATGGTGGATTTTCTTGTTAAAAATAACTTGATAAACCCTGAAAATGGGTTTCAAAAACCGCAGTGATACTTAACAAATATGTTATGCATTTTGTTTGAAGATATCTCTAAATGGGTAGACAATGGATCACCAGTAGATATCATCTACTTAGATTTTCAGAAAGCTTTGAAGAAAGTGCCACATCAAAGATTACTGCTTAAACTAAAGGCTCATGGCATAGGAAATGATATAATTAACTGGATAAAAAAATGGTAGATTGGCAGAAAACAACTTTAGTAGTTAACGGGGAGGTTTCAAACTGGAAATCAGTTTTGAGTGGGGTACCACAGGGATCAGTACTGGGAGTGACTCTTGAATTATATGTATACAATATCTCATGTAATTATTTATTCAGCAAATTGTTGGTCAAGCGAGATGTTGTTTTATCATATAAGCTAGTGAGTCGCTTTATAAATATACCAATCTTTAGATGCAGTTTATTGTTTTCAAGAACCACGAACAGTGCACGTAACACAACATATCGAACACGTTATTTTAATTTTTTTTAATCCGCGACAGTCGTTTATTTTAATTTAACATATTACACTTTGCACAAATGTAGGCTATACACGAGAGTCAACAATGGGTGTAATACTACGTAACGAATCGCAAATATATATTATTTAATTACACATACTAAACAAATTGCCAATTACATTTAATTAATATAAAGATGTCCCATCGCTTTGTGGACACTTAAATATCTAATCTACTCAAGAGTTCCACAGAGAAATCAATGACACATATGAAGTGATAATATTATAAGATGACTACAACAACTCTTACGGTAATTTCTACTTACAGGACACTCGTCCAGTCAGGCCACCTTGTAAGACTTCTTTGAACACAATTACTTTGTTTAATTAGCATAGAAACACGTTCCCTGTGGTGTGATAAATCTCAACTACGACACCTGCAAGTGTACACCATAAATAACTACATGACATATGATATTCACTTAACAAACAGATGTGTCTTATTAGCACACACATCTATAAAAAATAAGCAAACGAATAACGTTATAGGAGGTTGGATAGTATAGATTGTTGCTTTCTATTCACGAACCGAATTAATGATAATACGTTTAGCAAACGAAACAGAAACGTGGACAGCAACAAAGGATGTAGAGAAACAGAGAAGTACAATGCAGGTGATGCAAATGTTGCGGATGGGAGTGACAAATAACGGTTTGGATACCACCACGTATTTATGAGACTAGTGTCAAAAGTAGAATAATTAAGGAAACAAAAACCAAGATATAGACTTAGCAGGCGTGTTCGAAAGGATGTGACAACAACACACTAGTGTAGAGCGATAGATCAACAGACGGCAAGGAGAAACAAATCACCGTGAAAGGTGGGGGATTAAACCACAGAGCGACACTAGATGGCAGACTGACCAACAAAATGGAACAGACCTTCACCCGTGACTGGATCAAACCATATGCTGGACAGAACAGAACAGAACAACAAAACAGACCAGAACATAGCAGAACATACCATATCAGAACAGACCAGAACACACCAGATCTTAATAGAGCTTAACAGACCAGAAAAGAACACACCAGACTGGAACAGAGATGACCAGACCAGACCAGACCAGAACAGAACAGAACAGACCAGACCAGAACAGAACAGAACGGAACATAGCAGACAAGAGGAGATCTGAAGAGAACAAAACGTAAATGCGGTACGACATAGCTGTCACACGTTATGTCTTCTTAAACTGTATCGTTGGTTGGAAATATCTGTTCCACAGAACCGCTCTTCCATGAAGCGTCATCTTAACCACCACGAAATAACTGGTAGAGGTCAATAAACAAGAGCCTCGTCTTCTTACACAATGACCGATGGAGGACAATATAGTGAAAACTATTCATGAAGGTATTGCAGTTGTACAACCAGATGGCGAAACATTTAACACCAATTGACATCACAAATCCGTTACCTGTGTGGCGGATCAATGCAAACGCAATAAGTGGCATAGTGAGTACCATTGACATGAAACCGATGACAAGTATGTTTCTTGCAGAGCGGATCGCTTGTAGTGTCACCACTCCAGCACTTCCAGTTTCACCGTCGATGGCGTGTACTTGCGTAAAGATGTCCTCGTGTGTACGCAGGACGACAATGAATATTCTCGTCGTTGCGTAGAGGAGAACTGCGATAGGTATGACTACAGTGACTGCGTAGGTGAACAGGGCCAACGCCGAGACGCCGTACCCTGGTGGAAACTTGAACATGCACACAATATTAGTAAAGTCAGTAGGTCCTGTGAACTTGGTTGCTGCTAGCGCGGCGCCGACGACCCAGTTGAAGACGATGATGCCGTAGCAGCGGTTGCGAGTGAACAGCTGCTCGTAGCGGAATGGCTTCAGTACGGCGACCATCTTACACACGGTCAACCAACAGAGACTGTGCAGTGAGTTGAAGCTGAACTACCACAGGAAGAACATTTGAAAGTCTGGCAGGATAGTCATATACTGCACGTTCGGTGTAACGCGGGAACACACTGCGGCGCTGATGGTCATCACCGTGCAGCCGACCGCCAAGTCGGACGTGGAGATCGAGACCATAAAAAGCGTCGTGCGGTCTTCACGAAGTTCCGGGTATCGTGCGATTACAGTGATCACGAGACAGTTTGCGATTATATTCAGTATGATTATTGTACTGATTATCAATATCTTGGCGTCGATATATATATCGTTGACGTCTTTTGGTGGATCCATGTTTGCCCAATATATTTATTGCAGACAACGAATTAAATGCAAACAATTAGAGCAATTTAGCAGTAGCTTGGAATAGTTAATATCTGGTGTTTCAGTAACACATTATGTGTTAATCGAGATGATCCTATCAATGATGGATATGTTCGTAGTTGTATCTCCGAGATAACATCGCCGACATCCCACGCTTATGTTATCGACTGATTACTACTGTTGGTCGTTGGACTCTTTCTTCTTGCATACCGCACAACGCTTCTATATGCAAACGTTATATTAGTTACATATTTCTGTCATTAATTGACAAAACGAATAAAGGCTTACCTAGACTTAAACGAGTATAGTTGAGCCACTCCAACGGTGATCCGAAATGTTGACGATACTACTACAGAACCACCATTTATGTCCAATTGCCACTTGGTGATTAGCAGTTGTGCAGTCTGTCTTGTGGTTGAACTCCCGTGACAGGTACAACTGACCAACTGCGGAGCTTTCCGTTTTGAATCACGTACAAACCTGGCACCGCCTCCTTATAAGATTGTACTGCGGTCGGCACTGGGATTGACTTGGTTTAATTAATCAATAATACTTATTATTATTATTAAAAAAACAGTCAATATACTTACCGTGCAAGGTTTGGTCACTTTCACAAATTGCTCCCCCCTAGCGTATACTGTGATATATCACTTGATCTTACATTAAATACGCCATTAGTCGGGTATATCGTTCAATTTAATTAATATCTTATTTGCATTTATTGTTTACTCCTGTAAGAAAACCTATCCAGCTTCGATCATCTAGTTCTGGCCTACTTTTTGTTTCTAGTGTCAACACTAACATTGGAACTAGGGCTTTCTCTGTTGCTGTTCCAACTCTTGGGAATATGCTTCCTCTTAGTGTTAGATCAGTTGAAAATATTAAAAAATTCCGTCGTCATTTAAAAACGTATCTTTACAACCTTGTTTATCCACCGTAGCTCCCTAGCGCCTTGACCCATCTGTTGACAACTGGAAAACTACTTATGGATTTTGAGATTGACCAACCCTTTTGTTTTGATGCGCCTCTGAGCCTGGTTTCCAAGGAATTAGGCGCAATAGAAGTAATCTTATTATTATTATTAATAAGAGTACGCTGCCATTACACTTTCGGATACGATTTACGCAAACGGGTTTTGAGACGGTTTTTTTATTTTTAGAATGTGTATAAAAGTGTGTGCCAACAACATTCAAAATTAATACTCCCTGTACGATGTATTTTAATATATGTGTTGGAGATCATCTGTTACTGACAGCGCGACTAATCTTCCTGCGCCCAGTGATGAGACCCCACTGCCTAGGCAACTCATTTCTCGGGGCAGTCGAGATAGCGCAGTCTCATGCAACATAGCCAAGGGTATTGAATTTGAACCGTTATGGATATGATGTTGATGCTGCATAAACACACATACATACGCACATCTATACAAACGCACGCGCGCGTCAATACATCATGTTCACATGCCGATCTATGTATGTACATACCTGATAAAATACATTTTCCGTGTAATGCATATGCATCTTGTTGTGCACATACATCTTCACGAATGTTTATTGGTGGTTGTTCTCCTCTAAA
>OZ023213.1:1237524-1250024 GCA_963995525.1 Escarpia spicata
GGCTAGAAATACGAGAAATTATTCCAAAGCTTGACAGAGAGTTGACGACACTAGCAAGATATACGGACAGTGATTCCACAGCTTCACAGATAGTTTACGTCACTAGCTAGATATACAGTGATGTTCCAGCTAGACAGATAATTAACGACACCAGCTGGAGATAAAGAAAATGATTCCACAGCTTGACAGCTAGTTGATAACACCAACTCTAGAGAAAGGGGAAGTGATTCCACAGCTTGACAGATAGCTGCCGACACGAGATAGAGATACGGGAAGTGATTCCACAGCTTGACAATTAGTTTAACAAGATTTAACAAGATTGCCACCCAGAGAATTAACTCTAGGTAGCAGGTGGACAAGGAAGCCCTTGGCTTTTCGAGAGTCCGACCTTTTTATCTATGTGTATCCCGCCCGTCTGAGGTATGTGTCGATTTTGTTTTTAAACATATTCACGCTACTAGCACCCACACAATCAGCAGGTAATCTGTTCCATTCATTTACAGTTCTTTGTGAAAATGAAAACTTTCTTATATCCAATCTACTCTGCTCCTTTGCTAATGCAAGATCATGTCCTCTAGTCCTTCTATCTTTCTTAACTGAGAAAAACATATTTCTATCAATATTTTCATAACCCTTCAATATTTTAAACACTTCTATCTGATCTCCTCTCAATCTCCTGGTCTCTAGTGTTGTTAAACCGCATTTTTTTAGGCGTATTTCATAACTAAGATCCCTCAGATTTTGTATCATTTTAGTTGCTCTCCTCTGCACTCTTTCTAGCATATCTATGTCCTTCCTGCGATATGGCCTCCACGCTTGAATACAATATTCTAAATGAGGCCTAACTATTGTTTTGTACAGCGGTATTATTAGCTCTTTTTCCTTATACGTTATGTTTCGCCTAATTAATCCAAGGATTTGATTTCCCTTTGAAGCTGCAATTCCGCACTGCTCTGAAATCTTCATATCAGCACTAACGGTTAACCCTAAGTCCTTTTCTTTTACAGTAGTACTTAGTACAGTACCCCCCATTGTATATTCTACCTCTTCGTTCCCATGTCCTATGTGGAGGCATTTACATTTCCCAAAATTGAACATCATTTGCCATTTTTCAGACCATTTCATCAACCTGTCAAGATCATCTTGTAAATGCTGTCTATCTCCATCACTTTTAATCCTTCTAAACACTTTTGTATCATCCGCAAATTTCAACACCTTGCTTGTTATTTCATCATCCAAATCGTTGATGTATATTAAGAATAATATAGGACCTAATACTGATCCCTGTGGTACCCCACTCAATACCGATTTCCAGTTTGAAGCCTCCCCATCAACTACTACACGTTGTCTTCTGTCAATCAGCCATTGTTCTATCCAGTTTATTATACCATTTCCTATGCCATGGGCCTTTAGTTTAAGCAGTAATCTTTGATGTGGTACTTTGTCAAAAGCTTTTTGAAAATCTAAGTAGACGATATCTACTGGTGTTCCCTCATCTACCCACTTAGTGATGTCTTCCAAAAAACATAACATATTTGTTAAGCATGACCTCGCTTTAAAAAAACCATGTTGAGATGGGTTTATCAAGTTTTGTTTAGCAAGAAAATCCACCATGTGATCTTTAATTAGTCTTTCTAAGACACTAGCAGGATATACGGGAAGTGATTTCACAGCTTGACAGATAGTTGAAACCACTAGCTGGTGATACGGAAAGTGATTCCACAGCGTACATACATAGGTCGGCATGTGAACATGATGCACGCGCGTGCGTCCATTTGTATGTATGTGCGTGGATGTGTGTGTGTGTGTGTGTGTGTGTGTGTGTGTGTGTGTGTGAGCGCGTGTGTGTGTGCGTGTCCTTGGCCGTGGCTTTGGGTGTGTGCGCGCGCGTGTGTATGTGCGTGTCCGTGGGTGTGTGTGTGTGTACCTGTGCGAGCGCGCATGTGTGTGTTTGTGCGTCTGCATGTGTGCCTGTTTCTGTGTGTGTGTGTGTGTGTGTGCGCGCGCGTGTGTGTGCGTGCGTGCGTGTGTGTGTCTGTGTGTGTGTGTGTCTGTGTGTGTGTGTGTGCGCGCGCGTGTCTGTGTGTGTGTGTCTGTGTGTCTGTGTGTGTGTGTGTGTGTCTATGTATGTGTGTGCGTGTGTGTGTGTTTGTGTGTGTGTGCGTGTGTGTGTGTATGTGTGTGCGTGTGTGTGTTGTGTGTTGCATAGGCATTGGGGTCTCATCACTGGGCGCTGTCTGTAACCGATGATGCCCAACACATATATTAAAATACATCGTACAATGAGTTGTGCGGTATACAAGAAGAAAGAGTCCAACGACCAATAGTAGTAATCAGACGTTAACATAAGCGTGGGACGTCGGCAATATTATCTCGGTGATACAACGACGAACATTTTCATCGTTGATAGGATCATCTCGATTTACACATGATGTGTTACTGAAACACCAGCTATTAACATTTCCAAGCTACTGCTAAATTGCTCTAATTGTTTTGTATTTAATTCGTTGTCTGCGATCAATATATTGCGCAATCATGGATCCACCAAAAGACGTCAATAAGTGACAGCTCTGCCTTACTTATTGCTTATGTACCGCATTTACGTTCTGTTCTGTTCAGATCTGCTCTGCTCTGCTCTGCTTTGTTCTGTTCTGTTCTGGTCTGTTCTGTTCTGTTCTGGTCTGGTCTGTTCTGTTCTGTTCTGTTCTGGTCTGTTCTGTTCTGTTCTGTTCTGTTCTGTTCTGTTCTGTTCTGTTCTGTTCTGTTCTGTTCTGTTCTGTTCTGTTCTGTTCTGTTCTGTTCTGTTCTGTTCTGTTCTGTTATGTTCTGGTCTGGTCTGGTATATTCTGGTCTCCTCTATTCCAGTCTGGTGTGTTCTTTTCTGATTTGTTAAGCTCTGTTATGTTCTGGTCTGTTAAGCTCTGTTAAGATCTGGTGTGTTCTAGTCTGGGCTGATAAGGTATGTTCTGCTCCGTTCTGGTCTGTTTTGTTGTTATGTTATGTTCTATTCAGCATATGGTTTGATCCATTCATGGATGAAGGTCTTTTCCATGTTCATGGTTAGTCTGTCATCTAGTGTCGCTCTCTGGTTTTATCTCCCACATTTCACGTTGATCTGTTTCTCCTTGCCGTCTGTTTATGTAGCGCTCCACACTAGTACGTTGTTGCAACATCCTTTCGAACACGTCTGCTAAGTCTATTTAGCGATTTTGGTTTCCTTAATTATTCTACTTTCGACACCAGTCTCATAAATATGTGGTGGTAACCAAACCGTTATTTGTCAATCCCATCCGCATCATTTACATTACCTGCATGGTAACTCTCAGCTTCTCTACACCAATTGTGGTTTTCTATGTTTCTGCTTCGTTTGCAAAAATGTATTATGATTAATTCGGTTCGTGAATATAATGCACCAACCTACACTCTCCCCCCTCCCACAACGTTATTTGTTTGCTCATTGTTACCTAATCATCTTTCTAGATTTTCGTGGTAACAAGACACATCTGGTCGCTATGTGAATATCACATGTCATGTAGTTGTTTCTGTCCCCCGATTGTATTAATTATTCACTTGTATCCTCCGTTCATTCCATGTTCTGCTAACTGCTCTGGGTTGGCCTTTGTCTTAAGATGGATGCCAAATTACAACAAAATTACGCTATTTATTTACAGGAACGTATTTTATATACTGTGATATATGCCGAGTTTTTGTTGTATTAACATACAGCGAAGGTGTGGTGTGAGTGATTGTGTTGTTCAAGTTGATTATGCACATCATTGACTATTTACCATATTAGTGTATCAGGTATATGTCATTTGATGCGACAGTGTGACGATCTATAATGTCCGAATGGTTACTTTTCATACAACCTCATCAGGACTAGTATGCATACATATATCTAGTTTTAGTGTGAGTGATTGTGTTGTTGTATAAGGATACAGCGAAGGTGCGGTGTGAGTGATTATGTTGTTGTAAAAGGGTACAGCGAAGGTGTAGTGTGAGTGATTGTGTTGTTGTATAAGGATACAGTGAAGGTGTCGTGTGAGTGATTGTGTTGTTGTATAAGGATATAGTTAAGGTGTGGTGTGAGTGGTTGTGTAGTTGTATAAGGATACAGTGAAGGTGTAGTGTGAGGGATTGTGTTGTTGTATTAGGATACAGTGAAGGTGTAATGTGAGTGATTGTGTTTTTGTATTAGGATACTGTGAAGGTGTAGTGTGAGGGATTGTGTTGTTGTATTAGGATACAGTGAAGGAGTGGTGTGAGTGACTGTGTTGCTGTATAAGGATACGGCGAAGGTGTGGTGTGAGTGATTGTGTTGTTGTGTAAGGTTACAGTGAAAGTGTAGTGTGAGTGATTGTGTTGTTGTATAAAGATACAGTGAAGGTGTGGTGTGAGTGATTGTGTTGTTGTATAAGGATACTGCGAAGGTGTGGTGTGAGTGATTGTGTTGTTGTATTACGATAAAGCGAAGGTGTAGGGTGAGTGATTGTGTTGTTTTATAAGGATACAGCGAAATTGTAGTGTGAATGATTGTATTGTTGTATAAAGATACAGCGAGAGTGTAGTGTGAGTGATTGTGTTGTTGTATAAGGATACAGCGAAGGTGTAGTGTGAGTGATTGTTTGTTGTATTAGGATAATGTGAAGGTGTTGTGTGAGTGACTGTGTGGTTGCATTAAGATACAGTGAAGGTGTAATGTGAGTGACTGTGGTGTTGTATTAGGATACAGTGAAGGAGTGGTGTGAGTGATTGGTTTGTTGTATAAGGATACAGCGAAGATGTAGTGTGAGTGATTTTGTTGTTTTATTAGGATACAGTGAAGGTGTAGTGTGGGTGATTGTTTTGTTGTATAAGGATAGGCCGAAGGTGTAGTGTGAGTGATTGTGTTGTTGTATAAGGATAGGCCGAAGGTGTAGTGTGGATGATTGTGTTGTTGTATAAGGATACAGCGAAGATATAGTGTGAGTTGTCCTATTGTTGTATTACGTTAAAGCGAAGGTGTAGGGTGAGTAGTTGTGTTGTTTTATAAGGATACAGCGAACCTCTAGTGTGAATGATTGTATTGTTGCATAAGGTTACAGTGAAGGTGTGGTGTGAGTGATTGTGTTCTTGTAAAAGAATACAGCGAAGGTTTGGTGTGAGTGATTGTGTTGTTGTATAAGGATACAGCGAAGGTGTGGTGTGAGCGATTGTGTTGCTGTAAAAGGATACAGCGAAGGTGTGGTGTGAGTGATTGTGTTGTTGTATAAAGATACACTGAAGGTGGGGTGTGAGTGATTGTGTTCTTGTAAAAGGATACGGCGAAGGTGTAGTGTGAGTGATTGTGTTGTTGTGTAAGGATATAGTTAAGGTGTGGTGTAAGTGATTGTGTTGTTGTATAAGGATACAGCGAAGGTGTAGTGAGTGATTGTGTTGTTGTATTAGGATACTGTGAAGGTGTAGTGTGAGTGATTGTGTTGTTGTATTAGGATACAGTGAAGGTGTAACGTGAGTGACTGTGTTGTTGTATTAGGATACAGTGAAGGAGTGGTGTGAGTGACTGTGTTGCTGTATAAGGATACGGCGATGGTGTGGTGTGAGTGATTGTGTTGTTATATAAGGATACAGTGAAGGTGTGGTGTGAGTTATTATGTTGTTGCATAAGGATACATCAAAGATGTAGTGTGAATGATGGTGTTGTTGTGTAAGGTTACAGCGAAGATATAGTGTCTGTTGTCGTGTTGTTGTATTACGTTAAAGGGAAGGTGTAGGGTGAGTGGTTGTGTTGTTTTATAAGGATACAGCGAAACTGTAGTGTGAATGATTGTATTGTTGTATAAGGATAGGCCGAAGGTGTAGTGTGGGTGATTGTGTTGTTGTATAAGGATACAGCGAAGATATAGTGTCTGTTGTCGTGTTGTTGTATTACGTTAAAGGGAAGGTGTAGGGTGAGTGGTTGTGTTGTTTTATAAGGATACAGCGAAACTGTAGTGTGAATGATTGTATTGTTGTATAAGGATACAGTGAAGGTGTGGTGTGAGTGATTGTGTTCTTGTAAAAGAATACAGCGAAGGTTTGGTGTGAGTGATTGTGTTGTTGTATTAGGATACCGGGAAGGTGTAGTGTGAATGAATGTATTGTTGTATTAGGATACACCGAAGTAGTGTGAATGATTGTGTTGTTGTATTATGATACAGTGAAAGTATAGTGTGGGGACTTGTGTTGGTGTATTAGGATACAGCGAAGGTGTCGTGGGGGTGATTGTGTTGGTGTATTAGGATACAGCGAAGGTGTAGTGTGAGAGATTGTGTTGGTGTATTATGATACAGCAAAGATGTAGTGTGGGTAATTGTTTTGTTGTATAAGGATACAGCGAACGTATAGTGTGAGTGATTGTGTTGTTGTATTACGTTAAAGCGAAGGTGTAGGGTGAGTGGTTGTGTTGTTGTATAAGGATACAACGAAAATGTAGTGTGAATGATTGTATTGTTGCGTAAGGATACAGCGAAGGTGTAGTGTGTATGTTTGTGTTGTTGTATTAAGATACATCGAAGATGTAGTGTGAGTGATTGTGTTGTTACTGATCCCTGTGGTACCCTACTCAAAACTGATTTCCAGTTAGAAGCCTCGCCATGAACTACTACCTGTTGTTTTCTGTCAATCAGCCAATTTTTATCCAGTTAATTATACTAATTCCTATGCCATGGGCCTTTCGTTTAAACTAATCTTTCTGAAAAATCTAAGTAGATTATATCTACTGGTGATTCCTCGTGTACCCACTTAGAGATATCTTCAAAAATATATAACATATTTGTTAAGCATGACCTCGCTTTTAGAAACCCATGTTGAGATGGGTTTAACAAGTTATGTTTAACAAGAAAATCCAACATGTGATTTTTTAATTAGTCTTTCTAATAATTTGCAAATCACCGATGTTAAACTCACTGGTCTGTAGTTCTCTGATTTGTTTCTCAAACCTTTATTAAATAACGGAATAATGTAAGCTTCTTTCCATTCTAAAGGAACCAATCACTATTCTAATGGCAAGTTGAAACTGTTGCAAATTTTAAACTCACTGGTCTGTAGTTCTCTGACTTGTTTCTCGAACCTTTTTTAAACAACGGTATAATGTTTGTTTCTTTCCCTTATAAAGGAACCACCTCCCTCTTCTAATGACAAGTTGAAACAAGCAAGCAGTATTCTAATTTGTTCTACAATTCCCAATCGTAGTTTGACGGCGCATGGTCTAATTTAAGTTGTAGCTTGGTTAAGTGCTTCTTTAGAAATATTGTAGTCTTCATAATTTCCAGTACATCTATAATAATAATATTAATATTTTATTTGGTATAACGCAACAACTAGTATTGTTCGTGGCACTTCACAACATATTAAAATACATAAAAATTGTAGAATTGCAATAAATATGTATATGTATATTATTTTAAAATACATATTAGTGGTAAATAATATTGAATAATGTAGAATTTCTAAATAAAGAAGTAAATAAATAGCAGTTATTCATCAAAATTAAGTAATATTAATAATAACCAATCTAGCACAATAACTGTAATAATACTAATAAATATATATATATATATATATATGTATGATTAATAATAATAAATAATTTAGCAAAACATTTGCTATAAAATAGTTTACGTGAGGAAATTTTTTTAATCATTATACGAATACGATAACTAATTAAAATTGGTTTTAGTAGAGGGCAGTGTTCATCTATAGTGACACTAATATGAAACACAAAAGAAATGTGTCTTCAGACGACATTTGAAGCTGGCGAGAGTGTCACAAGTTTTAACAACAGTTGGTAAAGTGTTCCATAGGGACGCAGCAGCTACAGCGAACGAGCCGTCCCCAGCCTCGATACGACTGCGCTTCACTTCCAACATGTGACTGCTCGCAGAGCGCAGTGCTCTTGCCGGTTGATATGGGTGCATGAGTTCACAAAGGTACACGGGCGCGTCATTGTGCATGGCTTTGTACGTGAGTACCAGTATCTTGTAATCCACTCTGCGCGCAACAGGCAGCCAACGAAGTTCGCGTAACAGGGGCGTGGTGTTGTCACTACGTGGACGACGCAGGATCAGTCTGGCAGCCGAGTTGTGTATTCGTTGCAGACGCGCGATGTTAACTGCAGACGTGCCGTACAAGAGGGCGTTGCAGTAGTCAATCTGCGAAGTGATGATGACATTGACTACACGTTCCTTTGTCGGTCTGGGTAAAAAAAACGGCTAATCTGATTTATGTGGCGGAGGTAGAATGAGCATGCGCTGACAGATTGCGACACTTGCTTTTTCATATCTAAGTGCCTGTAAATGAAGACACCGAGACTTTGAACACATCGTGAAGCTGTAATTGTAGAACCACCAACGCGAATCACAGTGCCACCAACGATTGCATCCGCAGACTTGGGTACAATCGGAAGATACTGTGTCTTGCCGTCGTTCATGCACATATAATTCCATGCCATCCAGTTCTTTATTTTATCCAAACAGTCCTCCATTTGCTGAACCGCAGCCGTTAAAGCGGAAAGATTCAGGTCGAAATGTGAGTAGATATGTAAGTCGTCAGCATAGTGGTGGAAGAATAGTCCATGGGCTCGAATAATGTCAACGATGGGTTGGACATGTAATGAAAAGAGCAGTGGTCCAAGGACTGAGCCTTGCGGGACACCTGTCGTTAGAGTAGTATAGTACTCGATGATTGGTCACCGATTACTATTCGCTGCGCTCGGTCCTGCAGGTACGATGTCATCCAGTCTGGTGCTTTTCCAACAAACCCATGGCGCAAACGTAGACGCTTAATCAAGATGTCATGGTTGATAGTATCGAAGGCGGCACTAAAATCAACGAGAACCAAGATGGTTCCTTGTTTATTGTCCATGGCTGTTTTGATGGCACTTGTAACGTACAGTAGCGCGGTTTCGGTCGAATGTTTTTTTCGATACGCCGACTGAAAGCACTCAACCATCTGTTGGTCAGACACATGCGTCATTATCCTAAGCGCGACCACTTTCTCAATTACTTTGGATAATTGTGTAAGGTTGCTCACAGGTCGATAACTGCTCAGAATGTCTTTGTCAAGTGATGGTTTCTTCAAAAGCATGCTTCAGCGACTTTGGCATGACTGCCTCGTCCAGTGAAGCATTTGTAATCCGTGTGATGACAGACACAATATTTGTGATATTGTCTCTTAGCTGAATTGCAGGCAGAGGATCCAACTCGCACGATTTGCCAGTAGTACCACAAATCGCTGTGATATCTGTGTTCGTTGTTGGATCAAACGCATGACTACAGTCAGTGAAACAACGTCTTTCATCTGTTGGCCTATCGATGGTGTTGAAACACTGCAGACCTGACAGGAGCTTGTCAATCTTTTCACTAAAGAAACGTGAAAATTGGTCGCATCTATGGGCCGTCAAGTGGAATTCAGGGTGTTCCTGTATGCGGTGGCCATCAAGCGATTTCAGTAATCGAAACATGGTTTTGTTATTTGTCTTCTCCAGGCGGTTTTGATAATAATCCGTTTTGCGTGCTGATATTAATGCAGTGCATTCTTCACGAGCGATGACATATAATTGCCGATGAATCTCCAGTTTAGTTCTTCTCCAAACATTCTCCCGTTTCCGCTTCTTATCACTGGCGTCGTCGATGTCAGTGTCGTACCAGGGATGTGGTGTGCTGTCTCTTACTTTCACATTGCGTAACGAGGCATGTTTCTCAAGGCATTCGATGAGACAGGTGTTGTACATCTCCACCAAATCCCCTGCTTGTCGATCATTCGCGTATGTATGCAATGTCATGTTAGCACATACAGACTCGATATCGTTTCGGAATGCATCAGTTTCAATGTTCCTAAAATTCCGCTTTGCAATCGTCTTAGTTTTTACTGCAGGCTTCAGTGCTCTTAGTGTGAGTTCAGTGCAATGGCGGTCAGACAGAGAGTCAGGATGCACAGTAACGGAAGTAATGAAGTCGTCATAAGTTTGACTGATCACAAGATCCAATATATGTCCAGTTTGGTGCGTTGGCGAATGTATATGTTAAGTTAGATTGAACGATTCACATAGAGTGCGAAGTGGTTCTGATTTGAGGGTATCGTCAAAATTAACATTGAAGTCACTAATGATGAAAGTAGGAACAACGGAGATGGAGGCCTCGATGAATAGCTGCTCAAGTTCAGCGAAAAAAATCGATATTTTTCCAGATGTCTTGCTTGATGCAGGCGGGTGATAAGCGACCCATATATTGTATTTCAACAAGAACGGGTTGGTGAGTTGCAGACGGAGAAGTTCGATGGTTGTGAATGGCAGCTTTGGGAGGATCTTGGTGTTGAAGGTATTTCGATGAACTGTGGTAACTCCGCCGCCACGACTAGAGGCACGTGCTACATGATTGAATGTGTAGCCGGGAGGCGTCAGTTCAGCGACAAACGCTTCGTTTTTTTTTAGCCACGTCTCGGATATGTTTAGCCATATCTCGTGTTGGATAATTTCCTCACTTATAGTCAGCGTCTTATTTTTCACAGATCTTGCATTGATCAACGCGATGTTGGTGTAACGATTCTTAAAATCCTTGTCATCAGTTTGACAAGACGACAGTTTCACTCGTGTAATGTTTGCGTTGTTGACACCGCGTTTGTGATAAGTGGGTGTAAAGCCGGGCCGACGTCCAATTACTGGACGTATTGTACGATGGCGATTGCGACCGGCTCTGCAACCTCGTGTGACCGCACAAATTCCATTGTCCTTTAACGTGTCGAACAAAGGCTGAGGCAGCATTCCGCCAGTGACATTCGCAATGTTATGAGCGAATAATTCCTGCCGAGTGTAGGTCACCAGAATAAAAGTCGCAGAAATACACACACATATAAAACCAATAACACGAACGAGCAGCTCCGTGCATTCAGGGTAATGTTATCAAAACGATGTTCAAATCTCACCAGTGTCGTAGTAAAACAAATAAGTAAAATATAATTTTAAACACAGAGCAAATCAATAGCTGCCACTGGGGCGCTTGTCACTCGAACATGTCATATGACATCCACATAATTTCTTTGTACAAAATTTTCCTAATGGCTTCTTTCGATAAGTGTTTCTTTCTGGACCGTTTCCCTTGTTGTTTTTACGGGAGCAAATTTATCGACGACGACATGTATGACATAGATGGGAGCTAGCTGCGCCAGTGCACGATGGAGAATCAACCGGCCATGGTGGCGATAGGAACCAAGAAGTGTGCTTCATTGCATGAAATACGTAATGTTAGCATTCTCAGCTGTCTCGATAAACCGACGTAATAAGTCCAACAAAATGGCCGCTTCAGCGTCCGACAGAAGCGATTCAAACGCTCTTCATTCACAGTAGGAAGTCGAACGACAATGGTGACCTTTCACTGCAGTACAACCGCCGGGAACAGGAGAAAAACCACAACATCCAGTATCCATATGTACCTTTATTTCATGCTATGTACTGCATCAGCCACCTGTGTTGGCTGAAACAGCGATTAATTCTAGCAAACTATTAGGAGAAAACGTCATAATAAAGACTGACCTTACATATCAACATGTCATATCCGTTCAACACAAATATTGATACAGAGCAGAATAACGATTTATTTAAATAAGCGACCTAATACGGGTGTGATTCTATAATAGTTCCACACATACGCAAGCAATCGCACGCAACTCACTCAAAAACATACATGAACTCACACGCACACACGCATACGCACACCCACATTTTCAAAATATCAAAGCTAAGCCAATATACTCTAAATTAATTTAACACATTATATTAAACATGTACTTTTTATCTTCACAGTGCGTATATCTTTATGTTTAACTGGATTTACTGGGTAATATGGCTTACCGTTACTACCCAAATAACGATGACATTACCTGAGCCTTTTAAGAGTTCTTGGCAACTAACTTACTTTCGATTGCGTCTCCCAATTCCCAGGTGAAAGAGGCGTTAGATCGTGTAAGCTGGTATAGACTGTCGGTATCACGGTACAATTTCGCCTCGCGTTCTCGCACACCCGCCGATGCTCGTAAATCTGTCACACGATCAAGTATTACGTAATTGCGTATTTACGCAAGCTAGCAACTTTAAAGTCTTGTGCCAGATTCGTCACACTTAACAGAGCAACCTAACTATAGATGATAACCATAGTTATGTATATAGTGCAGTGTATAAGTAGCTTTGCAACACAGCAGCAGGATGGATATCATTATCCTTGCAGGTACACGAGGCCACCGTTCTCACGCTAGTAAGCCTGGCAACTTCGACTACTCCCTCACTGTAAACTGAATCGCAGTCGAAACTCATTTGTTCCCCCGTCAATTAAACTAATAAACATCTCTGCCAGTCTTCCTTGTCAGTCTGACGCTTAGTGAGCCTGAGATGATTTCTGATTTGTGAGATGATTTAACTTTTGTAATTTATTTAACTTAGTTTACATATTTAACGTACTTTAACTTTTATAACCGATATAACTTTTAGT
>OZ023213.1:1255024-1392524 GCA_963995525.1 Escarpia spicata
GTTCTAGGACAACATGGAATCGGCAAGTGCAACGACAATGGAATACTGCTGCTGGAACTTTGTGCAGAGCACGCCCCAACACCCTCTTTCAATAGAAGGCCACATTCAAAACGACCAGGAAACACCCAATATCGAAACATTGGCATATATTGGAATACATCATGGTACGCCAAAAGGATAGAAGTGAGGTACTACACACCAGAGTTATGCCTAGCACTGACTGTTACATAGTCATACTCTCCATCAAACCAGTGATCAAGAAAAGGGGCCCGCAGATGAAGAAACTTTAAGTAGGCATGATCCGTTTGAGGAAGGAAGAGCTTTATTAAGTAGGCATGCACACTTTGCATTTGTGCTTACAACAAGAAACTAATCTACCTTAGTAATAGTGATCACTAGCGACACATCAAACGTGTATCATCGAATTCAGTTGTAGAAGCCAGTCATTATGACCACCTCTTAATCAAAAGTATACACAGTTTTTCCTGGCCCCCGCTGCTCAATGACTGGAGACGGAAGTTGAGGGATGACATTGCATGAATCCAGCCAAGCGATGTCGTGTTTTTTTGGCCATCTGTTCCGTTGGTTCCCACATAACTGCAGAAACTTGAGCAAGAGCTCCTTGCAGCCCTCGTCAACTTCTAGTATCTGAAAAATACACAAGGTAACATGAAAACGTCATGTTCACATTGTAACATATCTGTATTGATCCAAGAACCGCCCATACATTGTGAAAGTATACCGAAAGGAACATCTTCAAAGTAAATTGCATTTTGCCCTTTGAATAATAATATACACACATATCAACAATATTACTAAGTTATAATAATATTATTTAAATAAAGACACTATAATTCATATTTTACGTTAACCTATCGACTGTTAAATATGAAGTTCATAACACTGATACACGCATATGTAGCATACAATAATTAATTGCACGCAAAGATTTACATTTATAAACTAGCACAGTATACTAGGTGTCTCTCTATTTCAGGTGAGTCTGTACTGTGGATAATTTATATATTATTAAAGAAGTCATTAATGGCTGCTTCACTGGTGTTAGTGGGAACATGCCAGTCTTTCCATCTGATAATATATGCACCATTACATGCACAGTTATTACTCATGCAGTCTAATTAACATAGGTGCATACCTTTGCAACAAATAACTTTTTCTTTGCACCACATGGAAGTTCTACCTCCACAAACGGATTTGGCTGAAAGTTTTGTGCCATTTCCAGTGTTGTCCAATTCTCTGCTTCCATCTCCATTGTTGTCCCATTCTTTGTTTCCAACTCCATTGTTGTCCCATTCTTTGTTTTCATCTCCATTGATGTCCCATTCTTTGCTTCCATCTCCATTGTTGTCCCATTCTTTGCTTCCATCTCCATTGTTGTCCCATTCTTTGTTTCCATCTCCATTGATGTTCCATTCTTTGCTTCCATCTCCATTGTTGTCCCATTCTTTGCTTCCATCTCCATTGTTGTCCCATTCTTTGTTTCCATCTCCATTGATGTTCCATTCTTTGCTTCCATCTCCATTGTTGTCCCATTCTTTGCTTCCATCTCCAGTGTTGTCCCATTCTTTTCTTCTATCTCCAGTGCTGTCCCATTCTTTGCTTCCATCTCCAGTGTTGTCCCATTCTTTGCTTCCATCTTCATTGTTGTCCCATTCTTTGCTTCCATCTCCATTGCTGTCCCATTCTTTGCTTCCATCTCCAGTGCTGCCCCATTCTTTGCTTCCATTTCCATTGCTGTCCCATTCTTTGCTTCCATCTCCAGTGCTGCCCCATTCTTTGCTTCCATCTCCATTGTTGTCCCATTCTTTGCTTCCATCTCCAGTGCTGTCCCACGCTTTGCTTCCATCTCCAGTGCTGTCCCATTCTTTGCTTCCATCTCCATTGTTGTCCCATTCTTTGCTTCCATCTCAACTGTTGTCCCATTCTTTCCTTCCATCTCCAGTGCTGTCCCATTCTTTGCTTCCATCTCCATTGCTGTCCCATTCTTTGCTTCCATCTCCAGTGTTGTCCCATTCTTAGCTTCCATCTCCAGTGCTGTCCCATTCTTTGCTTCCATCTCCAGTGCTGTCCCATTCTTTGCTTCCATCTCCAGCGTTGGCAAGTGCAAAACCATTGCCTGTAGACAGTATCATGGCACTGGCACGCTGCAGAAACAGGAGAGGTTTCGGACAAAGAGTACTGATGGTGACACGGTCTGTAACTGGTGCAACTTCATAGTTCCTGTGATTGCTTTCATGCCAGAAAACCTCTGAAGGTAGCGACCTTTCGTGGAAATGTCAGCTTCAGTTATGACAAACAATTTTACGTTTGTCTGATGAGAAACTGTTCCAAAGAATGACTGGGCATCTGTAATTACTTTGTCGGTGTTGATTGCTGCGTCTGCTGCACGCTTCACGATATCGCCTATTGCATCATCTGCTCCATTCCCGTGCCCAGCTTCAAAGAAATTCGACGTGCATGAGTCAATATCTTGTTCATGTACCCGGCTGAACAGCAGGAAGTTCAACTTATCCCGGTACTGTGTGGTGGGTCCACCACTCCAAAAGTGGATGTTCGGATGGTGTGGACTGGAATTCTTGATTAGCTGTATGACAGGTTCTAGGTGTGCCCAAATAGCTGCAGGGTCATGGCGGGTAGAGTCTGACACGGTACAGAACGAGGTCGTTCTCTGTTGGGTGTAGGCTACACCTGTGTGCAGTGTAACATGGTTGTTGGATGCTCCAAAGTGTGCAATCTGTGTGGCTCTCCTCTGCTGGATGGTGTATTTTTTGACAATCAACCACGACAGTGCAAATGTGTATTTCGTTAACAATGTGGTATGCCCGAAACTGTTGTTTAAGGACCATTACATGCCAGCATAGTTTTGGTACCATAGTTTGGAGTGCTTGACAAAGTTTTCCAGCAGTTCCCTCGATCCTAGCCTTCACAGTTCTTTGTATGGTCACTGTTTTCCCCTTGATGGTGCGCTCCTCTTTGATTGTTTGCCATTGGTGCCAGCTGATTGCATCAGTGTCATCAGAGGTTACAACTTCGAAGTTGTTCCTGCATGATCCACATGCTCTTTCGTAGCAAGCTTGCTTTGGCTCAAGGGAAACAGCTCGGTTCACCACCTCTTCTACTGTGTGCACTCCTTCTGGTAAGAGCTTAAGCTGTGTCATTCGTTCAGTTAGCAGCCGACCATTCTCATGCAAGCGACAGAGGCATGACTCACGATCTTTGTTGGTAGGTGGTAAGACATAAAATGGCCGTAGGCGACAGAACATGGAGAAATGCAGTTTTGTCAAAAAGACGAAATAACTTTTTGCGAGCGAGTCGGTGTCCGCCGAGCAGACAGCTATGCATGTGAGGCTTGGAGAGGGGTATTTGGTGGCGCCCCTATATTACTAAATTTAACTAAGTCCACACAAAGCAGCTTGGCCGGTAATCACGAGGTGGTGCAAGGGGTACCGCCTAGTGTGTGCACGCGGCCCCATGTTAACAGGTGATTGGCGGAGGGCAGCTTTGTACTGGACGAGAAGTTTTTCATATTCAGTTGCCGCTTCTGTCTTGTATAGTAAGCAACGTTGCGTTTATGCTCTGCCCATTAAATTTAATATCCCTACATAATCTGACTATCTGTTTTTAATAACATATTAAATTGGTGTGGAGCCTGAGCTAGTTTCTGCACATATCTGTCATAACTGAAAACATGTGTGAGAGAGAAAATGACATTCCATTTATTAAATACAATATTCATAGGCATGGAATGCCGAAGAGCCCCTACATGGGGGTGACAATCGCAATTGGTTACAAGTGCCATAATAGGGGCGTAATTACGTAATTGATTAGCCATACACATGCATGTACAAACAGAAAGACTGGGGTACTCGAACACCCACCTCACACGGTACGAGGGAGACCACCCCACCCTACTTACAATTGGGGAACTCAGCACAGTATTTTACATGCAGCCGAGTCATTGTCTCTGAGAGTATTCTTCGTTGCATTTTAACCCCATTCTTGGTGATTGTGTCGCATCCGCTAGTAGTAATCCATCATCTCTGCATAGGAATGTCTTGACTTTGCCTGATAGTCTCTGTCCTAGTGATTTGTGAATGTTTCTTGTGTAGTTAGTCAAGTTCTCTATTCCACGAGTCAGCTTTTTGGGGATGCCGATAACACCATGAGCCATTGCACGCATCCTGTAATCATTTGCTTTTCTTTATATGATTTGGATCTGCTGTCACTCTCCTTGATGCCTGACACCACAGGTGTTGAGAAGGTCAATTGCTTGCGCATCTTTGGAGTAAGTTTGCTCTTGCTGTTTTGCAGCAAACTGTTAACATGTCTTGTTGGTGTCGACTTGCCCATTTGTCGTGATTTAAGGCGCTGTAGTCTTTTTAGTAATTTTTGCTCTACGGTTTGATTTCTCCATTTCTTTCTCCAATGTCTTAATTCTCCTATACAACTTGCTTCTGTCCCGACGCACTTGTTGACGACCGCGTTGCTTCTGTAGTGATTCGTTCTGGCGTATATGCTGCATCGTGTTTGCTGCATCTGCATTAGCACCAGTGTCATCTTGTTCCAGTGGTGTTATTGGGGTGCTTTGCTGAAGTAAACATAGTTGTTGCTGGTGAGCCTTTTTCTTTGCTCGAGAACGCTCAGCTGACTCTCGCCACCTTTTCTCTGCTGTCTCACATCCCTGTTGCTTACCTCAATTTTATTCTGTCTGTGATGCCAAAGTTGACTATCCTTTTCTTTAAAACCTTCAGATCTCTCAGGGTTTTACTTAATCCTGTCCATATACTCCTTCTGGCGTTGCGCCCCAGATTAATTTTTACCAGTTCTTTTTCTCTGGTGTGATCCATTGGTTTCTCTCTAGAATATTTGAAAACGTTAAATCAATACGTGATGCTTGCAGGTAAATATATTTTGCTGGTGATAATGTTTTATTAATTGGCATTGTGTAGGCTTGTGGAGATGAGAAAGCAACCCACACTTAACTGGTGTCATGGAGTGCCCCTCCAAGACAACCACTTCAAATAAAATAGCCATGAATTATTGATATTGGGCATGCAATAGATGCTATGAAGTTTCTGCATGTAATAACATATTTAAATGTGCATATGCCCAAATCACTAACAAGAAATTAAACTAATTGTACTATTCATTAACTCCATTACACAACAGTCACTCCATCAAGTGTCCATTTGTCGTGGAGTGACTGTGATGGAGTGACACATTCAAGTATTCCACTTCAAAACATGCAGCTAAATGTATCTGTTATCAAACATATCACAGAATAGTCAAGTGGTTTAATTTACGTTTACTGGGATGTGGGGAGTGGGTGTCACTGAGGTGACAACGAATTAACACATGCATTGGTATTCTATCACATTATATCGGATAGTTCAAACAGTTTTTATTGCACACAATCTTACCAAGTTTCACTGCACGCAGTATGTGTTTGGGAAAAGGAAGCACCATCAGCCTGCTTCAACAACACTTATAAACCCGTTGCAACGGCCAACTGTAGTACAATGTCGTGGAGTGACACAAGTCAATGGGACAATGTTATTTATAGCTATAACAAGTAAAAGACAAATATATTTGTTTCAACAGTTGTTTTTTAATAAAATAAATACATTGATTACTGGAACAGGACACATTTGAATCAATTCTGCATCTTGAAATTATATAAATAAACATTGACTAAGTTGACAACTTGTACTGGGACATGGTAACTTTGCGTCATGGAGTGGCATTTGACATTTCAGTCTACATCTGTTGGTATACCAGAAGTGATAAATATTTTAGTATCATATATTCATAACCTTTAAGGTGTGTTATGTGCAAAACATTACTTGTAAATATAATTTGTCAATGAACAGGACCTCTTACAATGTGTGGACACAAAAAGCCACTTAAAATATGGAAACCCCTATGTGCGCTGACTTTGGCAACAATATAGCCTTCTACGAGACATTACGTTTAGTCTATGGACCATCTCACCAACTTCAGATACATTTACGCTCATCCGGTGGCTCAAACTTGCTGACAGACAAGGAATCGATTCTGCACTGATGGACCGAACACTATGGGAGTCTCTTTCCGGACAAACACCTCGTGCAAGAAACCTCCATCGCAAATATTCCGCAGCAAGATGTGAAGATAGACCTTGACAACTCGCCAACCCAAGAAGAAGGCAGATCTACAATTGCAAAGCTGAAGTGCCACAAAGCTCTGGGCAGCGGTCCTGGAAAAGGCAAACCTCCGGAGCATCGAAGCCATGTTGAAGCTCAGGCAGCTCCGCTGGGCAGACCACGTCTGGACGACAAAAGAATGTCAACATCTGTATTTTATGGTGAGCTTCGTCAAGGCAAGCGAGATAGACGAGCACCATGTAGGCGTTGCAACTCACCCAGGCAAATATTGACCACACAGATGGGGAACAGCTAGCAGCAAACAGAAACAACTGGAGAGCGACAGCCAGGAGAGTAGCGCAGGATTTTGAACATTCCAGAAGAGAAGCAGATGAAGAGAAACGTAGGTGAAGGAAAGAATCTGCAGCTCAGGCAACATCAGGCCAATTATACATTTGTCCAATCTGCTCCAGAGCCTGCAAGTCCAGAATAGGCCTTTGCAGCCACCAGAAGATGTGCCGCCGTTCTCAGGGACAAAGACTTCCTTCCTGGTCTTCGGATGCGAAGAATCCGCCATCAATAGTGTGTGGATCGGGAAAGCGAAGACATCGCGCAAAGTTAACCAACGACCAAAATAAAATAAAACAAAACAAAGATAATGATAAATGGAACTTCTGATCAGTAGAAGTATTTCCATGGGTCCCTGCAAGTTCCACTTATCCAGACTGCACTGTATACACATTTTGTGGTGACATAATTCTGTGACTTGTTTCAATGTAGGACCTAAATTATATTTATAATTGTTTCTAATCATACACGTAATAAAATAAAATAATATTGTGGGGCAAACACCCGGACTTTGGTGTCTATGCCCACATTTCTGACATATTTAAAAATGTAATTCTCTTTCAGACAGTTCTGCAAGGGCCAAGTTGTGGTGGCACCTCGCGGCGCCTGGATAATCAATGGTAAAACTCAGTGTCGATACAGCAAACGGTGACGCCATCTAACGTTGAATTTCGATATCGTAATAATTACTAGCAATGTGATTAAACTATTGACATTCTCAACGGAATAATAATGAGTAGCACAATTAGTAATTGTGTATTAGTTCATAGCCGGCAAAGACGTGGAGACATGGATATTTTTTAATTTTTTTTCAGGCATGATTGATATCACATTAAAACTAAAAGACCGGATAGAGACATTACTCCCACAGGAGATTTATGTGAACATTGCCATTTAATATAAGTATTTCCGTATGCTCGTGTTGGTGTGTCTGTTTAACAAATGCAACATTTGTAACATATAGAGAGATCGAAATGATGAACGATTGACTGAAAGACATATACTAAGAGTGACGGGTAATAGAGGTGTGTGTGTGTGTGTGTGTGTGTGTGTGTGTGTGTGTGTGTGTGTGTGTGTGTGTGTGTGTGTGTGTGTGTGTGTGTGTGTTTGTGGGCGTGTGTGTGTGTGTGTGTGTGTGAGTGTGTGTGTCTCTGTGTGTGTGTGTTTCCTGTGTGTGCGTGCATATTGATTTGGTCTTTACCTTATTGCCAGCAACGAGTTATTATATATGTTAACCCACTGACTATGCAAACCGTTCGGCACTTCAATGGATAATTCTTCAGGTGTACCCTTTGAATGTTGAAGCTCACCTGTAGCGGAGGTAGCACATCGCTTTCAACCAGAATCAATAGCTTTAGGCGACCATTGCAAACGTTTCTGGTGACAACATGACATTAGAACATCAACCAACATCAACGGCTGCTGTGCTGTGCTGTATTTCCATATAAACAAACAGCTCAGCTTACAACTGACGATGTGGGAATCTGGTTGCATGACCGTAGTCCAAACGAAGAAGTTCTCAGAAGACGACACTCTTATAAACATCCCCTAAGGAGGTTATGTTAGAATATCGGTTGCCAAAGGTTCTCCTTTGTGATAAACTTATCATAGGTAATATAAGCTTGAGCTAAGGAGGTCAAAATCATTCTACAGAAGTCATCTAAAGTCAGCGAACACCAAAACATATTTTAATAATAACAACAACAACAACAACGAAAATTCGCTTTATCATGTTATCACACCGCTGCTAAAAAAATGGGTGTTTAGAAGTGTTTTGTACTACAACTGTGTCTTTGCCTTACACAAACACTGTACGGGAAATGATTCCGCACCTTGACAGAGGTTGACGACACTAGCTAGAGATACGGGAAGTGATTCCACAGTTAGACAGAGAGTTGACGACACTAGCTAGATATACGGGAAGTTATTTCACAGCTTGACAGAGAGTTGACAACACTAATGAAGATACGGGAAGTGGTTACACAGCTTGACAGAGAGTTGACGACACTAGCTAGAGATAGGAGAAGTGATTCCACAACTTGACAGATAGTTGACGACACTAGCTGGAGATACGGGAAGTGATTCCACAGCTTGACAGAGAGTTGATGACACTAGCTATAGATACGGGAAGTGATTCCACAGCTTGACCAGATAGTTGACAACACGAAATAGATATACGCGAAGTAATTTCACAGCTTGACAGATAGTTGACGACACTAGCTGGAGATACGGGAAGTGATTCCACAGCTTGACATATAGTTGACGACACGAGCTGGAGATACGTGAAGTGATGTCACAGCTTGACAAATAATTGACAACAAGATCTGGGGACACGGGAATTGATTCCACTGCTTGACAATAGCTGGAGATACGGGAAATGATCCCACAGCTTGACAGATAGTTGACGACACTAGCTGAAGATACAATTTAGTGGAAAACAACCAATAAGCATTCAGTAAGATGTATGTTGTGCACAACAAAACGCACATATATTACAAAGAAAATGTATTTTATTAGGCTGTTAGCGTACAAGATCCCACGTACTTTCTGAGTGCCGCAATACCAAAAAGAACGGGAAACTAAACGTTGTTTGGACTGTTGACGAAAATATCCTAATACGGGACACTTCTAACCGTTTCGTCCAAATTAAGAACCGATCGTAACTCGCCAAACTGGCTGTCTAATTTTGCACTCGCTGTATGCCATTAATGGTATGACATTTGTCATTATTCACACAACGTGTATATGTATTTGTCTATCACGCAGCACATACACAATTAATGGAGATCATGATTTTCTTACTCTAATATAATTGGGTGAAATTAACATACAGGTATGTTGATAGTAATGGAATCCACCTTGCTTTATTCCTACGAGTTACGTACTATGTATTACTCACTAATTCTGTTAGCACTATTTGAATCACAGCAAGAACATAGGTTTACACCGATCGATAATGGATAGAGATAAAGGCTTTTATCAAGGGTAAGGGTATTATCATGCTAATTGTATCACAGTATTGAACAAACAAAATATGCGAGATTACTGCGAGTTTTGGTATCGTATACAATGTATGTCTGGTATCTTCTATACAATCATCTCGACAATGACTGTAAATTAATAGATGTAATTTCTGAAAATTGGATGCATGTTAATATTTCCTTCTCATTCCAAGAACTAGAAAATAAAGCTTTCATACCGTTTGAAATTAACAGTCAGATAGAGACATCCTATTTAACTCTGATCCTGATACAAATTACTATTGTGAATTCACTCAAAACATGAATAAGTGTAATTACCATATGGAAGATACCTTTACTAATTCATGCATACAACTTGGTGTAACAAATACCACATTCCCTGTTATTCATGTCAATATCAGAAGTCTGCCTTGCCACCACCAACAATTTGAAAATTGTTTTGCCAATCTCAATCACTCTTTTTTAAATAATTGGATTCTCTGAAACGTGGCTTCAAGAAAGCAATGTTGATATTTATAACATCGCAGGTTACCATGTGGTAAATAACTATATAAACAATAAAACAGGTGGTGGCGTGGCGGTCTGCATAAAAGATTCGCTTCTCTACATACGAAGAGACGATTTAGACAAAAGTAATGAAGATATAGAGTGTGTGTTTATTGAGTTAGGCTAAGATATATTTACGTATTAATGGCATGTTATTATAGGAGTTGTGTACAGGCCGCCAGACAAAGACATAAATGTATTCACCTCAATCTTGTATGCTATCTTTAAAAATATCAATAAAGCGAATTGCCTGTGTTTTCTCATGGGTGATTTCAATATCAATCTGTTAAATGTGGATAAACATGTACCTAGCTCAGAATTTCTTGAATGTATGTATACCATGTCACATATTCCTCTCATTAGCAAGCCAACTAGAGTAACTGCTACTTCTGCCACATTTATTGACAACATTTTTACTAATAACCTAACTGTAAATAGCACAGAAACCTGTTCTAGTATACTATATACATATATATCAGATCATTTTCCTGTCTTCTATGTCGATAACAATAGTTGTTCAACTTATGTAAACACAAAATACAAAACTAAGAGGCTTTATACCGATCAGAACATAGCAAAGTTTGCAACAAGTCTAACTAACGCTGACTGGTCTCTTGTTACTTCTGAGCTTGATGACCCAAATAATGCATATGCTGCTTTCTATTCACATCTTGGTAAGCATTATCTTAACTGGTTTCCTGAAGTAAAGATGAAAAAAAAATACAGTAATAGGAAACCGTGGCTATCACATGGTCTGAAGACCTCAATAAAATTTAAAAATAACTTATTCGCCTACTACAAAAAAAGCACGTACCCTTACTAATGAAACCAACTATAAAGCATGCCACAATAAGCTTAACTCAGTAGAAAGAAATCAATATCATTCATAAAGTTGCAGTAAACATATATTGAGTAGCAGTTGTGCTTAAAGTTAGTTAGTTAAAGTATTTTAGAACACCTTAGTATAGTGAGTGATAATAGGGTAACTCACTTAGACGGCTTAGCCTTCGAAGTTCGATAAGTTGTAAACAAGATTTAACAAACCTAATTATGTGGTAGAATATATAGGAGATAAAGTAACAACCATCAAATATAAGATAATATCTGTGTAAGCCAGTATTTGCTATATATTTTGGTTAGGTAGCATTGTTGTTAAAATTAAGCAAGGGCGATAGTCGGGCGGCGTAACCTAAATAAATAAAGCAGCCTAACATAACGTAATTGATTGTATTTAAATTAGGTCACTACCGGTGATGTTAGCGTTCGTGTTAGGATAAATAGTCGGCTGTGTAATTGAAATTTGTAACCTAAAGTGTGCTGTAGTACACAGGAAATAGTCTTTATAAAGACTAAGTTAGTTAAGTTATTAAATAAATTCTGATCGGGATATGGCGCCTTGCAAGCGGCAAGTCAAGGCAAAGCGACACTTGGTGTGCGATCACTGCCACAGCTGGGTAGATTTTGCATTGTCCGGGTGTGGAAAGTCATGGGCAGAAACCATGGAGGAAGGATTCACCTTTCAGTGCATTGGATGTTGGAAGGTGGAGTGTTTGCAGAAGGAGATAGTTAGGTTGACAGATATTGTGAAGGAAATGGAGATGGGAATTAGCAAGGAGGCAGGTCGAATGGAGAGATACGACAGGGAGAGAGGTGTGGATACTGCAAAACTGAAGGAGAATAGCAGTGGCAAGAAAACTGAGGAAAGGAGATTGAGAGGAGAGAAGGTGATTGGAGGGGAAGAAATTGGAAAATCGACAACAGAAAACGTGACAAGCGTGAAGATGACAGGGAAGAAAGTGACTGTAGAGAAGAAGGGAGGGAAGATGGAACGGGAGAGGAGAGAGGAAAATGAGACGGGACGAAAAGAAGTGAGAGCAAATGTGATAGAAGAGAATGGATCGGAAGAAAATGTGACAGGAGAGAAGACGGCAGGGGGGAAAGATAACAACCAGACAGATGCAAACCGAAGAAGGAGCTATTCTAAGGCAGTGATTGAGGGGGCAATGAGGAAAGAGAGGGTGTTTATGGATGACTCCATTATGAGAAAGACGGACAAGACACTGAGCGAGGGGAAGGACATCGTTGTTTGTTTACCGGGGGCTAGGATTGAACATGTAACTGACAGGGTAGAGAAGGTATTGGGACATGGCAAGGGGGGGTCTATACTGGTACATGTAGGAACAAATAATGCAGACAGGGAGGGAACAACTGCGATAGTACATAAATATAGACAGTTAGTGAGGAAGCTAAAGAAGACGAGAGTCGAACAGATTATTTTGTCAGGAATTTTGCCAGTAATGGGAGGAAGGGGGGCAACGTATAGAAACTGCAAGAGGATGGCGATCAATGCACTAGCTGAGCAGATGTGTGAAGAAGAGGGGGTGGGATTCACAGATTTATGGGGATACTTTGTTGGGAGGGAAGATATGTACATGAGAGATGGCCTCCATCTTAGTGGAAAGGGGGCAGCAGTTTTCTCAGAGAATCTGCTGCAATCTGTTGACAGTGGGACAGGTTGCATCTATTTAAACTAGATTCGCAGGGGGGACTCACAGAAAAGCCTGAAAATGGAGGCATAGATAAAGACAGCACAAATAAATCAACAAATAACAGTCTGGAAAACTCTTCTGAAGCTGGATATAAATGTGTTTGTTTAAATGCAAGGAGTATAGTAAACAAAAGAAATGAACTAAACATTATGGTAGAAGATATTGACCCTCACATAATAGGTATAACCGAATCATGGGCAACCACCGATATATAAGATGCCGAATTGGGACTGACAGGATATGTATTGTTTAGAAAAGATAGAATAGGAAGAAAGGGAGGTGGAGTTATTTTATATATTAAAGAATCTATTCAGGCTTATGAAATAAAATTATAAAGAGAAGCAGATTGCGAAGAAGCTGTTTGGTGTAACATAGTTACAGGAAACTCAACGTTAACAGTTGGGTTAGTTTATCGAAGTCCAAACATAAGCATAGAAGAGAATGAAAAAATACAAAACGCTATAAGGGAAGTAAGCAAACGGGACTGTATTATTATGGGGGATTTTAACCATGGGCATATACAATGGAAATCTCTACAGAGTATGGGGAGAGAGGACCACAAGTTTTTAGTTTTAGTTCAAGATACATTCCTTTCTCAACATGTGCTAGAACCAACCAGGGGTGAGAATGTGTTAGACATAGTTTTGTCCTCACAGAATGAATTAGTTGACAATGTCAAGATATGTGAGCCACTGGGGAGTAGCGATCACAACCAGATACATTTTACCATCAGAGTAAAATCAGAAAGGAATAGCAAAAAGCAGTATAGGAGAAATTTCCACAAAGGAAGGGATAAGGACATGAGGAAATATTTAGCAAACATAGACTGGAATAAGACACTGAAAAATAAGACGGCAACAGAATGCTGGAATATATTAAACAGTGAAATTAAGTGCATAATCGATAAATTTTTACCCTTCAAAAAACAAGGAAAACGGTCCAAAAAGAAGCACTTATCGAAAGAAGCCATTAGAAAAATTAAGTATAAACAAATGATGTGGAAGTCATATAGATGTACTGGAAATGATGAAGACTACAACAATTATAAAGAAGCACTTAACCAAGCTACAGCTGAAATTAGAAATTTAAAGAGAAGCTATGAACAACAATTAGCTAGTAATATAAAACATGACAGCAAGAGTTTTTATGCGTATGTTCGAAGCAAACAGAAAGTTCAAGATAAGGTCGGTCCTCTAGAAGATAGTGCTGGAAATATAATATCAGAGGGATTCATAATGGCAGAAGACCTGAATGAGTACTTTAGTTCAGTGTTTACCAGGGAAGATATTAGTTCACTGCCAACACCAGAGGCTAAGTTCAAGGGGGCAGATTCAGACTATTTAGGACAATTAATTGTAACCCCGGAAATGGTAGCTAAGAAAATAAGGGCTATGATGGATAATAAATCACCTGGAGTGGATAGTATTCCACCCAAACTACTATTGGAAATTGTAGAACAAATTAGCATACCACTTGCAACAGTTTTCAACTTGTCATTAGAAGAGGGAGTGGTTCCTTTAGAATGGAAAGAAGCAAACATTATACCGTTATTCAAAAAAGGTTCGAGAAACAAGTCAGAGAACTATAGACCAGTGAGTTTAACATCAGTCATTTGTAAATTATTAGAAAGACTAATTAAAGATCACATGGTGGGTTTTCTTGTTAAACAAAACTTGATAAACCCATCTCAACATGGTTTTTTTAAAGCGAGGTCATGCTTAACAAATATGTTATGTTTTTTGGAAGACATCACTAAGTGGGTAGATGAGGGATCACCAGTAGATATCGTCTACTTAGATTTTCAAAAAGCTTTTGACAAAGTACCACATCAAAGATTACTGCTTAAACTAAAGGCCCATGGCATAGGAAATGGTATAATAAACTGGATAGAACAATGGCTGATTGACAGAAGAGAACGTGTAGTAGTTGATGGGGAGGCTTCAAACTGGAAATCGGTATTGAGTGGGGTACCACAGGGATCAGTATTAGGTCCTATATTATTTTTAATATACATCAACGATTTGGATGATGAAATAACAAGCAAGGTGTTGAAATTTGCGGATGATACAAAAGTGTTTAGAAGGATTAAAAGTGATGGAGATAGACAGCATTTACAAGATGATCTTGACAGGTTGATCAAATGGTCTGAAAAGTGGCAAATGATGTTCAAGTTTGGGAAATGTAAATGCCTCCACATAGGACATGGGAACGAAGAGGTACAATATACAATGGGGGGTACTGTACTAAGTACTACTGTAAAAGAAAAGGACTTAGGGTTAACCGTTAGTGCCGATATGAAGATTTCAGAGCAGTGCGGAATTGCAGCTTCAAAGGGAAATCAAATCCTTGGATTAATTAGGCGAAACATAACGTATAAGGAAAAAGAGCTAATAATACCGCTGTACAAAACAATAGTTAGGCCTCATTTAGAATATTATATTCAAGCGTGGAGGCCATATCGCAGGAAGGACATAGATATGCTAGAAAGAGTGCAGAGGAGAGCAACTAAAATGATACCAAATCTGAGGGATCTTAGTTATGAAATACGCCTAATAAAATGCGGTTTAACAACAGTAGAGACCAGGAGATTGAGAGGAGATCAGATAGAAGTGTTTAAAATATTGAAGGGTTATGAAAATATTGATAGAAATATGTTTTTCTCAGTTAAGAAAGATAGAAGGACTAGAGGACATGAACTTACATTAGCAAAGGAGCAGAGTAGATTGGATATAAGAAAGTTTTCATTTTCACAAAGGACTGTAAATGAATGGAACATATTACATGCTGATTGTGTGGGTGCTAGTAGCGTGAATATGTTTTAAAATAAAATCGACACATACCTCAGACGGGCGGGATACACATAGATAAAAAGGTCGGACTCTCGATAAGCCAAGGGCTTCCTTGTCCACCTGCTACCTAGAGATAATTATCTGGGTGGCAATCTTGTTAAATCTTGTTAAATCTTGTTAAACAGTTTTTAAAGCAAAATCAATCAAATCTTCTCAAATCATGGCAACTTATAAAGAAAATAATCACTAAAAATTAAAAACCTCCCCAATTTCCGAAGATAACTATTAATAATCAATTAATAACCGATAAAAAAAGTAATTGCCAATTATTTCATTAACTATTATGTTAAGATTGGACCATCGTTGGGTTGGTTGAAAATATTACCAGAAATGTTATTGACCCGTCAATATATATTAAGCATCGAAACATCCATACAATAGTTATCTCCCCGGCTGAACTGAATGAAGTAGAAACTATAATCAAAGATCTAAATATATCAAGTCCTGGTTGAGACTAAATAACTCCACTATCATTAAATTAGCATATCATACTTCCTTTAACACATGTTATTAACTTATCGTTAACTGAAGGTATTTTTCCAACCGATATAAAAAGAGCAAAAGTGATCCCGATATAATTTATAAAGGCGATGATAAGACATTCGTAAACAATTACCGTCGAATATCGATTTTGCCAGTTTTCTCTAAAGGTCTATGAGAAAATAATGTACAACAGATTAACATATTTCATCAACAAACATAGCGTCTTATATTATTACCTGTTTGGATTTAGGAAGAAGCATTCTGCAAACATGGCTCGTGTGCAACTAGTAGATAAAATGTTCACAGCTATAAATAACGGTGACTACGTACTAGGAGTTTTTCGTGACTTCAGTAAAGCATTCGATACAGTTGACCATAACATATTATTTAATCAACTAGAACATTATGGTATTAATAATAATACTAATATATTTTATTTAATATAGCGCCAGATCCAATTATAAATTGTTCGTGGCGCTTTATAACATGTAGAACCCAGATAGAGGTAATAATGATGGCTAAATAAACATGCATTTTCTAAAAGAAATTCCTATAAAATTAATATTAGTAAAATATAAATGAATACAGTAATTAAATAAGTATACCAAAATAATGATCTTAGCTACAGTTTTGCGTAGAAATAAGACATTGCCAATTCATTTAACTGAACTAATGTACATGTAGGTATAACATAAATATATAAATAGGTTAATTAATACATAAGAGATATAAAACAAATCAATGCAGAGACTAAACTATGCCACATTGGACAAGAACGAGAGTCGAAAAAATTAGTCGTTAAGCGTGCTTTGAAAGTAGGGAGACAATCAGACGTCTTAATGTCATTAGGCAAAGTGTTCCACAAAGTCGCCGCGGCGACCGCGAACGAACTGTCCCCAGCTTTGACATGAGTCCGCAGGACCGTTAACATGTTATTGTTGGTAGAGCTCAGGGCTCTTGTTGGTTTGTATGGGCATACAAGGTCGCATAAATATTTCGGGGCATCGCCATGCACAGCTTTATATGTAAACCCTAATAGCTTAAAGTCGATTATGTGTGCTACAGGCAACCAGTGAAGAATGCACGACAGAGGCATTTCGCTGTCACTCCGTGGGCGGCGTAGGATCAACCTAGCAGCAGAGTTGTGCATTCTCTGCAGTCGAGCGTTGTTGTTGACAGAAGTGCCGTATAGAAGTGAATTGCAGTAATCAAGCCGTGATGTAATAATGGCGTTGACGACACGTTCCTTTGACGTCGTTGGGAGATAACGACTCATCTGGTTATTATGGCGCAGGTGAAATGAGCACACACTGACGATGTTTGAAACTCGTTTCTTAAAATCGAGGTGGCAATCCATAAAGACACCAAGGTTACGAACACATCTTGAGGCAGTAATCGTAACATCGCAGCGGCAGTCTTTGGCACTACGGGAAGATAGCCGTTTTATTGTTGTTCATGCACATGTAGTTTGATGTCATCCACTGATTGACAATATCTAGACACTGCTCCGTACGTCGCAGAATAGCAGCCAACGCAGTCGCAGTGAGATCAAAATGGCAGTACAATTGCAGATCATCTGCATAATGATGAAAACAAAGTCCATGCACCCTGATTATGTCGCCAATGGGTTGTACGCAGGGGTGACTGAATTACTTTAATTTTATACTTGAGTAGAAGTAAAAATAATTCACCTCAGAACCACTTGAGTAGAAGTAAAAATAGCTTTTAAAAACCTACTTGAGTACAAAGTAAAACTACTTTCCAAAAGTACTTGAAGTAAAAGTAGAAGTAAAACTAGAACGGAAAGATGTTTTGTCAGGCAAGTAACCAACAATAATTACTGCATCGGCGAACCAAAAAAATGAAGACAGAGTGAAAATAATTACTGTTTAACTCCAACATATATGAATTATGTATTTGAATAATGGTCTATAGAAAACTATATTTTATGTTTTCGCAAATTCGATAGCGGGGCACGGGAATGTACGTGTTCCGGTATCTGCCACTATGGGCGCTAGCGACGACGGCCACGGTCGCTGCACCAACTGACCAAGAACGCCGTCGAAGCCCAGGTCGAAACCAGTCATTGTGCATGCCGCGCTATCTATATATACGCAGTTCATGAAGCTTATTAAGATGCCAGCCAACGTCAATGTGTATTATGTTGAAATACCATACGTACACTGTTGAATGTTGGACTGAATAAAATCCATATATGTTGTACAATTTTAAAATAGATTACGGATTAACAGGCCTCGGTGAACTGAACGATAATATGGTACCGATGACGTAATGAGACCTCAGGCTCACCAGCCGAACACGCAAATGAGTTGACTAATGCAGTGCTAAAGTTGATTGAACAACTATAATAAATACGCTCATAGCTGGCTTAACTTCGTCTTTCAATCAATACCAAAACACAAGTTTTGAACGCACATTTACCGTCCCGAATAATACTGCGATCGATTCGTCGTTTCGTATGCGGTTGACGAATTCATATTTGGGCGCACTAAGCAAATTTGCGTTTATCGCAGCAAAAAGATAATATTTGTGCAATGTTAGCATACAGATCTTCCATACTACGCTGCATTAAACATATAAATTCCATCATTATACAAGGCGTAGCCTATGTGTGAATTTCAATTGCACTTTACAAGTATCCGAAGCCAGGCGAACCCGATGAAGTCGCCTATTCGCGGAAGTCACGACAGGCAGAAGGGAAACGATTCGATTGATGTCGGCACAAAACAAACAATGCCTCGCATCTTCTTTACTGTTCCTAATGACTTGACCATAGTCACACAAAACAAGTGACAGTTGTTATCGCGTTAACATAGTTTACCATAGCTCTCATTTCTTGTAATTAAATAAGTTTAATGAAATGTTGTTGACGGGCGGAACGCCAACAGGTCGACGTAGTTCAGAAAAAATGTAACGAAAATATATCGGGAAGTAAATGAAAGTGACGAAGTAATAGGTAGCGTTACCTTAAATAAAACAACTTCGTTACAAGTAGAAGTAGTCAATATAAATAGTACTTCGTTACACTCCGTTACTTCAAAAAAACTATTCAAGTAGAGTAACGAAGTAGTGTTATCGCTCCGATATTTACCGATATTATTTATGATTTCCAAACGTTTCTTTCGTTCATAAATGAATGAGGCACTCGTATAACTACATTGGAATATAACCCCACGGTTGTAGTTGCAATCTGACATACCTAAACCAAGTTTTTGACAAATTAGCTTCCCTAACAACCAGCCTAAAACCTACAAAACAAGATGGCGAACTAGTAAACAACGGGTATAAAGCGCGCGAAACCCAAATCAACTCATAAATCGGTGCATTCTCCCAGTGACAAAGTAAAACCTATGTTATTATCATTACTAGTTCTGTTTATATACTATCAGAAACCAAGCTGAAATAAACAGTAAACACAATAAACTGTATACCAATAAGTGAGTGCATAGACCAGTCCATAGTCAGACTGCACACAGGGAAGTGTCGTGTTAGTTGGGTTTTCAGTTTGACTCATGAACCAGTGTGAGCTGGTTCAACATACACACATGTAAATATATACTTTCACATAAAGCTTACGTATCATACTGTTACAAATCCGGATTGTAGGCTGTCGAAAAACAGCAACAACTATCTTTTATTGTGTAATATTATCTCAGTACACGTTGTATTTTAGTATGGGTGTGTTTCTACTACTTGACTATTTTATCAATTCTAAACCACTACCACTCGAGTTGGTGACATGGCAGGCTCCGTACGACATACCCCTACAAGATGCACTTTTAGATGTACCCTGTTCATGATTTTATGTCTGCAGATCACTTTTAGGTTTTTAAATGACCCCAATTTCAAAAAGTTTGGGAGTTTCCAGAGCAACACAAACGAGACCTATGCCAACGCCAAAGCTAGACAAGACATCCATTCTGTCACGTCCTACTACATCTACAGTCCCATATGGAAAACCATAGCCCAATTGAAATGTCTCAAATCCAGCACCTCCACTGGATTACTGATCACTCCTCTACCGTACAAACCCAGGACAACAAATTTTTTTTCCATACTTCTATGCATCATGCTATCAGGAGATGTTCAACTAAATCCAGGCCCCTCTAAATGTCACTCATGTAAGAAATCACTAAAGTCTAATGCACTCATCCTAACTGGTAATGATTGTAATAAATAAACACACATCAAATGCGCCAGGATATCCAGACAAGAATTTAACAACACTTACACAAACCTAAATGTACCATGCCACTGTTCAAATTGCTCAGCACCGTGTGGCATATGCCATGGGGATGTCCTAAATGACCATAAAGCAATTCAGTGCGACCACAGCCTAAACTGGATCCACACACAGTGCTGTGCAATAGATGACAATGAATACAAACGATTAATAAATTCCTCATGTTCGTGGGCCTGCCCCGAATGCAACAACTTAAACGTCACAAATTATTTCTTTAGAGATACAGAAATCCCAACGGCAAATCCCTTTTATCCTCTGGACAGTATCAGTCATAACCTAAACGAAACCACCAACAACAATACAACTAATAGCAAGAACGCATATAGACCTAAAAAGAAACCAAACTTCAGATGCATCCTCATAAACTGCCAAAGCGTTAAAAAGAAAGCCTCAGACATCGAAGCACTAAACAATCTACACAACCCAGACATCATCTGTGGCACTGAATCATGGTTAGATCCCTCAATAAAAAAATGGAGAAATATTCCCAAGCAACTTTAACGTCTTTAGAAAGGTCAGAGAAACAGACACTACTGGAGGGGGGGTATTTCAAATATCAAAAGATGACCTCATCACAAGCCACCTACCAGACCTAGACACTAACAGTGAGAGCATTTGGACTGAAACCCAGATAACAGGAATGAAACCAATAATCATGTGTACCCTCTATCGTGCCCCAAATGACTCTCATGGAACTCAAATCGAAGAACTAGATCTAGTCCTTTCTAAATTAGGTAGCAAGATCAACACACATAATGTCATAATTACTGGCGATTTCAACCTCCCTAACATCAATTGGGAAATTCACCAAGTCACACCTAACAATGGATACAGTACAACTGCTGCCAATAAATTACTCTCTCTTACAGAGGAACATGGTCTGATCCAACGTGTCAAAGAACCCACACACAGACAGGGAAATGCCAATAATATTTTAGATCTTGTCTTCACCAATAGACCTGGGTTAATAAAGAAGATAAATGTAGTAGACGGAATAGCAGACCATAGCACAGTCATCATTGATGTAAACATCTCGCCCAAACGCAAACATCGTCCAAAACGTAAAGTCTTCATTAGAAATAAAGCCGACAACATTAACAACCATAAATCTCTTGAAAACTTTACACATGAATACTTCTTTCAAAACCAAAACATGACAGTCAATGACAAGTGGAATCTTGTTTCCACGAAAATCATCAACATTATGAACCAATATGTACCGCACCGTCTTACTACTTCAAGACACAATATTCCTTGGTTCAATAAAGATTTAAAGAAAATGTGCACAAGAAAGAAACAGCTATATAACAAAACAAAAAAGAACTAGAAATCCAGAAGACTGGAAAGAATTCTGTGACATCAGGAGAAACATGCATAAACACCTTCGTTCTGCTAGACTATCCTACATAAGTCAATTCCTGACAACAACAATAACAGAGAAACCTAAATCATTTTGGAGCTTCATCTCTAAACTTAGACAGGATAACCAGGGCATTGGGGACCTTAACATTGCGGGTAACATCATTAGCGACGACAAACATAAAGCAGAAGCCTTAAACAATCAGTTCCAAAGTGTCTTTACACACGAAGGAAATTCCACCCTACCAGATATGGTCAGAAGTCCACATGGAGAAATCCCCAAACAACAATTTCACTTAAAGCAGTACTTGATCAACTTTCCAAAATTAACATATCTAAATCGCAAGAACCAGATGGCATTCCACCATGGTTCTTAAACAGATAAGCCTCTCATCTAGCACCAGTAATACATGACATTTTCCAATCATCTGTTGACTCTGGACAAGTCCCCAATACCTGGAAAGAAGCCAATGTAACAGCAATTTTTAAGAATGGAAGTAGAGCAGAAACATCTAACTATAGACCAATATCCTTAACACCTGTGGTTTCTAAACTTCTTCAACACATCATACATAGTCACATTATGAAACACCTTGAACAGCACCACATTCTAGCTGACCACCAACATGGCTTCCGTGCCAAAAGATCAACTGAAACACAATTAATTCAAACAATCCATGACATAAGCAAATCACTTGATGAGAAGAAATCTGTAGACATGGCCATCCTTGACTTCACCAAAGCATTCGATAAAGTTCCACATAAAAGACTAATCCACAAACTCAAACACTATGGCATCACATGCCCAATATCATCATGGATAAATAGCTAGTGTGGGTTGTTATAAATGGATCCAAGTCAACATCAACTCAAGTCATTTCTGGGGTACCACAGGGCACAGTACTGGGGCCCCTACTTTTCCTACTTTACATAAATGACCTGCCAGACAATCTTTCCTCAACTGTTCGCCTTTTTGCAGACGACTGCCTGTTATATTCACCGATTAAAACTGACCAAGACACATCTGTCCTCCAAAACGATCTGCTCAAACTTGAGAAATGGCAACACACGTGGCTTATGAAATTCAACCCCACTAAATGTTATACAATGACAATAGCCTCAAGAAAACCGACAACAAACCTCTACACATTCTGAGGACAACAACTTAAATCTGTTGAATCACACTGTTATCTTCGCATGCATATATCAAATACATTAAATTGGACAATACAAAGCAACTCTGTCACAAAAAAGCACAACAGACATTGGGAATTATTAGAAGAAATTTAAATAAATGTCCAACCCAAATCAAGTCCATAGCCTACACAACACTTGTCCGCCCTATACTTGAATATGCGTTCGTGTTAGGATAAATAGTCGGCTGTGTAATTGAAATTTCTAACCTAAAGTGTGCTGTAGTACACAGGAAACAGTCTTTATAAAGACTAAGTTAGTTAAGTTATTAAATAAATTCTGATCGGGATATGGCGCCTTGCAAGCGGCAAGTCAAGGCAAAGCGACACTTGGTGTGCGATCACTGCCACAGCTGGGTAGATTTTGCATTGTCCGGGTATGGAAAGTCATGGGCAGAAACCATGGAGGAAGGATTCACCTTTCAGTGCATTGGGTGTTGGAAGGTGGAGTGTCTTCAGAAGGAGATAGTTAGGTTGACAGATATTGTGAAGGGAATGGAGATGGGAATTAGCAAGGAGGCAGGTCGTGTGGAGAGAGACGACAGGGAGAGAGGCGAGAATACTGCAAGACTGAAGGAGAATAGCAGTGGCAAGAAAACTGAGGAAAGGAGATTGAGAGGAGGGAAGGTGATTGGTGGGGAAGAAATTGGAAAATCGACAACAGAAAACGTGACAAGCGTGAAGGTGACAGGGAAGAAAGTGACCGTATAGAAGTAGGGAGGGAAGATGGAACGGGAGAGGAGAGAGGAAAATGAGACGGGGCGAAAGAAGAAGGGACGAAAGGAAGTGAGAGCAAATGTGATAGAAGAGAAGTCGATAAAAGGGACGATGACAGGAGGAAAGGTGACAAGAGAAAAAGCGACACGAAAGAATGGATCGGAAGAGAATGTGACAGGAGAGAAGACGACAGGGGGGAAAGACAACAACCAGACAGATGCAAACCGAAGAAGGAGCATTTCTAAGGCAGTGAGAGAGGGGGCAATGAGGAAAGAGAGGGTGTTTATGGGTGACTCCATTATGAGAAAGACACTGAGCGAGGGGAAGGACGTCGTTGTTTGTTTACCGGGGGCTATGTTTGAACATGTAACTGACAGGGTAGAGAAGGTATTGGGACATGCCAAGGGGGGGTCTATGCTGGTACATGTAGGAACAAATAATGCAGACAGGGAGGGAACAACTGCGATAGTACAGAAGTATAGAAGTTAGTGAGGAAGCTAAAGAAGACGAGAGTTGAACAGTTTATTTTGTCAGGAATGTTGCCAGTAATGGGAGGAAGGGGGGCAACGTATAGAAACTGCAAGAGGATGGCGATCAATGCACTAGCTGAGCAGATGTGTGAAGAAGAGGGGGTGGGATTCACAGATTTATGGGGATACTTTGTTGGAAGGGAAGATATGTACATGAGAGATGGCCTCCATCTTAGTGGAAAAGGGGCAGCAGTTTTCTCAGAGAACCTGCTGCAATCTGTTGACAGTGGGACAGGTTGCATCTATTTAAACTAGATTCGCAGGGGGGACTCACAGAAAAGCCTGAAAACGGAGGCATAGATAAAGACAGCACAAATAAATCAGCAAATATCAGTCTGGAAAACTCGTCTGAAGCTGGATATAATTGTGTTTGTTTAAATGCAAGGAGTATAGTAAACAAAAGAAATGAACTAAACATTATGGTAGAAGATATTGACCGTCATATAATAGGTATAACCGAATCCTGGACCACCAACGACACATCAGATGCTGAATTGGGACTGACAGGATATGTAATGTTTAGAAAAGATAGGATAGGAAGAAAGGGAGGTGGAGTTATTTTATATATTAAAGAATCTATTCAGGCTTATGAAATAAAATTAGAAAGAGAAGCAGATTGCGAAGAAGCTGTTTGGTGTAACATAGTTACAGGAAACTCAACGTTAACAGTTGGGTTAGTTTATCGAAGTCCAAACATAAGCATAGAAGAGAATGAAAAAATACAAAAAGCTATAAGGGAAGTAAGCAAACGGGACTATATTATTATGGGGGATTTTAACCATGGGCATATACAATGGAAATCTCTACAGAGTATGGGGAGAGAGGACCACAAGTTTTTAGTTTTAGTTCAAGATACATTCCTTTCTCAACATGTGCTAGAACCAACCAGGGGTGACAATGTGTTAGACATAGTTTTGTCCTCACAGAATGAATTAGTTGACAATGTCAAGATATGTGAGCCACTGGGGAGTAGCGATCACAACCAGATACATTTTACCATCAAAGTAAAATCAGAAAGGAATAGTAAAAAGCAGTATAAGAGAAATTTCCACAAAGTAAGGTATAATGACATGAGGAAATATTTAGCAAAGATAGACTGGAATAAGACACTGAAAATAAGACGGCAACAGAATGCTGGAATATATTAAAGAGTGAAATTAAGTGCATAGTCGATAAATTTGTACCCTTCAAAAAACAAGGAAAACGGTCCAAAAAGAAACACTTATCGAAAGAAGCCATTAGAAAAATTAAGTATAAACAAATGATGTGGAAGTCATATAGATGTACTGGAAATGATGAAGACTACAACAATTATAAAGAAGCACTTAACCAAGCTACAGCTGAAATTAGAAATTCAAAGAGAAGCTATGAACAACAATTAGCTTGTAATATAAAACATGACAGCAAGAGTTTTTATGCGTATGTTCGAAGCAAACAGAAAGTTCAAGATAAGGTCGGTCCTATAGAAGATAGTGCTGGAAATATAATATCAGAGGGATTCATAATGGCAGAAGACCTGAATGAGTACTTTAGTTCAGTGTTTACCAGGGAAGATATTAGTTCACTGCCAATACCAGAGGCTAAGTTCAAGGGGGCAGATTCAGACTATTTAGGACAATTAATTGTAACCCCGGAAATGGTAGCTAAGAAAATAAGGGCTATGAAGGATAATAAATCACCTGGAGTGGATGGTATTCCACCCAAACTACTATTGGAAATTGTCATTAGAAGAGGGAGTGGTTCCTTTAGAATGGAAAGAAACAAACAGTATACCGTTATTCAAAAAAGGTTCGAGAAACAAGTCAGAGAACTATAGACCAGTGAGTTTAACATCAGTGATTTGTAAATTATTAGAAAGACTAATTAAAGATCACATGGTGGGTTTTCTTGTTAAACAAAACTTGATAAACCCATCTCAACATGGTTTTTTTAAAGCGAGGTCATGCTTAACAAATATGTTATGTTTTTTGGAAGACATCACTAAGTGGGTAGATGAGGGATCACCAGTAGATATCGTCTACTTAGATTTTCAAAAAGCTTTCGACAAAGTACCACATCAAAGATTACTGCTTAAACTAAAGGCCCTTGGCATAGGAAATGGTATAATAAACTGGATAGAACAATGGCTGATTGACAGAAGACAACGTGTAGTAGTTGATGGGGAGGCTTCAAACTGGAAATCGGTATTGAGTGGTGTACCACAGGGATCAGTATTAGGTCCTATATTTTTCTTAATATATATCAACAATTTGGATGATGAAATAACAAGCAAGGTGTTGAAATTTGCGGATGATACAAAAGTGTTTAGAAGGATTAAAAGTGATGGAGATAGACAGCATTTACAAGATGATCTTGACAGGTTGATCAAATGGTCTGAAAAGTGGCAAATGCTGTTCAATTTTTGGAAATGTAAATGCCTCCACACAGGACATGGGAACGAAGAAGTAGAATATACAATGGGGGGTACTGTACTAAGTACTACTGTAAAAGAAAAGGACTTAGGGTTAACCATTAGTGCTGATATGAAGGTTTCAGAGCAGTGCGGAATTGCAGCTTCAAAGGGAAATCAAATCCTTGGATTAATTAGGCGAAACATAACGTATAAGGAAAAACAGCTAATAATACCGCTGTACAAAACAATAGTTAGGCCTCATTTAGAATATTGTATTCAAGCGTGGAGGCCATATCGCAGGAAGGACATAGATATGCTAGAAAGAGTGCAGAGGAGAGTAACTAAAATGATACCAAATCTGAGGGATCTTAGTTACGAAATACGCCTAAAAATGTGGTTTAACAACACTAGAGACCAGGAGATTGAGAGGAGATCAGATAGAAGTGTTTAAAATATTGAAGGGTTATGAAAATATTGATAGAAATATGTTTTTATCAGTTAAGAAAGATAGAAGGACTAGAGGACATGAACTTGCATTAGCAAAGGAGCAGAGTAGATTGGATATAAGAAAGTTTTCATTTTCACAAAGGACTGTAAATGAATGGAACAGATTACCTGCTGATTGTGTGGGTGCTAGTAGCGTGAATATGTTTTAAAATAAAATCGACACATACCTCAGACGGGCGGGATACACATAGATAAAATAGTCGGACTCTCGATAAGCCAAAGGGTTTCCTTGTCCACCTGCCACCTAGAGTTAATTCTCTGGGTGGCAATCTTGTTAAATCTTGTTAAATCTATGCGTCAGCATCATGGGATCCACATTGCCTAAGAAATGTCAAACTCATAGAAAGAACCCAGAGACAAGCCGCCAGATTTTGTACGAACAACTATTCTAGAGAGCCAGGAACGGTAACACAACTCCTTAAAGATATCCAGTGGGACACCCTCCAATCAAGAAGAAAAACCCAAAGACTTAGCATATTATATAAAATGGAACATAACCTCATAGATATCCCACTAGATCAATACATCAAACGCAACACCAGATGCTCACGTAAACATAATAAACAGTTAGTACAAATCAGGCATTCGACAAACACATTTGGAAACAGCTTTTTCCCAGTCACAATAAAAGAGTGGAATTCTCTACCTCCAAGCATTGTATCAAGTACATCACTGAATTCATTCCAGATTAGTCTAGTCCAACATGTAAACAATTAATCCATAAGAGCCACCATGCGCACTGGCGTGATGTGTCCATAGGACATTTTGCCAGTCAAAATACAGATACAGATACTTCGTTACATGACACCCCTGGTTGTACGTACAACGAGAATAACAAAGGACCCAGCACCGAACCCTGTGGGACACCCGATGTCACGCAAGTTGTATTCGATGACGCATCATGAATGACCACCCGCTGGGTCCGGCCCTGCAGATAGGATTGCAGCCAGCCAAGCGCCTTGCCAACAATACCGTAACGCAACCGAAGGCGCTGGATCATTATCTTGTGATTGATTGTGTCAAAGGCCGCACTAAAGTCAATAAGAACTAGTGCCGTGCCTTGTCTATTGTCTATAGCAGATTTTATGGCGTGTGTTACACACAATAGTGCGGTTTCAGTTGAATGATTCTTCCGGTAGGCTGATTGGAAACAGTCCCCAATTCGCTCATCGGAAATATGAGAGATGATCCTTCGCACAATAACTTTCTGTATGACTTTTGACAGATGGCTTAGGTTGCTAACTGGGCGGTAGTTGTTGAGTATGTCCTTGTTGAGTGATTGTTTCTTGAGTAATGGCAGGGCAATTGCGTGCTTAAGCAGCACAGGCATGACTGCCTCCTCGAGTGAGGCGTTTACAATGTGTATGATGCTAGGCACGATACTGTCCATGTTGTCATTTAGTTGCTTAGTTGGTAGTGGATCAAGTGAGCATGTCTTATCCGTTGTGCCAAGAATATTAGTGATTTCGGCTGTAGTAGTTGGCTCGAACACTTGAATTGGGTCACAAAAACACCGTGTCTCGTCCTCTGTCGGGTCAACGGCAATACGGTAGTGCAAGTTAATCAGTAATTTTTCGATCTTTTGTTGGAAGAAACGTGAGAATTTATCACATCCTTCCTTCACTGAGCAGAATTGAGGAAGTTGCATTTTGTGTACGTCGAGTGATCTCAGAATGCGAAACATGTTCTTGTTATTAGCGTTCTGTATTTGTCCGCGATAATACTCGGTTTTCTTACTGGCTATCACTGTAGTGCAGTCGTCGCGAGCGGCGACGTATAATTAGGGTTATATTTCGAGTTTTTTTCTTCTCCACAGATTCTCACATGTTCGCCTCTTCTCTCTTGCTTCGTCGACCTCAGCGTCATACCACGGATGCGGCAAGTTGCTCTTGACGTGTACGTAGCGCCAAAGAGCGTACTTGTCTAAGCAGTCAGTGAGACAGGTGTTGTAGTCCGATGCTAAGACCTCCGCTTGCTGACCGTCAGCGTGGGCACACATGCCAGAACACGCAGATTTAACGTCATCATTGATGCATCCATGTTGCGGAAGTTGCGCATGGCAATTACTGAAGTTTCAGCTGACGGTTTCAACACATTTAATTCCAGTTCTATGCGATAGTGGTCCGATATGCAGTCTGGATAAACAACAACAGAAGATACTAAGTTATCGCTGTCATGACTTATCACCAGGTCCAATGTATGTCCTGTTTGATGGGTCGGCGAATGGACGTGTTGCAGCACATTGTAGGAATCAAGTAGATTGCGATGCGGTTCTGATTTCGTTACATCAAAACAATTAGTATTAAAGTTTCCAACAATGACGGTTGGCATAACGGAAACAGATGCTTCTCTAAATAAGCATTCAAGTTCTAATAATAGATCAGATCAAGTTGCGCTGCTTCATGTGAATAGCACATTTGATAATAATAGTACTCGCTAAAAACAAATTAAACATTTATTGTTGACATGTTACTTTACCGTTACTGTACACTTTTCACGAGAGTGGCCCATAAGTATAATTATATACACCATTAATTATTACAGCAAGAATAAAGGAAAATATACAGTGCACTCTGGATAAGGTCGAACTTCCAGGGACCCTGAAGTTATCAGAAGTTCCCCTTATTGGGACCTTTGCCCCTGGACCGAGAAAAAGATTGATTTAACTTAGCGAAAATTCACTTATGTGAGTTCGAGTTATTTGGAGTGCACTGTATATGACCAATGCATACAGGTAATTATATAGAAGCAAATTAAAAGTTGGTTAAAGTAATGGACTGGGATTTTTGTTTGACTGAATCAACATAACAAGGTTCTCTTGTATTTCTTTTCCATTTAGCCAGCTGTACACTTGGTGACAAGTCCCATAATCCAATATCTAAACTGAATTAATCTGCACAGTGTTGAGTTAGTTAAAGGTAAGTTCTTATATAGCGCAATATCCAGTCCTCAGGACTGCTCAAAGCGCTTTACACTTTACTCCTTGGCAGACCTGATCAATCGAACACCATTTCGACCTCTCTGGGAAGCATTCAGCCACGCTGCAATTAATGCGCGAAGACTATTCGTACTCAAACTTCCACCACTGTTCATAGCCAGGTACTCATTCATACAGCTGAGTGAACTGAAGCAATGTAGAGTAAACGAATTTGCCCAAGGTTCGACACCGCCGCACAGGAACCGAACCCGCATTCTCCCAGTCGAGAGTCCGGAGGTCTTACCGCTGTGCTAATTCACGCATGTTTAGGCTCAGTTTCCTAAATTCAACTTTGTTTATTTGCAGGAACTTTGGAAATAGCTGAGCTGATGGAAAGAGGAAATTTAAGAGCTCCACTTAACAGTGCCATTAATTGAACAATGGGTAACTTGACTTAAATGATGTCTAACTTTGTTATGCCCCATTCTGTTCTGTGCGACATGTGCTGGGACGTTTCAAATCTACTTCGAGTTTCAAATGGATGTGTGCATCTTTGTGTATCAAAATGCATAGCAGTGCTATTAATAGGACAATATGTTAACTGACACAGTAGTGAAGAAGATGTCTGACTTTGTTCTGCCACATTAGTTCCGCGTGGCTTCTACTGGGAATATGTACATCATTACGTTTCAAATGGATTTGTGCAATCGATCGATTTGTGCATCCAAATGCACATCATCCCGTCATTATGTTACAAAGTAGGAGTACATCATAAAATGTATGATTTCTTATGCTCATCATGTTTGGATTGTGTTATACAGCATATTCTTCAAACAAGTTGCTTTTACAATAATTTTGAAAATTCATAAAATATAAATGTTATATTCTCGATATATTGCCAGGGTCATTAGTGATTAATAAAACATAATTCTAATGAAATAAAGGCATAGAATTACAAAAAAATAATCATATTAACAGGATTACCTAATAATTGCGTACATTACAAAGAGATTAACATTCTCAAAGAATCCCTTTAGAGCTACACGAATGCGAAGTCATCAAGAATCTTGCTCTGCGTCAGGGCCGGCGCCGGCAAGGGCACCAGAAAGAGAAAAACAACATTGAAGATATACTAATGGCGCTGCACAAGTCGCCTAGGGGACTGCCAGTGTTTGCGGTTTGTCCACTCTGCCGCCGCTCGACGTCAACAACATCGACTTCGGTCACATTATTTCCGAGTTTCGTGCGATGCGGGCAGAAATGGCGGATCTGCGACGTGACATGACAGCCGTCAAATCGAAGGAACCTGACCCGGTGATATAGCCTCAGCGTAAGCCTGAGCTCACGACAGATGATCGACAGACGCTTCGGGTGAATCTGCCGCCGATCAGCGCATTCATCACAGCCGAACGTCTGCCGACGTAACCGCACGTCGGCCGACGTAACTGTGAGTAATATTCGAGCTACGTCCACTCGTCAGCGTAGCCCTGCGATGGATAATAAAACACCTCTACCAGCTGAGAACGCTATCGGGAGCCGTGCGCCGGTGTAGTAAGTTGAAAACACTACCCCTCGAAAACACTACCGTAGTGTTTTCAGCGGGGTAGTGATTTGAGCGTCCTACACCGGGTGTCGCGAAACAACCAAGTAAGACTATCGTTGATGGTGGCTTTAAGCTGGTGTCTGGCAATAAAAGGCGCAGTAAAGGTTCGAAGGCGGTGATCGGCACGCGGAAATGCGGTAACCAGCTAAAAGTAAAAGATGGACGATTCTTGACATCTCACGACTGGATCCTACGGTCACTGTTGATGACATGTCTTTATATGTGAAGTATGAGCATACGCTTTATGTGCAATGACGCATCTAAGTTTTATGACCCGGACAACTGGCCATCTGGTGTATACTTGAGGAAATTATTTAACACCAAGAACTAAGTTATGGAAATTAACATCACTTTTTTTATTGTAATGGATTTAAAGGTTTTATGCCCTTCTTAAATGATGTGTTAATGAAGTGTGATATATTGTGCCTACAAGAGCTTATGCTCACTAAACAAGATTGCCATATACTAAATACCTGTCACGAAGGTTATGTGGGATATGGTGTTTCTCTTGTAGATGCATCTTGTGGTATTTTAACTGGTAGACCGTATGGTGGTGTAGGTTTTTATGGAAACATTCCCTTGATCAATACATCACCATTCTTGACCAATGCTATGACTGGCTATGCGGCATAAGAATGTGTTGGGGTAATAAAGAGTATTAACTACTGAACGTATATTTACCTTATGACTGCGAGGAAAACAGAGACAGGTTCAATGAATATATGTCCAAAATTGCTGTATATGTTAATAATATTAATAGCTCATGCATCACTATTGTTGATGATTTTAACGCGGATATTTCCAAGAAATCAGTTTTGGGGAATATCTTACTTGATTTGTGCAAAGAATTTACTCTGGCTATATGTGATCAAGATACTCTCCCGATAGACACATATACATACGTTAGTTCTGCCTGGGGAACTACATCATGGCTAGACCATATCATATGTACCGCTGATGCGAAAGATTGCCTATCTAACATGTCCATACTTGATGACATTATTTGTTCTGATCACCACCCGATATCGTTCAGCATAGACAGTGATATTGTACCTGAATGCCTTAGTGATAGTGTCAATACTAATGACATTAAGTAAGGCGTACAGTGGGACAGATTACACCCATTAGATATCGACGCATATAGAGAATGCACGAACGTTGAATTGAACAAACTGAATGTTCCACCGGGAGTTAGATGCACTGATCCCAATTGTCATAACTGCAATCATCATCATGATCTCTTGTACACTTCTATCGTGATCACCGCAAATTCTGGAAAGAAATTAAGCACTGTACGAACAGTAAAATAAAACTTCCGACAAACTTTGATCATATATACGGTGACGTAAACATCGGGTCAATGTGGAAGCATCATTGTGAACATTTATTAAATGATGTCGAAGATAGTCGATGTGATAAAGTTTGTTATGATTGTTCCACTGGCAATAAGGGAATGACTGTTGGTGCAGTTGAACTGATGGATATTATTAATGGACTCTCAACAAATAAGTCACCAGGTCTGGACGGTATCAATGCAGAACATATTAAGTTCGCTGATTCTCAACTCGCTGTGCTTTTGTCTATCTTTGTGTCTTCGATTCTGGTGCACGGTTATTTACCAAAAGAAATTTCACAGTCTGTTATTGTACCAATTATTAAAGACAAGAATAGACGAGTAAACGACAAAGGGAATTATAGGCCAATATGTCTATCGAACATATTTTCGAAGATAATAGACACTGTTCTTTTTAACAGAATGGAAATGTACTTGGAAACCACTCCTAATCAATTTGGCTTTAAGCCTAAACATGGAACAGAATTACGCGTGATTGCATTTAAGGAATTATTAAGGTTCTACACTGAACATGGTTCAGCTATGCACGTCGCGTTTTTAGATGAATCAAAGGCGTTTTATCGGTGTCAGCCGATATAAACTTTTAACGAAACTAGAACAACGAAATGTACCGAAATACATCTTAAGAGTACTCACCAATGAATTCAATAATTAGTGTGTATGCATACGATAGGGAAATACCTACTCGGACTTCTTCTCCGTAGGCAATGGTGATAAGCAAGGTGGGAAGTTATCCCCTTTACTTTTAACATTTATATGGATAATATGAGTATCCAACAGCACACAAAAACAAATCGGTTGTAGTCTTGGTAACATGGTTGTTAATCACCTTATATACGCCGATGATCTACTTCTGTTTGAACCTTCTGCTAAAGGACTACAAACACTACTAGATATGATGTGTTACGTTACTCATGTGGATGTGAGCATGCCGTGCAATACAATGCGGGGAAATCCCTGGTCATGTACTTTGAATCTAGAAAGTCAAATATTTCTAAAGAAATGACTTTAGGAGGAAAGAAGTTAAACTTTGTCACCTCTTGTAAATATCTTGGACATGTCATTGCTAATAACTTGTCTGATGAGTCTGACATGCAAGCCAAAGTAAGACTTTTGTATGCCAAGAGTAATATGTTACGTCAAAAATTCCACTTTTGTTAAAAAAATGGATGATTAACAGAAGACAACGTGTAGTAGTTGATGGGGAGGCTTCAAACTGGAAATCGGTATTGAGTGGGGTACCACAGGGATCAATACTAGGACCTATATTATTCTTAATATATATCAACGATTAGGATAATGAAATAGCAAGCAAGGGGTTGAAATTTGCGGATGATACAAAAGTGTTTAGAAGGATTAAAAGTGATGGAGATAGACAGCATTTACAAGATGATCTTGACAGGTTGATCAAATGGTCTGAAAAGTGGCAAATGCTGTTCAATTTTGGGAAATGTAAATGCCTTCACACAGGACATGGGAACGAAGATGTAGATTATACAATGGGGGATACTGCACTAAGTACTACTGTAAAAGAAAAGGACTTAGGTTTAACCATTAGTGCTGATATGATGGTTTCAGAACAGTGCTTCAAAGAGAAATCAAGTCCTTGGATTAATTAGGCGAAATATAGCGTATAAGGAAAACAAACTAATAATACTACTGTACAAAACAATAATGAGGCATCATTTAGAATATTGTATTCAAGCGTGGAGGCCATATCGCAGGAAGGACATAGATATGTTAGAAAGAGTACAGAGGAGAGCGACTAAAATACCAAAACTGAGGGATCTTAGTTATGATTCACCTAAAAGAATATGGTTTAACAACACTACAGACCAGGAGATTGAGAGGAGATCGGATAGAAATATTTAAAATAATAAAAAAGTGGTTATGAAAATATTGATAGAAATATTTTTTTCTCAGTTAAGAAAGATATAAGGACTTGTGGACATGAAGTTACATTGGCAAAGGAGCAGTGTAGATTAGATATAAGAAAGTTCTCATTTTAACAAAGGACTGTAAATTAATGGATCAGATTATCTGCCGATTGTGTGTGTGCTAGTAGCGTGAATGTGTTTTAAAATAAAATCGACAAATACCTCAGAAGGGCGGGATACACATATATAAAAGGGTTGGACTCTCGATAAGCTAAAAGGCTTCCTTGTCCACCTGCCACCTAGAGTTAATTCTCTGGGTGGCAATCTTGTTAAATCTATTAATTAAGCTAAAAATAGCCTTTCAAATTACACATTTACCCGAGCTGACATTAGCTGTAGCAAACATTTGTCTAGCGCTACATCTCATGGGCAAATTGTCCAATATCCTGAAAGTGTTGAGTAGTAATAGAGGTTAAGTACCAGGGACCGAATGAGGCACGGATGAGCAAGCCCATGTTAAGAGATAGGGATTTCCCTCCAAGACGCGCCAAACCCTTTCCCGCCAATTATGCAAATGAGGTCTTTGGCGCGTCTCGGAGGGAGTGCAATTGACCAATCACGAGCGAGCTGGGCCTTGTGGGCGTGGCTAGTTATGCAAATGAGCTTGGAAAAGTAGTTCCGACCCCGGGTTAAAGGATAGGGAATTTAACCCCATGTTAAAGCATAGGCCATTTTTATCGCAAAGGTATCCGCCCACTTTTCGAATTTTTATCCCGGGTTAAAGCATAGGGAATTTTATCGCAAAAGTATCCGACCACTTTTCGAATTTTTATCCCGGGTTAAAGCATAGGCCATTTTTATAGTAAAGGTACGCGACCACTTTTTTGAATAAAATAACATACCGAACAGCATTTGGATATGTCACACACGAGATTGCTTGACCCGTAGGTCCAGGCTTAGCCACGGGACCGAGCCGTTATTTGTTTGACTATGACATGTCGAAAATGTGGTGTTATAGTAAGGCGTTATGTATAACAAAAGGATTATAAATTCAACGGAGACCGTTTTGTCTGAAGTAATGTATACGAAATGTACACTACATATAGGACTATGTTACATCAGAGCCTATAGCCTCGTTTTTTCGAGCAGAGTGACCATTTTGGAATTAGCCCTTTGGTGTCTGTTACAAAAACCCGTACTCGAGACGTGTCTGGACACGTTTGTTTGTCGCAAGCACGCGCACCCTGTATGACGTCATGGTACGCGCTGTAATTTTGTACATGAAGTGAGTTGTTCAGTCCTATAGCCTCGTTTTTTTCCGAACAGAGTGACCAAGGAGTACTGCCCAAATTCGTGTCTATTGCACGCTTGCGTGCAATAGAGCCCCGTGACGGATACTTCATGAACCACAAACACCACTTTATGTGACGCTATGACGCAGTGACATCGTTAAAACTCTGCAGTCTGTGCTTTTGAATTTTCTACTCTACAATCTGTGATCTTTCGGCACGCCCACGCGACCTTTATGTTCTGTTGAACTGTTATAAAAGTCCTGCGTCTGTTTTTTTTTTATCGTTATATCTTACATTTTGGAAGATGAACAACATGACTAGTGATAACGTCCGACAAGGGATTTTGCTTCCGAAGGCACAGCCTTCTCCGGCTATGGGACCACTCGACCTCTCGACCCAGACAATCAACCCGGACCAACAGCCAACGACCAGTTCAACGACCAGTCCGACGAACAGTTCAACGACCAGTTCGACGACCAGTTTGACGACCAGTCCGGCGACCAGCCCGATGACCAGTTTGACGATCAAAACAATTTCGTCTCTGTCATCAGCTCTGGTAACCAACCCAATCATCAACCTGATGCCATCACCTCCGACGAAGCTTCAGAAGCTTCACGAGACTTCGGATGACACATCACACGAGAGTACGGACGAGACAAGAGATATGCCACGAGACTACGGATGACACATCACACGAGACTATGACCGGGATATGTCACGAGACTTCGGATGACACATCACACGAGAGTACGGTTCGACGTGTTATCGCGTCAAATCCCTCCGTTTTCAGGAAAATAGATGTGTTATCGCGTCAAATCCCTCCGTTTTCAGGAAAACAGACGTGTTATCGCGTCAAATCCCTCCGTTTTCAGGAAAATATTGTTCACTCACTCACTCGCTCACTCGCTCACTCGCTCGCTCACTCGCTCACTCGCTCACTCGCTCACTCACTCACTCACTCACTCACTCACTCACTCACTCACTCACTCACTCACTCACTCACTCACTCACTCACTCACTCACTCACTCACTCACTCACTCACTCACTCACTCACTCACTCACTCACTCACTCACTCACTCACTCACTCACTCACTCACTCACTCACCCTTCGTGTATGTTCACTAACTCACTCACTCACTCACTCACTCACTCACTCACTCACTCACTCACTCACTCACTCACTCACTCACTCACTCACTCACTCACTCACTCACTCACTCACTCACTCACTCACTCACTCACTCACTCACTCACTCACTCACCCTTCGTGTATGTTCACTCACTCACTCACTCACTCACTCACTCACTCACTCACTCACTCACTCACTCACTCACTCACTCACTCACTCACTCACTCACTCACTCACTCACTCACTCACTCACTCACTCACTCACTCATTCAACCTTCGTATATGTTCACTCACTCACTCACTCACTCACTCACTCACTCATTCACTCACTCACTCACTCATTCATTCACTCACTCATTCACTCACTCACTCACTCACTCACTCACTCACTCACCCTTCGTGTATGTTCACTCACTCACTCACTCACTCAGTCACTCACTCACTCACTCAGTCACTCACTCACTCACTCAGTCACTCACTCACTCAGTCACTCACTCACTCACCCTTCGTGTATGTTCACTCACTCACTCACTCACTCACTCACTCACTCACTCACTCACTCACTCACTCACTCACTCACTCACTCACTCAACCTTCGTATCTGTTCACTCACTCACTCACTCACTCACTCACTCACTCACTCACTCACTCACTCACTCACTCACTCACTCACTCACTCACTCACTCACTCACTCAATCACTCACTCAATCACTCACTCACTCACCCTTCGTATCTGTTCACTCACTCACTCACTCACTCACTCACTCACTCACTCACTCACTCAACCTTCGTATCTGTTCACTCACTCACTCACTCACACTTTTCGTAACTTTCTGACAATTCGACGGGTTATCGCGTGACATCTCACCTCTTTCTGACTACTCGACGGGTTATTGTGTCAACCCTCCGTTTTTAGTGTCGGTGGTACTCAGAACTTTTTAGTGTCGGTGGTACTCAGAACTTTTTAGTGTCGGTGGTACTCAGAACTTTTTAGTGTCGGTGGTACTCAGAACTTTTTAGTGTCGGTGGTACTCAGAACTTTTTAGTGTCGGTCGTACTCAGAACTTTTTAGTGTCGGTGGTACTCAGAACTTTTTAGTGTCGGTGGTACTCAGAACTTTTTAGTGTCGGTGGGACTCAGAACTTTTTAGTGTCGGTGGTACTCAGAACTTTTTAGTGTCGGTGATACTCAGAACTTTTTAGTGTCGGTGGTACTCAGAACTTTTTAGTGTCGGTGGTACTCAGAACTTTTTAGTGTCGGTGGTACTCAGAACTTTTTAGTGTCGGTGGTGCTCAGAACTTTTTAGTGTCGGTGGTACTCAGAACTTTTTAGTGTCGGTGGTACTCAGAACTTTTTAGTGTCGGTGGTACTCAGAACTTTTTAATGTCGGTGGTACTCAGAACTACGTCACATGATGGCGTCATCTAGCGGGTAAAAATATATAATTAGGTTATCAAGAGAAAAAGAAAAAAAAAATTTGGGGTTAACCTCGCGAAAATTTATACAACCACTTTGGTGGTTGTTAAAATTTTCGCGAGGTTAACCCCAACTTTTTTTTCTTCTCTTTTTCTCTAAAAAGTTCTGAGTACCAACGACACTAAAAAGTTCTGAGTACCACCGACACTAAAAAGTTTTGAGTACCACCGACACTAAAAAGTTCTGAGTACCACCAAGTTTTTATGCGTGTTCGAAGCAAACAGAAAGTTCAAGATAATGTCGGTCCTCTAGAAGATGGTGCTGGAAATATAATATCAGAGGGATTTTTAATGGCAGAAACCTGAATGAGTATTTTAGTTCAGTCTTTACCAGAGAAGATATTAGTTCACTGCCAGTACCAGAGGCTAAGTTCAAGGGGGTAGATTCAGACTATTTAGGACAATTAATTGTAACCCCGGAAATGGTAGCTAAGAAAATAAGGGTTATGGAGAATAATAAATCACCTGGAGAGGATGGGATTCCGCCCAAACTACTATTGGAAATTGTAGAAGAAATTAGCGTACCGCTTGCAACAGTTTTCAATTTGTCATTAGAAGAGGGAGTGGTTCCTTTAGAATGGAAAGAAGAAAACATTATACCGTTATTTAAAAAAAGGTTCGAGAAACAAGTCAGAGAACCATAGATCAGTGAGTTTAACATCAGTGATTTGCAAATTATTAGAAAGACTAATTAAAGATCACATGGTGGATTTTCTTGTTAAACACAAATTGATAAACCCATCTCAACATGGGTTTTTTAAAGCGAAGTCATGCTTTACAAATATGTTATGATTTTAGGAAGACATCACTAAGTGGGTAGATGAGGGATCACCAGTAGATATCGTCTACTTAGATTTTCAAAAAGCTTTCGATAAAGTACCACATCAAAAATTACTGCTTAAACTAAAGGCCCATGGTATAGGAAATGTATAATAAACTGGATAGAAAAATGGATGATTAACAGAAGACAACGTGTAGTAGTTGATGGGGAGGCTTCAAACTGGAAATCGGTATTGAGTGGGGTACCACAGGGATCAATACTAGGACCTATATTATTCTTAATATATATCAACGATTAGGATAATGAAATAGCAAGCAAGGGGTTGAAATTTGCGGATGATACAAAAGTGTTTAGAAGGATTAAAAGTGATGGAGATAGACAGCATTTACAAGATGATCTTGACAGGTTGATCAAATGGTCTGAAAAGTGGCAAATGCTGTTCAATTTTGGGAAATGTAAATGCCTTCACACAGGACATGGGAACGAAGATGTAGATTATACAATGGGGGATACTGCACTAAGTACTACTGTAAAAGAAAAGGACTTAGGTTTAACCATTAGTGCTGATATGATGGTTTCAGAACAGTGTTTCAAAGAGAAATCAAATCCTTGGATTAATTAGGCGAAATATAGCGTATAAGGAAAACAAACTAATAATACTACTGTACAAAACAATAATGAGGCCTCATTTAGAATATTGTATTCAAGCGTGGAGGCCATATCGCAGGAAGGACATAGATATGTTAGAAAGAGTACAGAGGAGAGCGACTAAAATGATACCAAAACTGAGGGATCTTAGTTATGAAATTCGCCTAAAAGAATATGGTTTAACAACACTACAGACCAGGAGATTGAGAGGAGATCGGATAGAAGTATTTAAAATAATAAAAAAGTGGTTATGAAAATATTGATAGAAATATTTTTTTCTCAGTTAAGAAAGATAGAAGGACTTGTGGACATAAAGTTACATTGGCAAAGGAGCAGTGTAGATTAGATATAAGAAAGTTCTCATTTTCACAAAGGACTGTAAATGAATGGATCAGATTATCTGCCGATTGTGTGTGTGCTAGTAGCGTGAATGTGTTTTAAAATAAAATCGACAAATACCTCAGAAGGGCGGGATACACATATATAAAAGGGTTGGACTCTCGATAAGCTAAAAGGCTTCCTTGTCCACCTGCCACCTAGAGTTAATTCTCTGGGTGGCAATCTTGTTAAATCTATTAATTAAGCTAAAAATAGCCTTTCAAATTACACATTTACCCGAGCTAACATTAGCTGTAGCAAACATTTGTCTAGCGCTACATCTCATGGGCAAATTGTTCAATATCCTGAAAGTGTTGAGTAGTAATAGAGGTTAAGTACCGGGGACCGAATGAGGCACGGAGGAGCAAGCCCATGTTAAGAGATAGGGATTTCCCTCCAAGACGCGCCAAACCCTTTCCCGCCAATTATGCAAATGAGGTCTTTGGCGCGTCTCGGAGGGAGTGCAATTGACCAATCACGAGCGAGCTGGGCCTTGTGGGCGTGGCTAGTTATGCAAATGAGCTTGGAAAAGTAGTTCCGACCCCGGGTTAAAGGATAGGGAATTTAACCCCATGTTAAAGCATAGGCCATTTTAATCCCACGTTAAAGCATAGGCCATTTTTATCGCAAAGGTACGCGACCACTTTTTTGAATAAAATAACATATACCGAACAGAATTTGGATATGTCACACACGAGATTGCTTGACCCGTAGGCCCAGGCTTCGCCAAGGGACCGAGCCGTTATTTGTTTGACTATGACATGTCGAAAATGTGGTGTTATAGTAAGGCGTTATGTATAACAAAAAGATTATAAATTCAACGGAGACCGTTTTGTCTGAAGTTTTTTCGAGCAGAGTGTCCATTTTGGAATTAGCCCTTTGGTGTCTGTTACAAAAACCCGTACTCGAGACGTGTCTGGACACGTTTGTTTGTCGCAAGCACGCGCACCCTGTATGACGTCATGGTACGCGCTGTAATTTTGTACATGAAGTGAGTTGTTCAGTCCTATAGCCTCGTTTTTTTCCGAACAGAGTGACCAAGGAGTACTGCCCAAATTCGTGTCTATTGCACGCTTGCGTGCAATAGAGCCCCGTGACGGATACTTCATGAACCACAAACACCACTTTATGTGACGCTATGACGCAGTGACATCGTTAAAACTCTGCAGTCTGTGCTTTTGAATTTTCTACTCTACAATCTGTGATCTTTCGGCACGCCCACGCGACCTTTATGTTCTGTTGAACTGTTATAAAAGTCCTGCGTCTGTTTTTTTTTTATCGTTATATCTTACATTTTGGAAGATGAACAACATGACTAGTGATAACGTCCGACAAGGGATTTTGCTTCCGAAGGCACAGCCTTCTCCGGCTATGGGACCACTCGACCTCTCGACCCAGACAATCAACCCGGACCAACAGCCAACGACCAGTTCAACGACCAGTCCGACGACCAGTTCAACGACCAGTCCGACGACCAGTTCAACGACCAGTCCGGCGACCAGTTCAACGACCAGTCCGACGACCAGTTTGACGATCAAAACAATTTCGTCTCTGTCATCAGCTCGGGTAACCAACCCAATCATCAACCTGACGCCTATGGCAGGCCGATAGGGCCATAAACACGGTACACTTAACGCGTTAAATAAGAAGTTAACGCGTTAACGTGGCAACCAATGAGAACGCAAAGAAGTTAACGCGTTAACGTAGCAACCAATGAGAACGCGAACAAGTTAACGCGTTAACATAGCAACCAATGAGAACGCGATATAACTTAACGCGCTAACGTAGCAACCAATTAGCACGCGAATAGCTTAACGCGTTAACTTGGCAACCAATGAGAACGCTAATAAATTAACGCGCTAACATAGCAATCAATAAGGACTCGAAGCCTACATCTATTAGTCTACTAGTATGTAGGTACTTACGTTTCCACAACATTTCCACTACTAACGGCAGCTCCTCCGGCCGGCGTACTTGCAAGTTGGGTGTGCAAATTTTGAACAATTGAATGAACCCGATTTGCCAACGTCTGCAACCGCCCGATGTCCATAATTAAAATATCCGTTGGAGGCTGGTCGACCCATTCTGACCAGCGGACAATTTTTCATTTCTTGCATACCAAACTGTCAAAGACAACCAGGCCGGAGCTGAGCTCGGATATCGATTTCATGTAAAGTTATACCCCTTTCAATGCATTCCATTTAATACACTAGGTTCAACAATGTTACATACTTAAACTAACGTGAAATATAGTTACAAGGGGGCATTAATTATTATATATTGTATTATATTCATATATCATGAATATATCTCCACAAGATACAAAGAACATTAAATAATAGCAAACGACAGCCATTAATATTGTGTGTTAGTTTGAAAAGGTGTACACTAGGGCCTAATATGATGCCAAAACCTATAAATACGGGGGTTAATGTGCAATTCTTAATGTACATTGCGCAGGATGTTGCCAAAGTTTAGCTATGTTCATGAATGGTATTGTAGATTACCGCCTTTTCGTGTTCATAATGCATAACTAAGATTAACTTTCATTGGTTCAATATCTGATTCGTAGCTAAATGAGTCATTATTGGATGCTTAGTTAACGCATTAACTTATCCGAGTCTTTATTGGTTGCTAAGTTAACGCGTTAAGTTCTCCGATTCCTTATTGGTTGATACGTTAACGCGTTAACTTCTTCGAGTCCTTATTGGTTGCTAAGTTAGCGCGTTAACTTATTCGCGTTCTCATTGGTTGCCAAGTTAACGCGTTAAGCTATTCGCGTGCTAATTGGTTGCTACGTTAGCACGTTAAGTTATATCGCGTTCTCATTGGTTGCTATGTTAACGCGTTAACTTGTTCGCGTTCTCATTGGTTTCCACGTTAACGCGTTAAGTTATTCGCGTTCTCATTGGTTACTAAGTTAGCGCGTTAACTTCTTTGCGTTCTCATTGGTTGCCACGTTAACGCGTTAACTTCTTATTTAACGCGTTAAGTGTACCGTGTTTATGGCCCTATCGGCCTGCCATAGACGCCATCACCTCCGACGAAGCGTCAGAAGCTTCACGAGACTTCGGATGACACATAACACGAGAGTACGGACGAGACAAGAGATATGCCACGAGACTACGGATGACACATCACACGAGACTATGACCGGGATATGTCACGAGACTTCGGATGACACATCACACGAGAGTACGGTTCGACGTGTTATCGCGTCAAATCCCTCCGTTTTCAGGAAAACAGACTGGTCGTTGAACTGGTCGTTGGCTGTTGGTCCGGGTTGATTGTCTGGGTCGAGAGGTCGAGTGGTCCCATAGCCGGAGAAGGCTGTGCCTTCGGAAGCAAAATCCCTTGTCGGACGTTATCACTAGTCATGTTGTTCATCTTCCAAAATGTAAGATATAACGATAAAAAAAAAAACAGACGCAGGACTTTTATAACAGTTCAACAGAACATAAAGGTCGCGTGGGCGTGCCGAAAGATCACAGATTGTAGAGTAGAAAATTCAAAAGCACAGACTGCAGAGTTTTAACGATGTCACTGCGTCATAGCGTCACATAAAGTGGTGTTTGTGGTTCATGAAGTATCCGTCACGGGGCTCTATTGCACGCAAGCGTGCAATAGACACGAATTTGGGCAGTACTCCTTGGTCACTCTGTTCGGAAAAAAACGAGGCTATAGGACTGAACAACTCACTTCATGTACAAAATTACAGCGCGTACCATGACGTCATACAGGGTGCGCGTGCTTGCGACAAACAAACGTGTCCAGACACGTCTCGAGTACGGGTTTTTGTAACAGACACCAAAGGGCTAATTCCAAAATGGACACTCTGCTCGAAAAAACTTCAGACAAAACGGTCTCCGTTGAATTTATAATCTTTTTGTTATACATAACGCCTTACTATAACACCACATTTTCGACATGTCATAGTCAAACAAATAACGGCTCGGTCCCTTGGCGAAGCCTGGGCCTACGGGTCAAGCAATCTCGTGTGTGACATATCCAAATTCTGTTCGGTATATGTTATTTTATTCAAAAAAGTGGTCGCGTACCTTTGCGATAAAAATGGCCTATGCTTTAACGTGGGATTAAAATGGCCTATGCTTTAACATGGGGTTAAATTCCCTATCCTTTAACCCGGGGTCGGAACTACTTTTCCAAGCTCATTTGCATAACTAGCCACGCCCACAAGGCCCAGCTCGCTCGTGATTGGTCAATTGCACTCCCTCCGAGACGCGCCAAAGACCTCATTTGCATAATTGGCGGGAAAGGGTTTGGCGCGTCTTGGAGGGAAATCCCTATCTCTTAACATGGGCTTGCTCCTCCGTGCCTCATTCGGTCCCCGGTACTTAACCTCTATTACTACTCAACACTTTCAGGATATTGAACAATTTGCCCATGAGATGTAGCGCTAGACAAATGTTTGCTACAGCTAATGTTAGCTCGGGTAAATGTGTAATTTGAAAGGCTATTTTTAGCTTAATTAATAGATTTAACAAGATTGCCACCCAGAGAATTAACTCTAGGTGGCAGGTGGACAAGGAAGCCTTTTAGCTTATCGAGAGTCCAACCCTTTTATATATGTGTATCCCGCCCTTCTGAGGTATTTGTCGATTTTATTTTAAAACACATTCACGCTACTAGCACACACACAATCGGCAGATAATCTGATCCATTCATTTACAGTCCTTTGTGAAAATGAGAACTTTCTTATATCTAATCTACACTGCTCCTTTGCCAATGTAACTTTATGTCCACAAGTCCTTCTATCTTTCTTAACTGAGAAAAAAATATTTCTATCAATATTTTCATAACCACTTTTTTATTATTTTAAATACTTCTATCCGATCTCCTCTCAATCTCCTGGTCTGTAGTGTTGTTAAACCATATTCTTTTAGGCGAATTTCATAACTAAGATCCCTCAGTTTTGGTATCATTTTAGTCGCTCTCCTCTGTACTCTTTCTAACATATCTATGTCCTTCCTGCGATATGGCCTCCACGCTTGAATACAATATTCTAAATGAGGCCTCATTATTGTTTTGTACAGTAGTATTATTAGTTTGTTTTCCTTATACGCTATATTTCGCCTAATTAATCCAAGGATTTGATTTCTCTTTGAAACACTGTTCTGAAACCATCATATCAGCACTAATGGTTAAACCTAAGTCCTTTTCTTTTACAGTAGTACTTAGTGCAGTATCCCCCATTGTATAATCTACATCTTCGTTCCCATGTCCTGTGTGAAGGCATTTACATTTCCCAAAATTGAACAGCATTTGCCACTTTTCAGACCATTTGATCAACCTGTCAAGATCATCTTGTAAATGCTGTCTATCTCCATCACTTTTAATCCTTCTAAACACTTTTGTATCATCCGCAAATTTCAACCCCTTGCTTGCTATTTCATTATCCTAATCGTTGATATATATTAAGAATAATATAGGTCCTAGTATTGATCCCTGTGGTACCCCACTCAATACCGATTTCCAGTTTGAAGCCTCCCCATCAACTACTACACGTTGTCTTCTGTTAATCATCCATTTTTCTATCCAGTTTATTATACATTTCCTATACCATGGGCCTTTAGTTTAAGCAGTAATTTTTGATGTGGTACTTTATCGAAAGCTTTTTGAAAATCTAAGTAGACGATATCTACTGGTGATCCCTCATCTACCCACTTAGTGATGTCTTCCTAAAATCATAACATATTTGTAAAGCATGACTTCGCTTTAAAAAACCCATGTTGAGATGGGTTTATCAATTTGTGTTTAACAAGAAAATCCACCATGTGATCTTTAATTAGTCTTTCTAATAATTTGCAAATCACTGATGTTAAACTCACTGATCTATGGTTCTCTGACTTGTTTCTCGAACCTTTTTTTAAATAACGGTATAATGTTTTCTTCTTTCCATTCTAAAGGAACCACTCCCTCTTCTAATGACAAATTGAAAACTGTTGCAAGCGGTACGCTAATTTCTTCTACAATTTCCAATAGTAGTTTGGGCGGAATCCCATCCTCTCCAGGTGATTTATTATTCTCCATAACCCTTATTTTCTTAGCTACCATTTCCGGGGTTACAATTAATTGTCCTAAATAGTCTGAATCTACCCCCTTGAACTTAGCCTCTGGTACTGGCAGTGAACTAATATCTTCTCTGGTAAAGACTGAACTAAAATACTCATTCAGGTTTCTGCCATTAAAAATCCCTCTGATATTATATTTCCAGCACCATCTTCTAGAGGACCGACATTATCTTGAACTTTCTGTTTGCTTCGAACACGCATAAAAACTCGTGCTGTCATGTTTTATATTACTAGCTAATTGTTATTCTTAGCTTCTCTATGAATTTCTAATTTCAGCTGTAGCTTGGTTAAGTGCTTATTTATCAATGTTGTAGTCTTCATCATTTCCAGTACATCTATATGACTTCCACATCATTTGTTTATACTTAATTTTTCTAATGGCTTCTTTCGATAAGTGTTTCTTTTTGGACCGTTTCCCTTGTTTTTTGAAGGGTACACATTGATTGACTATGCACTTAATTTCACTCTTTAATATATTCCAGCATTCTGTTGCTGTTTTATTTTTCAGTGTGTTATTCCTGTCTATCTTTGCGAAATATTTCCTCATGTCCTTGTACCTTCCTTTGTGAAAATTTCTCCTATACTGCTTTTTACTATTCCTTTCTGATTTTACTTTGATGGTAAAATGTATCTGGTTGTGATCACTACTCCCCAGTGGCTCACATATCCTGACATTGTCAACTAATTCATTCTGTGAGGACAAAACTATGTCTAACACATTCTCACCCCTGGTTGGTTCTAGCACATGTTGAGAAAGGAAAGTATCTTGAACCAAAACTAAAAACTTGTGGTCCTCACTCCCCGTACTCTGTAGAGATTTCCATTTTATATGCCCGTGGTTAAAATCCCCCATAATAATACAGTCCCGTTTGCTTACTTCCCTTATAGCGTTTTGTATTTTTTCATTCTCTTCTATGCTTATGTTTGGACTTCGATAAACTAACCCAACTGTTAACGTTGAGTTTCCTTTAACTATGTTACACCAAACAGCTTGTTCGCAATCTGCTTCTCTGTCTAATTTTATTTTATAAGCCTGGATAGATTATTTAATATAATATATAAAATAACTCCACCTCCCCTTCTTCCTATTCTATCTTTCCTAAACATTACATATCCTGTCAGTCCCAATTCGGCATCTTATATATCGGTGGTTGCCCATGATTCGGTTATACCTATTATGTGAGGGTCAATATCTTCTACCATAATGTTTAGTTCATTTCTTTTGTTTACTATACTCCTTGCATTTAAACAAACACATTTATATCCAGCTTCAGAACAGTTTTCCAAACTGTTCTTTGCTGAATTATTGTTGGTGTCTTTATCTATGCGTCCAGTTTCAGGCTTCTCTGCTAGTCCCCCTTCGAATCTAGTTTAAATACATGCAACCTGTCCCACTGTCAACAGATCGCAGCAGATTCTCTGAGAATACTGCTGCCCCTTTCCACTTAGATGGAGGCCATCTCTCATGTACACATCTTCTCTCCCAACAAAGTATCCCCATAAATATATGAATCCCACGCCCTCTTCTTGACACATCTGCTCAACTAGTGCGTTGATCGCCATCCTCTTACAGTTTCTGTATGTTGCCCCCCTTCCTCCCATAACTGGCAAAATTTCTGAGAGAACAACCTGTTCCATTCTTGTCTCCTTTTGCTTCCTCACTAGATGTCTGTACTTCTGAACTATCCCAGTTGTTCCCTCCTTGTCTGCATTGTTTGTCCCTACGTGTACTAGTATAAACCCTCCCTTGCCATGCCCCAATACCTTCTCTACCCTTTCGGTCACATGCTCTACCCTAGCCCCCGGTAGACATACAACAACGTCCTTCCCCTCGCATATAGTCTTGTCTGTTTTTCTCAGAATTGAATCGCCCATAAACACTCCTTTCTCCTTGCCCCCTCGATCACTGCCTCGGAGTAGCTCCTCCGGTTTGCATATGTCTGGCTGTTGTCTTTTCCTCTTGCCGTCTTCTCTCCTGTCACATTCTCTTCCATTCCCTTCTTTCCTTCCGCGTTTTCTCTTGTCCCCTTTCCTCCTGTCATCTTCTCTTCTGGCACATTTACTCTCACTTCCTTTCGTCCCTTCATCTTTCCTCCCATCACATTTTCTTTTCTCCTCTCCCGTCCCTTTTCCCCGGCTACCTCCTTCACTACGGTCACTTTCTCCCCTGTCACATTCACGCCTGTCATGTTTTCTGTTTTTTCCTTAACACTCTCTGTTCTTCCATCAGTCTTCTGTCTCACAGTCTTACCAACTGCTTCTGTGGTATCTACCTCTTCACCACCTGTATCGCTGTCGCGTCTCTTCTCGTTCTCTACAGTCTGACTACCTGTTGATCTATCCCCACTGACCCGTTTTCTTTTCCTCTGCCGAACACTTTTCCTCCGTCCCTCTGTCTTCTCAATTTCTTGTTCCTTCACACCGGTCACCTTCCATCCTCTCAGTCTCCTTTCTTCAGTCTCCGTGTCACAACTCTGCTCCTTCTGTGTTGTAGAATTCTCAACAACTCTCTCCGCGTCATCCCTCTCTGCTCCATCTATTTCTATGTTGAGTCTCACCTCCATCTCCTTCACTATATCCGTCAACTTACACACCTCCTTCATCAGACATTCCACCCTCAAACACCCCATACACCGAAAGGTGAATCCGTCATCTTTGGTCTCTGCCCATGATTTTGGACAGCCAGACAACGCAAAATCCACCCAGCTCTGGCAGTCGTTGCAAACTAAGTGTCGTTTTGCCCTGAGTTGCCGCTTGCAAGGTGCCATATCAGAATTTATTTATGTTCAAAATAGTTTTTATCTAGTCTTTGAAAAGACTTTTCTGTGTACAGTTTACACCAGATTGTTTAGGTTATGGTTAGTTATATCATAGGATTGACATGTCTTTGAATCTCAATATTTATAGCATTAAAACTAGCGACTTGTATTCTACTTCGAAACTGCGGCACCAGTGGGTTCGGGATTTATATAATTTTTAAACATATTGTTCTTATCGATGTATTTTTATATTTATTTATAAACTTTTATTGATATAATTTTATATGTGGACATGGTGAAATAAATATATTATTATTATTATTAAAGAGTAACGAACTATATTTAAATATCAGTAAAACACATTTTATTGTCTTCGTGTCAGTAAATAAAAAGGTATCCAATCCAATTGCCATCCTTATTGATGGACTACAAATTACTCAATTAGAAAACACAAAATTCTTAGGAATTTTAATCGATGCTAATTTGTCCTGGTCTCTTCATATACAGTACATAAAATCTAAAACAGCCAAACCTGTTGGAATTATAAGTAAAGTTAGAAAAACCCTGAGTAGATCATCCCTTGTAACATTATACTATACATTTTTACATCCATATCTAACGTATTGTGTCGAAGTGTGGGGAGGAGCATATAATACACATCTTAGTTCTTTATTCAAATTACAAAAGTATGCAATTCGGTTAATTATGTCAGCTCCATACAGAGCGCACACAGACCATCTCTTCAAGAAGCTGTCCATTTTACCAATAAGAAAAATCTACGAATACACGGTTGTGCTGTTTATGTACAAAATCGTTAACAATATGTTTCCGTCGGTTATGACAAGGATGTTCTTTAGAAATAACGAACTACACTAACATAGGACACACAATGCAGAATTATTACTTGTGCCGATTTCAAAACGTAATGTATTATTTAAACCATTAGATATCGAGGTGTTAAATTATGGAACTATATGGCGACAACAGTGGATTGTAATTGTAATTATGCATTAGCAACGTATAAACGACAACTCAAGAATTTTTTGCTAGTAAATAATATTAATGACTTATATAAATAGCATTCTTTGTTGCAATTTTAAATGAAGTATTCATGAAAACAGTACTGCTGTGATTTGTGTTACTGTTTTTCTTCTTTCTTCAATCACACAAATTATTATCTTGCACCATGAAATTTACATATGTATCACAAGTATCGTGAGGGATAATTAACCACACGTGGCTTTATACCCTCATTACAGAAACCATGGCAATATATGTATGTAAGTGATTGGAATGTTTCATAGTGTCTATAATAGACCATTATTATTATTACATACATTGATCGGCATGTGAACACGATGTATGAACGCGCGCGCGTGCGCTTCTTTGTGTGTGCATGGACGTGTGCGTGGACGAGTGTGTCTGTGTGTGTGTGCGTGTGTTTTGGCGTGCGTGTGGGTGTGGGTGTGTGCGCGTGCGCGTGCGTGTGAGTGTGCGTGTCCGTGGGTGTGTGTGTACACATGTGCGTGTCCACGCGCGCGCGCGTCTGTGTGTGTGTGCGTGTGTGTGCGTTTGCGTGTGTGTGTGTGTGTGTGTGTGTGCGCGCGCGTGAGCGCGCGTTTGTGTGTGTGTGTGTTTACCCAGCTTCAACATCATATCCATGACGGTTCAAATTCAATACCTTTGGCTATCTATGTAGCATGAGACTGCGCTATCTCGACTGCTCTGTTATGTCAACACATCGAACGAACCTCGGCTACATCGTCACATCCGACCGTTGGTATTCGCAATGAAGACCGTTTGTATTCATACTGATAACAATCCTAATCAAACCGAGTTATATTTGGAGTTCTCAATGTAGTCTTACGATGACTGGAAAATCGGAAATGGAAGTTGACCTGAAATTGACCAGACGCATATGGAATACGACCGTAGTGATGTACCAACACATATATTTAAAAACATGGTACTGGGAGTCTTAATTTGTAATACTGTTGGCGCACACTTTTATACACATTCTAAAAATTAAAACAAAAAACCCGTTTGCGTAAATCGTATTCGAAAGTATTACATTTGTAGGCAGTGATACTCTTATTGAATGATATACCCGACTAATGGCGTATTTAATGTAAGATCAAGTGATATATCACAGCTTACGCTGAGGGGGGGGCAACTTGTGAAAGAGACCAAACCTTGCACGGTAAGTATATTGCCTGTTTTTTATAATAATAATAATAATAATAATAAACAGGCAATATTTATTATAATACTAAGTATTATTGATTATTGAACCAAGCCTCTCCCAGTGCCGACCGCAGTATATATACAATCTTATAAGGAGGCGGTACCAGCTTTGTGCGTGATTCAAAACCGTAAAGGAAATCTCCGCAGTTGGTCAGTTATACCTGTCACGGGAATGCAAACACAAGACTGACTGCCCAACTGCCAATCACCAAGTGGCAACTGGACATACTAAAACCAGTGGTGGTTCTGTAGTAGTATCGTCAACACTTCGGATCAGCATCGGAGTGGTTTAACTGTATTCGTTTAAGTCGAGGTATGCCTTTGTTCGTTTTGTCAAGTAAATGACAGAAATATGTAATTATTATAACGTTTCATATAAAGGCGTTGTGTGGTATACAAGATGAAAGATTCCAACGACCAGCAGTTGTAATAAGTTGATAACATAAGAGTGGGACGACGGCAATGTTATTACGGAGATACAACGACGAACATTTTCAACATTGATAGGATCATCTCGATTTACATAATGTGTTACTGAAACACCAGCTATTGACATTCCAAGCTACTGCTAAATTGCTCTAATTGTTTTACATTTAATTGGTTGTCTGCAATAAATATATTGCGCAATCATGGATCCACAAGAGGACGTCACCGTTATAGATATCGAGGCCAAGACATTGATAATCAGTACAGTGATCATACTGACTATAATCACAAATTGTCTCGTGATCGCTGTGATCGCACGATACCCGGAACTTCGTTAAGACCGCACGACGCTTTTCATGGTCTCGATCTCCACGTCAGACCTGGCGGCCGGCTGCACGGTGATGCCCATCAGCGCCGCCGTGTGTTCCCGTGTCACCCCGAACGTGCAGTATATGACTATCCTGCCAGACCTTCACATGTTCTTCCTGTGGTGGTTCAGCTTTAACTCACTGCACAATCTCTGTTGGTTGACCGTGTGTAAGATGGTCGCCGTACTGAAGCCATTCCGCTACGAGCAGCTGTTCACTCGCAACCGCTGCTACCGCATCATCGTCTTCAACTGGGTCGTCGGCGCCGCGCTAGCAGCAACCAAGTTCACAGCATCTGCAAAGTTTTCTAAGTTTTTCTGCGTGTACAAGTTTCCGCCAGGGTACGGCGTCTCGGCGTTGGCCCTGTTCACCTACGCAGTCACTGCCGCCATACCAGTCGCAGTTCTCCTCTACGCCACGACGAGAATATTCATTGTCGTCGTGCGTACACACGTGGACATCTTAAGGCAAGTACACGCCATCGACGGCGGAACCGGAAGTGCTGGACTGGTGACACTAAAAGCGATTCGCTCTGCAAGAAACATACTTGTCATCTGTTTCATGTCAATGATATTCACTATGCCACTTATTGCGTTTGCATTGATGCGCCACACAGGTAACCAATTGGCGATGGCAAATGGTTAAAAATTTGTCGTCATCTGGTTGTTCAGCTGCAATACCTTCATAAATAGTCTCCTCTATATTGTCCTCCATCGGTCATTGCGTAAGAAGACGAGGCTCTTGTTTATTGACCTCTACCAGTTATTTCGTGGTGGTTAAGATGACGCTTCATGGAAGAGCGGTTCTGTGGAACAGATATTTCCAACCAACGATACAGTTTAAGAAGACATAACGTGTGACAGCTATGTCGTACCGCATTTACGTTTTGTTCTGTTCAGATCTCCTCTGCTCTGCTATATTCTGTTCTGTTCTTTTCTGGTCTGCTCTGTTCCGGTCTGGGCTGTTCTTTTCTGGATTGTTTAGCTCTGTTAAGTTTTTAAGCTCTATTAAGATGTGGTCTGTTCTGATCTGTTCCGATATGGGATGTTCTGCTCTGTTCTGGTCTGTTTTGTTGTTCTATTCTGTTCTGTCCAGCATATGGTTTGATCCAGTCATGGGTGAAGGTCTGTTCCATTTTGCTGGTTAGTCTGCAATCTAGTGTCGCTCTCTGGTTTAATCCCCCACCTTTCACGGTGATTTGTTTCTCCTTGCCGTCTGTTTATCTATCGCTCCACACTAGTATATTGTTGCAACATCCTTTCGAACACGCCTGCTAAGTCTATTTCTCGGTTTTTGTTTCCTTAATTATTTTACTTTCGACACCAGTCTCATAAATATGTGGTGGTACCCAAACCGTTATTTGTCACTCCCATCCGCATAATTTGCATCACCTGCATTGTATCTCTCTGTTTCTCTACATGCATTGTTGCTGTCCATGTTTCTGCTTCGTTTGCTAAACGTATTATCATTAATTCGGTTCGTGAATAGAATGCAACAATCTACACTATCCACCCTCCTAACACGTTATTCGTATGCTTATTTTTTTAGATTGTTGTGCCAATAAGACACACCTGTTTGTTAAGTGAATATGATATGTCATGTAGTTATTTATTTCGCCAGACTGTTTTAATTATTCGATATAACTGCTCTGGATTGGCCTTTCTGTTAAGGCGCATGCCAAATTACCACATAATTACGCTATTTATTTACAGGTACGTATTTTATATACTGTGTTATATGCCGTGTTTTTGTTGTATTAGGATAGAGTGAATGTGTAGTGTGAGTGATTATGTTGTTCAAGTTGATCATGCACATAATTAATTGTTTACCATATTAGTGTATCAAGTATATGTCATTTGATGCGACAGTGTGACGATCTATAATGTCCGAATGGTTACTTTTCATACAACCTCATCAGGATTAGTATGCATGCATATATCTAGTTTATGGTGTACACTTGCAGGTAGTTGAGATTCTTCACACCACAGGGAACGTGTTTATATGCTAATTAAACAAAGTAATTGTATTCAAAGAAGTCTTACAAGGTGGCCTGACTGGACGAGTGTCCTTTATGTAGAAATTTCCGTAAGAGTTGTTGTAGTCATCTTATAATATTATCACTTCGTATATGTCATTGAGTTCTCTGTGGAACTCTTGAGTAGATTATATATTTAAGTGTCCACAAAGCGATGGGACATCTTTATACTAATTAAATGTAATTGGCAATTTGTTTAGTATGTGTAATTAAATAATATATATTAGCTATTCGTTACGTAGTATTACACCCATTGTTGACTCTCGGTAAAGCCTACACTGGTGCACAGTGTAATATGTTAAATTAAAATAAACGAATGGCGCGGATTAAAAAATTAATAAAAATAACGTGTTCGATCTGTTGTGTTACGTGCACTGTTCGTGGTTCTTGAAAACAATAAACTGCATCAAAAGATTGGTATATTTATAAAGCGACTTACTAGCTTATATGATAAGACAACATCTGGCTTGAACAACAATTTGCAGAATAAATAATTATATGAGATATTGTGTACATATAATTCAAGAGTCACTCCCAGGACTGATCCCTGTGGTACCCCACTCAAAACTGATTTCCAGTTTGAAACCTCCCCGTCAACTACTACCGTTGTTTTCTGCCAATCTACAATTTTTCTATCCTGTTAATTATACCATTTCCTATGCCATGAGCCTTTAGTTTAAGCAGTAATCTTTGATGTGGCACTTTCTTCAAAGCTTTCTGAAAATCTAAGTAGATGATATCTACTTGTGATCCATTGTCTACCCATTTAGTAATATCTTCCAAAATAATTGAAAGAGGTCCTGTTCATTGACAAATTATATTTACAAGTAATGTTTTGGACATAACCCACCATAAAGGTTATCAATATATAATACTAAAATATGTATCACTTCTGGTATACCAACAGATGTAGACTGAAATGTCAAATGTCACTCCATGACGCAAAGTTACTATGTCCCAGTACAAGTTGTCAACTTAGTCAATGTTTATTTAGATAATTTCAAGATGCAGAATTGATTCAAATGTGTCCTGTTCCAGTAATCAATGTATTTACTTTAATAAAAAACAACTGTTGAAACAAATATAGTTGTCTTTTACTTGTTATAGCTATAAGTAACATTGTCCCAGTGACTTGTGTCACTCCATGACATTGTATTACAATTGACCGTTGCAACGGGTTTCTAAGTGTTGTTGAAGCAGGCTGATGGTGCGCCCTTCTCCCAACCACATACTGCGTGCAGTGAAACATGGTGATATGGCTGATAACAGATACATTTAGCTGCATGTTTTGAAGTGGAATACTTGAATGTGTCACTCCATGACAGTCACTCCACGACAAATGGACACTTCATGGAGTGACTGTTGTGTCATGGAGTTAATGAATAGTACAATTAGTTAAATTTCTTTTTAGTGATTGGGGGATATGTACATTTAAATATGTTCTTACATGCAGACACATCATAACATCTATTGCATGCCCAATATCATTAATCCATGACCATTTTATTGGAAGTGGATGTCTGGGGGGAGGCACTCAATGACCCCAGTTATGTGTGGGTTGCTTTCTCATCTCCACAAGCCTACATAATGCCAATTAATAAAACATTATCACCAGCAAAATATATTGACCTGCAAGGACCACGTACTGATTAAACGTTTTGCATATATTCTAGAGAGAAAACAATGGATCACACCAGAGGAAAAGAATTGGTCCCATTCTTTGTTTCCATCTTCATTGTTGTCCCATTCTTTGCTTCCATCTCCATTGTTGTCCCATTCTTTGTTTACATCTCCATTGTTGTCCCATTCTTTGCTCCCATCTCCATTGTTGTCCCATTCTTTGCTTCCATCTCCATTGTTGTCCCATTCTTTGCTTCCATCTCCAGTGCTGTCCCATTCTTTGCTTCAATCTCCAGTGTTGTCCCATTCTTTTCTTCTATCTCCAGTGCTGTCCCTTTCTTTGCTTCGATCTCCAGTGTTGTCCCATTCTTTGCTTCCGTCTCCATTGTTGTCCCATTCTTTGCTTCCATCTCCGTTTTTTTTCCATTCTTTTTTTCCATCTCCATTGTTGTCCCATTCGTTGTTTCCATCTCCATTGTTGTCCCATTCTTTGCTTCCATCTCCATTGTTGTCCCATTCTTTGCTTCCATCTCCAGTGTTGTCCCATTCTTTGCTTCCATCTCCAGTGTTGTCCCATTCTTTGCTTCCATCTCCAGTGTTGTCCCATTCTTTGTTTCCATCTCCATTTTTGTCCCATTCTTTGCTTCCTTCTCCATTGTTGTCCCATTCTTTGCTCCCATCTCCAGTGTTGTCTCATTCTTTGCTTCCATCTCCATTTTTGTCCCATTCGTTGCTTCCTTCTCCATTGTTGTCCCATTCTTTGCTTCCATCTCCAGTGTTGTCCCATTCTTTGCCTCCATCTCCAGTGCTGTCCCATTCTTTGCTTCCATCTCCAGTGCTGTCCCATTCTTTGCTTCCATCTCCAGCGTTGGCAAGTGCAAAACCATTGCCTGTAGACAGTATCATGGCACTGGGGCGCAGCAGAAACAGGAGAGGCTTCGGATAAAGAGTACTTATGGTGACACGGCCTGTAACTGGTGCAACTTCATAGTTCCTGTGATTGCTTTCATGCCAGAAAACCTCTGAAGGTAGCGATCTTTCGTGGCAATGTCAGCTTCAGTTATGACAAACAATTTTAATTGTGTCTGATGAGAAACTGTGTCAGAGAATGACTGGGCATCTGTAATGACTTTGTCGGTGTCGATTGCTGCGTCTGCTGCACGCTTCACGATACCGCCTATTGCGTCATCTGCCCCTTTCCCTTGCCCAGCTTCAAAGAAATTCGACGTGCCTGAATCAATATCTTGTTGAGGTACCTGGCTGAACAGCAGGAAGTTCAACTTATACCGGTACTGTGTGAGTAGTAATAGAGGTAGTGTAGAGGGGATGCTTTTGAGTATGAGCGGATGTAGGTCAAGGTCAAGGTCCCGGATGTAGATCAAGGTCAAATGTCAAGGTCAAGGTCCCGGATGTAGGTCAATGTCAAGGTCATGGATGTAGGTCACGTTGCGCCGGTGGCGCCACCTATCGGTATTGAGTCGGTACAACGATCTTTCCGACAAACGTATCCAAGAACCCGTGCGTGTGGTCATCGAAAAAATCCCCAGTGAAGAGAAAAACAAAGTAATACCTGGTTATACAACACAACCTTTTCCCTCTCTTATATATCGCTTCGTTCTAATATGTCTAGCATTTCATTGTCGAGTCGTTGCAAGACCCTTTCGATAGGATTAGCCGGAGAAGGACGTTGTGGTTGAATGTTTTCTAAAATACGTGGATCGACCAGCGCCATCTTCTTTGTATACTCCATGGTCTCCTGAGATGGAGACGGGAATGTCGAGTTTGTCGCTGAGGCCAGGGGTACATGTGTCATAGTAGGCGCCTGAGATGGAGACGAGAATGTCGAGTTTGTTGCTGAGGTCAGAGACGTGGGTGTCGTTGTGGGCGCCGGGACAAGTGAATTGAACAAAGTAGTGACTAGTAGTGTTTGTTGATGCCCTACAGCGAATGTGGGCACTGTGTCGTTTCAAGTTGTCCCAACGTGTGAAATGTGTCTTGCAATCGGGGCACTGGAAGGTCTCCCGTGATGATGGTGTAGGCTTGTTGACAGCTGGTAGACGAGTCCATAAGCTCATGATGTACGTGTTTACTGTTCAAACGTAACGTCGGTCTAAGTTTGGTTTGTACAACTCGTTTTATACCTGTCTATTGCAGTGGAATTCTGTCGAATCGGTGAAATCTCACGCGATAACCCGTCTGTTTGCCTGAAAGAGGAGGGCTGTCACGCGATAACCCGTCTGTTTGCCTGAAAGAGGAGGGATGTCACGCGATAACCCGGCTATTTGCGTGAAAGAGGAGGAGGTGGGATGTCAATACAATAACCCGTCCATCTCTATCCCTCCTCCTCCTCCTCACTTTTGAGGGGTTTGACGCGATAATACGTCGAATTGACAACTTTGTGCAGCGTGTTGGTCAAACTAAAGTGTTTCGTTTGTCCGACTAGTTGGTCTGAGTTCAATTCGTGTCACGTGTTCGGCTAAGTTTTGTGTTTCGTTTGTACAACTCGTGTCTATAGTTCGATTCGTGTAGCGTAATCGGCTAAGTTTCTGTTTCGTTTGTACAACTCGTGTCTATAGTTCGATTCGTGTAGCGTAATCGGCTAAGTTTCTGTTTCGTTTACGCAACTAGTTGGTCTGAGTCTCATGTGATGTGTCATCCGTAGTCTCGTGGCATATCTCTTGTCTCGTACGTACTCTCGTGTGATGTGACATCCGTAATCTCGTGACATAACGTGTGATGTGTCATCCGTAATCTTGTGACATAACTTGTGATGTGTCATCCGTAATCTTGTGACATAACGCGTGATGTGTCATCCGTAATCTTGTGTGATGTGACATCCGTAGTCTCGTGTGATGTGTCATTCGAAGTCTCGTGACACATCTTGGGCATAGTCTCGTCTCTTGTCTCGTCGGTACTCTCGTGTGAATGGTCATCCGTAGTCTCGTGTGATGTGTCATCCGTAGTCTCGTGACCTATCTCGGTCGTAGTCTCGGCTTTTGTCTCGTCGGTACTCTCGTGTGATGTGTCATCCGTAGTCTCGTGACATAACGTGTGATGTGTCATCCGTAATCTTGTGACCTATCTCGGTCGTAGTCTCGTCTTTTGTCTCGTCGGTACTCTCGTGTGATGTGTCATCCGTAGTCTCGTGTGATGTATCATCCGTAGTCTCGTGACCTATCTCGGTCATAGTCTCGTCTTTTGTCTCGTCGGAACTCTCGCGTGACGTGTCATCCGTAGTCTCGTGACACATCTCGGTCATAGTCTCGTGACATAACGTGTGATGTGTCATCCGTAATCTTATGTCTCTTGTCTCTTTACTTGTGAAGTGTAAGACACGAAAAAAGACGCAAGATAAGGTTTGCACAGTTTATTCGTGAACATTACAAACGTATTTACATGTCACGCTCCATAACTACAAGAACCGGAGACTAGACATTGATACAGGGTCTTGCAAAGTTTAATCGTGTACAAGACAAAAGAAAGTTCTTTACAGGTCACCCTCCATTACTGCCAGAACAATTTGCTTTAATTTGTTTCGCCACTCCTCTGAAAACGGTTCTTGCAACCAACTTCCGATAGTAGACAAGTGATCGGACGTCAGGTCGGATAGCTTCAAACCTGCGTCTAACAAAACACACAACCAGTCTTTCATCACTGCAGTCGAATTAATGGCCTCCACAGCTTCGTTAAAGTGCATATAAATTAGAATGTCATCAGGTAACATACAATCGTGATGAAATTGACTAGGATCGTCTATCTCGCAAGCGAGACACTGTCGTCTCGAGAGTTCGACGATGGCACATGCTATGTGACGTGCAATCGTCTTCTTCATTTCTGTCGCCGGAAACTCAAGCGTAAAGTTCGGAACAGTGGCGACAGGAGCGGCAGTTGTCACATTGGTTGCGTGAGTAGAAATTGTCACATCGTCAGGAGCGGAAGTTGTCACACCGGTCGTGTCGGCGGAAGTTGTCACATCGACCGTGTCGGCGGGCGTTGTCACATCGTCAGGGATGACACCAGACAGAGGCTGAAACAGGATACGGAGCCTAGTGTATCACCTCCACGTGGGTGACGTTGAAGTTTGTGTAAGTATAGCGTCGAGTTTTCTTTATGGTGAGAGACACACGAGTTCCCGTCAACGAGTCAACTTGGCTTCTTCGGCCATCCTCTTCTTCATACGGGTACAACATCCGCTGGTGACGTGGTACTTCCAATTATTTTTCCGTGTGAACAATCCCCCACAGTCCGGGCAGGTGAAGGGTCTTAGCGATGGTGGTAATGGTCTTGCTGGTGGCAGGCTCTCCTCATCAGTCGCAACCGTTTGAATCATGATGTACATGTCAGTGGCAACGTAACCGTGTCGTTCGCATTGTAAATGTCCCATATCATCGACAATCATACGCTTCTTGCAGTATCTACACCCGATGTAGAAGGGGGTATACTTGCGTACTTTGTCGATGAGGAGACCTCTGACCTTGATAGGCGGTTCGGGGCTTACCGTTGATTCTAGAGATGGCAAGTCCACGACGTCTGGTTCCGACGGCCCGGAAGGGCGGTTGGTCACCAGCATGACGGATCTGCTCGTCGGCTCGTCCTCGTCGCTCGAGTCTGCTGCATGCTTTAACATGGGGAAAATCCCTATGCTTTAACATGGGGAAAATTCCCTATGCTTTAAGATGGGGTTCGCTCACTTGTCCACTAGGGGCTGGTGTTTGTGGTTCATGAAGTATCCGTCAGGGGGCTCTATTGCACGCAAGCGTGCAAGAGACACGAATGTGGGCAGTACTTCTACATTTAGTTCACAACTTATCCATCAGATGGCACAACTTGTAGTTCATGACCTATCCCCTAGGTGAATTTAGTTCACACAAAAATCCGCCAGGTGGCGCTATCAGTTAAACCTAGACACACGAATTTGGACAGTACCCGATCATTTAGTGTGGAAAAAAATCGCTAGGTGGCGCTGCTGGTCAAATAATTTCAGTTCCGAAAAGTTTCGCTAGGTGGCGTCTTTTTAGTTTAGTTTACATCCGGGGCCTTAACCTTTATATTAGACCTTGACCTACATCCGGGACCTTGACGTTGACCTACATCCGGGTACTTTGCTCTTGCTCTGCTCATACTCAAAGCATCCCCGCTACACTACCTCTATTACTACTTGTGTGGTTGGTACACCACACCAAAAGTGAATGTTTGGATGGTGTGGACTGGAATTCTTGATTAGCTGTATGACAGGTTCTATGTGTGCCCAAATAGCTGCAGGGTCATGACGGGTAGAGTCTGACACGGTACAGAACGAGGTCGTTCTCTGTTGGGTGTAGGCTACACCTGTGTGCAGTGTAACCTGGTTGTCGGATGCTCCAAAGTGTGCACTCTGTGTGGCTCTCCTCTGCTGGATGGTGTAGTTTTCGACAATCAACCACGACAGTGCACATGTTCATTTCGTTAACAATGTGGTATGCCCGAAACTGTTGTTTAGGGACCATTACATGCCAGCATAGTTTTGGTACCATAGTTTGGAGTGCTTGACAAAGCTCTCCAGCAGTTCCCTCGACCCTAGCCTTCACAGTTCTTTGTATGGTCACTGTTTTCCCCTTGATGGTGCGCTCCTCTTTGATTGTTTGCCATTGGTGCCATCTGATTGCATCAGTGTCATCAGAGGTTATAACTTCGAAGTTGTTCCTGCATGATCCACATGCCCTTTCATTGCAAGCTTGCTTTGGCTCAAGGGAAACAGCTCAACACCTCTTCAGCTATGCATGTGAGGCTTGGAGAGGGGTATTTGGTGGCGCACCTATATTACTAAATTTAGCTAAGTCCACACTAAGCAGCTTTGACGGTAATCACGAGGTGGCGCAAGGGGTACCGCCCAGTGTGCGCACGGAGGGCAGCTTTGAACTGGACGATTATGTTTAATAAGACATAAAGTGTGACGCCTATGTCGTACCGCATTTACGTTTTGTTCTGTTCAGATCTCCTCTGCTCTGCTATATTCTGTTCTGTTCTGTTCTGTTCTGTTCTGTTCTGTTCTGTTCTGTTCTGTTCTGTTCTGTTCTGTTCTGTTCTGTTCTGTTCTGTTCTGTACTGTTCTAGTCAGGTCTGGCATATTCTGGTCTGCTCTGTTCCGGTCTAGTGTTTTTTTTCTGGATTATTAAGCTGTGTTAAGTTATGGTCTGTTAAGCTCTATTAAGATCTAGTGTGTTCTGGTCAGTTCTGATATGGTATGTTCTGATCTGTTCTTGTATATTTTGTTGTTCTGTTCTGCTCAGCATATGATTTTATCCAGTCATGGATGAAGGTCTGTTCCATTTTGTTGGTCAGTCTGCCATCTAGTGTCGCTCTCTGGTTTAATCTCCCACCTTTCACGTTGATTTGTTTTCCCTTGCCGTCTGTTTATCACTCCACACTAAGATGTTGTTGCCACATCGTTTCGTACAAGCCTGCTAAGTCTATTTCTCGGTTTATGTTTCCTTAATTATTGTACTTTCGACACCAGTCTCGTAAATATATGGTGGTAACCAAACCGTTTGTGTCACTCAACTCAACCCATCCGCATCATTTGCATCACCTGCATTGTAACTCTCAGCTTCTCTACATCCATTGTTGCTGTCAATGTTTCTGCTTCGTTTGCGAAAATGTATTATGATTAATTCGGTTCGTGAATAGAATGCAGCAACCTACACTCTCCCCCCCCCCCCCACAACGTTATTCGTTTGCTTATTGTTTCCGATTCTTTTTTTAGATTTTCGTTCTAAAAAGACACATCTGGTTGTTATGTGAATATCATATGTCATGTAGTTGTTTTTAAACCCGATTGTAATAATTATTCGATTGTATCCTCCGTTCATTTCTACTAAACGTTTCTAATGGCTTCTTTCGATAAGTGTTTCTTTCTGGACAGTTTCCCTTGTTTTTTCAAGGGAACACATTGTTCGACGACTACATTTACAACATAAACGGGAGCTAGCGCGCCAGGGCACGATGGAGAATCCACCGGCCATGGTGGCGACTGTAACCAAGAAGTGTGCTCCATTGCATGAAATACGTAATGTTAGCATTCTCGGCTGTCTCGACAAACCGATGTAATAAGTCCAACAAAATGGCTGCTTCAGCGTCCGACAGAAGCGATCGTTTGAAACGCTCTTCATTCACAATCGGAGGTCACACGACGAATGGTGACGTTTGACTGCAGTAGAACCGCCAGGAACAGGAAAAAACCCACAACAGCTAATATCCATATGTACCTGTATTTCATGCTATGTACTGTGTCAGCCACCTGTGATAGCTGAAAAACGATTAATTCTAGCACACAATGAAGGGAAAACGTCATGATAAACACTGACCTTACATATCAACATATCATACCCGTTCAACACAAATATAGATACTGAGCAAAATAATGATTTATTTATATAAGCGACCCATTATGAGCGTGATTCTACAATAATTCCACGCATACGTAAGCAAATGCACACAACCCACTCACAAACACACATGAACACGCACGCACGTACGCACGCACGTACGCACGCACGCACACACGCACACACGCACTCACAAACATTTGCAAAATATAAATTCTAAGCCAATATATTCTAATTCAATTCAACACATTATATTAAACATGTACCTTTTTATCTTCGCAGTGGAAATATCTTAATGTTTAAGTGGATTTACGTTCTAATCCCTTGTAATATGGCTTACCTTTACTACTCAAATAAAGATGACATTACCTGAGCCTTTTCAGAGATCTTGTCAACTAACGTACTTCCGATTACGTCTCCCAATTCCCAAGTGAAAGAGGCATTATACCGTGTAAGCTGGTATAGACTGTCGGTGTCACGGTACAGTTTCGCCTGGCGTTCTCGCACATCCGCCGATGCTCGTAAATCTGTCACACGATCAAGTTATTCAAGCATTACGTAATCCTGTTGACGTATTTACTCAAGCTAGCAACTTTAAAGTCCTTTGCCAGATTCGTCACACTTAACTGAGCAACCTAACTATCGGTGATAACCACCGTTATGTATATAGTGCAGTGTATAAGTAACTTTGCAAAACTGATGCAATATGGATATAATTATACTTGCATGTACATATTGTTGTGTACTTATATGCTAGTGAATATCACCAAACAGAGAGTATAATTAGAGAAAAAAATAACTGGCAGAACAACTGAGAAAAACATGTGGTCACTTCCACAAAACAAGATGGGAAACACTGTAAAAGTAATTGGTCAGAGTCTGTTCAATGGTCATTAGAGGGTGATTCAATAATAAAAATGAGACATGTGCCACTGACATAAAATAGCATGGACTACAATGTCAGTGAATACAACATAGTTCATATATCATGGAATGAGAAATATGACAGTCCTCCCTTCCAGATTGTTCGTTGCTCATTCCTCAATGAGCCTCTCCGGCAGAATACCAAAATTAACGCGGGTCGAACGACGGAGTACCACAGGCTGATCAACAGGGACAGGCGGTTCATCGTTCATGGCTTCGTCAGGTTAGTGTTCGTCAACGTCGGAGGAATTCTCGCAATGCCAGATGTTTCGACTTCCTCTGCTCTCTGATAGCTCGTTTCATGGCCTATTTGAAAATACCAACAAGCCGTTCAGCTTCACCGTTCGATGGTGGGTGAAATGGCGCAGAAGTCAGATGTGCGATCGAGTGTGCATTGCACCAGTCAGCGAACGTTTTTGAGGCGAACTGCGGGCCATTGTCGGATACAATTATCTCAGGCAGGCCCCATATAGCAAACAAGTCATCGAGCGCGGACGTAGTAGTCTCAGATGTCGGATACTTGTTTAATTTAAGAAAGTGCGGCCACTTCGACTGGACATCCATCACGACCAACCACGTGTCATCTATGAACGGACCGGCAAAATCAATATGAATGCGCTGCCATGGACGGTCCGGGACGGGTCATCCAGACAGGGTTGGTTTGGGCCTATTTCGGAACAAGCTGTGCAGTCCTTGCAGTGGGCGGCGATGTCGACCTCGATATTAGGCCACCACACATGCATGCGTGCGAGCGACTTTATCTGCACTATTCCGATGTGCGTCAAGTGCAGCATGTTGAGGACCTTAGCACGAAGTGCAGTCGGAATGATGACTCGGGAGTCGCTTGGAAGGACACCATCCTTCGAGGTGTTCTCCGTCTGGGCGTTCAGGTAAGTACGAACTTTGTCCTTATCCTGATTATGCGGCCACGTGGATGGCCACCCATTTGCAACGAAGTCTAGCACCTTTGCCAAAATCGGGTTCTTTCCGGTGTATTCGGCGACGGTTTTCGCAGAGAGCGGCAAATTAAGAACTACCTGAATGTCGAGCAAATTCACTTCCTTGTCGATTTCGGTTATACTCTCCTCTTAATCGAAGCTCGGATGGGGCCAATGGGCAGGCGAAACAGAGCATCTGCGTTGGCGTGATCAGCAGACTGTCTGTAGACAATGTGGTAATCGTAGCCCATCAGTATCAGTGCCCACATCTGCAGTCGCTGTAGCGTCATCACTGGTAAACTCTTCTTTGGACTAAAGAAGGCCAGCAGAGTTTTGTGATCTGTGGTAAGCTGAAAGTGGCGACCACTCAGGTACTGATGGAATTTCTTCACACCGAACACGATTGACAGTGCCTCCTTCTCCACCTGGCCGTAATTCTTCTCTGCCGACGTCAGCGTTTTGGAGGCAAAGGCGATCGGTTCCTCAGTGCCATCCGGTGCACACTGAGAAATAACAGCCCCGATGCCATAAGGCGATGCGTCGGCGGCCAGAGATATCGGCCTAGTTGGATCGTAATGGACCAAGCGCGTTTTCTGGGCCTGCATCTCCTTCAGTCGGTTGAACGCCTGGTTGCACTCAGCGGACCAGACCCATTTGACGTCCTGTCTGCGCAGTCGGTTTAGAGGGGCGCAGATAGTAGAGAATTATGGCAAAAACTATCCGTAATATTTCAGCTTGCCGATGAAGCTTTCCATCTGTTTAACGTTTTCGGGCACCGGAAACTTGACGATGGCGTTGACGCGTTCCTCAGACGGCTTGAGACCATCTGCTGAGATCACATGTCCTAGGTATGTGACCTGCTGTCGAAAGAACTAACACTTGTCAAGTGACAGTTTTATTCCATACTCGTTCAACGCAGATAGGGCCTGCTTGAGGTTTTGCAGGTGTTCTTCTTTCGTTCGTCCGGTGACGATCACATCGTCCAGGTAGGCAGTCACATATGGAATGCCGGAGACCAGATTGTCGACTAACATCTGGAAAATGGCCGGCGCTGGTGCAGATCCTAACGACAATTGATTGTACCGGAACAGTCCTTTGTGCGTGTTTATGACAAGTAGTTGCTTAGTGGCGTCATCTAGCTCTACTTGTAAATATGCGTCGGACATGTCAAGCTTTGAAAAGTGCTGTCCTCCTTGCAGTTTGGTGAACAGTTCGTCTACCCTCGGAATGGGGTGCTGATGTACGTGCAGCTGAGAGTTTACAGTCACTTTATAGTCTCCACAGATGCGCACTTTTCCGTTCGGCTGCTGCACGACGACAATGGGTGTCGCCCATTCACTGTGATCGACACGAGTTATGATGCCCAAGACGATGTAGCTCTTTGTCAACGGCATCCATGCGACTGAATGGTACTGGTCTCGGTTTGTAGAACTTGGGGACGGCATCTTCTTTCAGTAGAAGCTGTGCTTTTTCGATTACAGTGCAGTCAGTGGTGGACGGCAAATAAGTAGCAGTACTGCTGTAGAGCAAGGCATTCACATCAACTTGGAATGCTTTGATTCAGTCAAGCGCGAAAAGAGACGAGCCTGCCTTCCCGACGACGATCAGTGGCAAAGTTCGATTGGCCCCTTTGCAGGACAACGAGCGACACAGCAGCCCCAGTATCCACTTCGAAGTGTAGGTCGACGTTTGAGATTTGCAGTAAAATTTGCAGTTTATCGACGCGTGTGGAAGTGGAGAGCACCTCAACTGCGATAGTTTCTGTAGTTTTTTCGACCGTGTGTTGAGCCATTTTTCCTTTTCTGACGGGCTTTCCGGAAGACCTGCACACAGCCTGTATGTGTCCTTTACGATCGCACCGGTAGCAGACGGCGTCGAAGAGTGGACAGTCTATGTGGTGATGAGCAGGCGAACCACATCGATAGCAGGCTTTCTGGCCTCTCCAGTTAGGTTGACTGTTAGCCCGACCCTTTTCTACGTGATCAGATCGCTGATTAACTCGGAAGCGTTGCTTCTGACGAGACGGGTGACTTTGACGAACAGCGTGCACCTCCTACTGAGTGTGGCCTGTTGTTTGTTCGTGCATTTCGTGCATTTTGTTCAGCTCTTTGTTAAGTAGTTCTGCCATTTTAGTACACTGTAGTACGTTCGTCAGTGAAGCGTCTGTTTCTTTCAGTATTGCCTGCTATATAAAAGTGTGCCTACAGGCCAGGACAAGCCTATCTCGTAGTACATTGTCCTGGCACTTTACACAGCACTGCTCTTCGAAGTCAGACTCTTTGGCTTTAGTGCGCAGTTCGGCCAGGAAATCAGTGATGGATTGACCTTCCTGCTGAACCGTGCGGAAGAAGTTGAGACGCGCAGCAAGAAAGTTACGCTTTTCCTCGAAATGCAGTTTAAGCGCCGCTTTCACTTCTTCGTAGGAAGCTTCTGTCACTTCCTTAGACAGTAGATTTTGAAGAAGTGCAAATGTTTCTGGTGACATTGTTGAACAAAGTCTAGGGGGCACATTAAAACCTCCTCGCTCTAACATTCTGTTACCATATCGCCTCTCATGTAAGGAAAGCGACGAGCATTATATAGCCTCTCCTTTACAGATGTAGTGATCGCCTTGGTACCTCTCTCTGGATTTCCAACAGCGAGCCACTTGCATGTGGCCTCTCTTTACGTAACTGTGCCCACAGCACCATCTTCACGTATGTCCTTGTCTATCAAAGTTTGCTGTGTCATGGCGCAACATAGTCCCAGCGGTATAACGGTATAACTGGGGTGGGCAGACTGCGATATTTAGTTTTGGTTGGTTGCCAGTCTAGGAGAAGGAAAACTCTGCATCCAAACCTTCAGTGCCAGATGTCCTGGACAACTACCCCAGCTATGGGTAAATAGTTTGTTTTTAGGAATGTTTTTGAGCCAGAGGCTAGGAGAAGGACACTTTCTTTGTTGACATAGGTACCAAATTATCCAACCTCATAGAACCGTGCCTGGGAACAAAGCCAAACGTTGTGTATAATAATCAATATATATGTCCCCCGTTACTGAGCAAGAAGTACTCGAAATTGTGTCTGGGTACAAAAGTAAAACGTTGAAATCGGCAGAGATAAGCATGTAATAAAGCAAATTGTACAACCGCTAACCCATATTTTAACAGATCTTTGATCAGCGGATCATTTCTAAATAATATGAAATTAGCAAAAGTTATTCCTATATATAGGTCGGGAGATCGTTTTCAATTTTCTATTTATAGACCTATATCTCTTTTATCCCAATTTTCAAAAATAATTAAAACAAATATTCAACAAAAGGCTAATGTCTTTCATTAAAACACAACGCGTATTGACAGATGGGCAGTATGCTTTCAGAAGTAATCGTTCAACTTCACTAGCTTTAACAGTATTTGTTGAAAAGGTTACTTTCGCAATTGATAAATGCCAAAATACGATTGGCGTCTTTATCGACCTAAAAAGCGTTTGACACTGTTGACCATAACATATTGCTAAGTAAATTGCAGTGCTACGGAATAAGGGGTCTGGCTCTGGATTGGAGAAACAGCTTACCCAACCATAGAATATATGTATGCTATGACAAGAGTAACTCAGAACAAATGTAAATCAAGCGTTGAACCGGCAACGTTCAATCGTTGTGAAGTCTCAAAATTGCTTGATATTATTCTGTTTGCTGATATACTAACATTGTTTATTCTGCTAATAACACTGATGATGATAAGCACTGTTGTTATCAACGAACTAAAAAACTAGACCTATGGTTCTGAGCGAACAATTTATCGCTCAATGTGAACAAAACACATTTTATAATGTTTACCAATAAAAATAACTTAGAACAGATGGGTATGTAGTTTTGAATGGGATAAACATTGAGGAGGTATCACATACAAAATTGCTTGGAGTAACCACTGCTGAAAACTTAACATGGCATAAAAATTGTTGAATCAAAAGTATCAAAAAGCATACCAGTTTTGTCTAAAACTATACATGTTCTTAATTGTCAAGCATTACACACATTATGTAATTCACTTTTGAACCACCTATGTCATATTGCTGTGAGATCTGTAGAAATAGTTATCAATAGAGACTCAGAAAACGATCTCTGTTACAGAGAAAAAGCTACACGGATTATTTATAACGTTAATTACCACCATCATACATCTATAGTTTTCCAACACATGCATGATACCAGACAAAGCAAACTGTTCTATGTCAAAAAGACAAACACCACCCTCCGACTGCTGTCACTCACCGTCAAGGGTATAAAAACATGGAACAATTTAGCAAATAAATTAACTCAGCTTCCAAGTTTAACACAATTTTAAAAGCATTCAACTTGTCATTACTTTCTGCATATTTGGGAATTGTTAATTGAAGATGATGTTTAGTTAAACCCATGTATTAGTAACAAAAACACTATGGTACTAAGTTTATACGTGAGTTGTGAATATTATTATTTTTATTCATTTATAATTCGTGTTGTATCTGTTCATTTTTTTTTATTTTAGAAGGGCATAGCAACATGTAATTTTATGACCTCAGCTATGTCCTTTCAGCAGCAGCACACCATACCGTGCATGCATTATGTTCTTGTTGTTGAATAAATTTCATTCACTCATTCATTCATTCATCCATCCACTGTAACACGTACAGCTCCGTTGTTGCCACAGCTATCTTAGCCTGCTGAACCACTGTGGATAAACCCTTGGCCTAAAGAGTGGGATTGTTATGCGCGCACTGATCCTCACTTTAATCTACATAGCGCAGGCGGGAAGAAAAATCTCACAACGATGGAGAAGGGACGAAACGACAGGTGCTTGATGGCACTGGATGTAGCAGTCTCAACTCTGCATGTAGGCGGCTGAGTTGTAGAAGGTCGCTTGTTTGTTGACCTGAGACAACAACAGCATTCGACAGCTCACTAAGTGACCAAGCAGCCCTCTTCAGGAACAGCTCCGCTTGCTCCGAATTAAGAAGGACCTAGAAAAGATGGTCTAAACATAGCTTGATTCAATCCCCACCTGGCTGTCTAGCTGCAGTTAACGGGCATCTCCTTCAAGCGGTAAGAAAGGAAAAAAGGATAGAAGACAGATAGTCTAAAAATAGCATGCTTGACAATTCGTACAACACAGGACTCTGATTATAGTGAGCGCCCTCAACGACGGTCAGCACTGGTGGCCAAAGAGCTGGCTCAACTGGACATCGATATTGCCGCTCTCACTTGAAGTACGCTATGCTGAACAGGGCTCCCTAACGGAACGTGGAGCAGGCTATACTCTATACTGTCTGGGGAAAGCAAAGAAGATCGCTCTGTCCAGAGCACGACCTAACTAATACCAGCACCCTCTTTCAACAGAAGGCCAGACTCGAGACGACCTGAAAACACCCAAGATCAAAACATTGGCATCTATTGGACTACACCAAAATTATAGAAGTGAGGTACAACCCACCAGAGGTATGCCTAGCGTTGAATGTTACATAGATCGCAGGCATGTTAGGGCGATAGTCAGACTCTCCGTCAAACCAGTGATCAAGAAAAGGGGCTCGCAGATGAAGAAACTTCACGTAGACAAGCTCCAGTTGAGAAACGAAGAGCTTCAGAAGAAGCTGGAGAGCAGATTCGAGAGCGATGAAGTATCCAACCAGGATCCTAACCCAGGAGTCAGAGGCAACAGACGAAAACCATTCTGCAGGAAATATCGGTTCGGGTAGTTGGCTTCTCTTCAAGATTGCAGAGAGAACACAGGTGTGCGCTGACCTATAACCTTCTACATTACGTTTAGTCTATGGCCCATTTCACAAACTTCAGGTCCCTCTACGCTCATCCGATGGCTCAAACTTGCTGACAGACAAGGAATCGATTCTGCAACAATGGTCCGAACACTGTGGGAGTCTCTTTAGAGACACATACCTCGAGCAACAAACCTCCATCGCAAACATTCCGTAGCAAGATGTGAAGATAGACCTTCACAACTCGCCAACCCAAGAAGAAGTCAGATCTACTTTTGCAAAGGTGAAATGCCAGTCCTGGAAAAGGCAAACTTCCAGAGCATCGAAGCCTTGTTGATGATCAGGCAGCTCCACTGGGCAGGACACGTCTCGCGCATGGACGACACAAGAATGCCAAAATCTGTATTGTATGGTGAGCTTCGCCAGGGCAAGCGAGACAGACGAGCATTCCGTAGGCGCTGCAACTCACCCAGGCAAATATTGACCACTAAGATTGAGAACAGCTAGCAGTAGATAGAAACAACAGGAGAGCGACTACCAGGAGAGTAGCGCAGAATTTTGAACATTCCAGAAGAGAAGTGAATGAGGAGAAACACAGGATTTGAATTTCGATATCGTGATCATTGCTAGCAATGTGATTAAAATATTGGACATTCGCAACGGAATAATACTGAGTAACACAATTAGTAATTGTGTATTAGTTCATGGGCGGCTAAGACGTGGAGACATGGATATATTTGAAATGTCGAGCATAATTGATAACACGTTAAAACGAAAAGGCTGGATAGACATTTAATATATGTATTTCCGTATGCTCGTGTTGGTGTCTCTGTTTAACAAATGCAACATTTGCAACATATAGAGAGATCGAAATGTTGAACGATTGACTGAAATACAGAGATACTAAGAGTGACGGGTGATAGAGGTGTGTGGGTGTGTGGGTGTGTGTGTGTGTGTGAGTGAGTGAGTGTGTGTGTGTGTGTGTGTGTGTGTGTGTGTGTGTGTGTGTGTGTGTGTGTGTGTGTGTGTGTGTGTGTGTGTGTGTATGTGTGCGTGTTTGTGTATGTGGTGTGTGTATTTGTGTGGGTGCGTGCGTGTGTGTGTGCGCGCGCATGTGTGTGTTTGTGACTGTGTGTGTGCGTGTGTGTGTGTGACACCTCTGTTGTAATGGTGACCACTAAGTGTAGCATCAACAGAACTTGTTGCTAAGATATCTGACTCGATCAAAACATCTCAAAAACCTGCGCTACCAAAGCGACGCCCAGTGATTGCCATTAAGTTGACGATGATAGGGAACGCACCCAAACGCACCACAATTCTCTCAAGCCTGTCATGCCGCTGTAACGCCGATGATTGCGAAAATAGACCGGTCACATTGTGGTGACTTGCCACATAGCAAATATTGGCGGTCTTAAGCGCGTGTGCGCATGACGTAGGTACGTCGCGTGTACGCGTGCACGAAACAAGAACGTTACGTTTTTAAATTCATTCGACTGCCTTCCTTCTAACTAATAAGTAGTTCTTTAAACCTGTTCAATAAAGTTGTTATATTCACGAGTGGTGTTGTGCTACATCGACAGATAGGAGTAGACTCACTGCTGTTAGAAGACGACTCCGATATGGAGTGACATGGTCTATGATGGTCCATGAAACTGTTTGTCAGTTGGTGAACTTCAATAGAGAACCTTTAAAATTATCATGTATTTTTTATTTGTTGTCATCATTACCATACTATTTGTGATTTACCAAAAAGCCTACTAACAGTAGCATAATTATGAAGTCAATGCATGCACCTCATAATTACGCATTCAAAAGAGAAACAAGTTGTGTTATTAAATACATGTTAGCCAGAAATGTAATCACACTGAAAGTATTTTACACGAACACAAAATGAGCTATTCCCACCCTCAAAGGACTTTGTGGTTTTGTTCGATAAGGGGGTAGGGTTACTGAAATCTCTATATAATTGTTCAAACATGACAAATAGCAATTACTTGTTCAATAAGTAGCAGTAATTGACCATATGAACTTAATATCTGGTCTGTTGATATGTAATTTTATATAAGGCATTATGTTGTGATGTATGTGATTCCGTTTACCGTAGATCGATCCTTTGCATTATACTATGACCATCTACGTGAGACTATAAATGATTAAAAATAAATGGTTGATTTAGACCATGTTGTGTGACGATTTTTCATTTCCCGCAATTTTCTCGATTTAGGGTTAGGGTTACATATATGAGGATAACATGATTAATATTGAATATGTCTCGCCAGTTGTTTCTCCATGTGATAGAACATGGATATGGGAACATAGTGATATGAAATTATCGGGTCAATATACTATGGCTATGAGTGTGGAACAAACGAAAACACTACACGATTAGTTATTAGGGCCCGGAGAGCCCGGTGCAAGATTGAAATATCAAAGGACATCAAAGGGTTTCGGGGCAGTAGCCCCGTTTTCAATCTTTACTAATAAAAAAGAAATGATTAATGACCTGTCATAAAAATCTACTTATAAAAAACCTATTATCTTAATTGGTTTTTGACAGCCTTACTTATAAAAAAGTTTGATTGATGACCGTGCCGCCGACCCACCGCGGCACGCCGCCTGTTCTTCTAAGTACATTAGAGCTGACCTCTAGTGGTTATACTTGTTATGATAACGTAGACTTAATGAGGCTTAATGCTTAATGACTTAATGACGTAGGTCCGTAGGTCCGTAGGTCCGTAGGTCCGTAGGTCCGTAGGTCAGTAGGTCAGTAGGTCACTACTTATAAAAAAAAGTTTGATTGATGAACGTGCCGCCGACCCACCGCGGCACGCCGCCTGTTCTTCTAAGTACATTGGAGCTGACCTCTAGTGGCTATGTTTGCTATGATAATGTAGACAAATGGTTAATGACCTGTCATAAAAATCTACTTATAAAAAACCTCTTATCTTAATTGGTTTTTGACAGCTTTACTTATAAAAAAAGTTTGAATGATGACCGTGCCGCCGACCCACCGCGGCACGCCGCCTGTTCTCCTAAGTACATTAGAGCTGATCTCTAGTGGTTATACTTGTTATGATAACGTAGAAGGTAGCGTCTCTAGTGTAAGAATGAGTATTCAGTCATTTATGCGTAAGGAGGTTATATAGTGGTTATACACGAGGGATAACGTAGAAGGTAGCGCCTCTAGTGGCTATGCCGCGTAAGGAGGTTATATAGTGGTTATACACGAGGGCCAACGTAGAAGGTAGCGCCTCTATGCTATGTCCTCTAGTGGTATGATAACGTAGACGGTAGCGCCTCTAGTGTAAGAATGAGTAACGCGTGACAAATAGAAGTGTTATAATCAGTGTAGGACGGTGTATTAGTTGCATGTGTTTTGAGCTGGTTGTTTTATTCTCTCGCTTTCCCGTACAAACCTGTAGTCGGTGATGAAATACAACGGCGGCTGCTGGTGTCGCTAATGATATTGGTGACCTATGACTTTGACGCCGTCGGTACCTTAGTTAAGCCTAGCTGTAAGCGGGAGTACATAAATGATGACGATATTGGTGACCTATGACTATGACGCCGTCGGTGCCCTAGTTAAGCCTAGCTGTAAGCGATTTGCCGTGAGGCGGAACGCTAAGCGCTAAAACTATAGACTGACGCTGACTGAGGAACACTACTGATTCATACCGTAACCTAGGTAGAAATAAGACTGGTTTCTAATAAGGGTGCTGTATTTTTAAGCTGAAGTTGACTTTATAGTGGATTATTATGCACAAGTAGTTGGCATATTACGACGAGGACTATATTGTGAACATAGGAAAGGAGACGGTAAGCAATATATTTTTATTAATGCATTTTACAATGTTTAATATCCTCCATAATCCATAAGAGGTCCGCCACCAGAGTACGATGGTCGAGGGGGTCCTGTGTAAGGGGGAAAGCCATCCCCGAATTGACGACGAGGTGGTGATTGAGGCGGCGCCGCGTCACGGCCGAACATTTGTAGTACGGGGCCACGACCGAGCATTCGCTGTTGTGTCGGCTGACGTTGTATACCCACCACCGAGGCCGTGGGGGGCTATGTCACTCGACGCTGATGTAATGGAGGCGGTGACGCCGGCCGGCCAACAGCGTCATCGTTCTTCCAAGAATGTGCGCACGGTGACACACCCCGGGGTGGCGACGCGCACCGGTCAACAACAGCGTCGCCACTGTTCCAAGCACAAACGAAAGCCCTCCCCCTGCCGATTCGATGGATCATTGTGTATGGCACAACAACGCCACTTGGTGTAAATGTAATGATTCCACGCGAATTGTCCACATACCTTCTGCATCTCCAGCTTGCGTGTTACTCTCTACCTCCTTACTGTTTCTTCAACTGTCCATATACCTTCTGCATCACACGCTTACATGTCGCTCTGTATCTCCTTACTGTATCTTCAACTGTCCATATACCTTCTGCATATCCCACTTACATGTCGATCTGTATCTCCTTACTGTATCTTCAACTGTCCATATACCTTCTGCATCACACGCTTACATGTCGCTCTGTACTTCCTTACTGTATCTTCAACTGTCCACATACCTTCTGCATCTGCCGCTTGCATGTCGCTCTGTACCTCCTTACTGTATCTTCAACTGTCCACATACCTTCTGCATCTCCCGCTTGCATGTCGCTCTGTACCTCCTTACTATATCTTCAACTGTGCACATACCTTCTGCATCTCCCGCTTGCATCTTGCGCTGTACCTCCTTACTGTATCTTCAACTGTCCACATACCTTCTGCATATCCCGCTTGCATGTCGCTCTGTACTTCCTTATTGTATCTTCAACTGTCCACATACCTTTTGCATCTCCCGCTTGCATGTCGCTCTGTACCTCCTTATTGTATCTTCAACTGTCCACATACCTTCTGCATCTGCTGCTTGCATGTCGCTCTCTACCTACTTACTGTATCTTCAACTTTCCACATACCTTCTGCATCTCCCGCTTGCATATCACTCTCTACCTCCTTACTGTTTCTTCAACTATCCGCATACCTTCTGCATCTCCCACTTGCATGTCGCTCTCTACCTCCTTACTCTATCTTCAACTGTCCACATACCATCTGCATCTCCCACTTGCAGCTCTCTCTCTACCTTCTAACTGTATCTTCAACTGTCCACATACCTTCTGCATCTGCCGCTTATATGTCGCTCTGTACTTCCTTACTGTATCTTCAACTGCCCACATACCTTCTGCATCTGCCGCTTGCATGTCGCTCTCTACCTCCTTATTGTATCTTCAACTGTCCACATACCTTCTGCATTTGCCGCTTGCATGTCGCTCTCTACCTCCTTACTGTATCTTCAACTTTCCACATACCTTCTGCATCTCCCGCTTGCATGTCGCTCTGTACCTCCTTACTGTATTTTCAACTGTCCACATACCTTCTGCATCTCCGCTTGCATGTCGCTCTGTACCTCCTTACTGCATTTTCAACTGTCCACATACCTTCTGCATCTGCCGCTTGCATGTCGCTCTCTACCTTCTTACTGTATCTTCAACTGTCCAATGTTGGTGAGTTCTACTGTGGTGTCCTAGCCTTACACACATGCACGCACCCATGCACTCACCCACCGTCGCCGTCCCCACCCGCCCTCGCCGCCGCCCTTCGGCGGCACGGTCATCAATCAAACTTTGTTTTATAAGTAATGACCTACTGACCTACGGACCTACGTCAATAAGTCATTAAGCATTAAGCCTCATTAAGTCTACGTTATCATAACAAGTATAACCACTAGAGGTCAGCTCTAATGTACTTAGAAGAACAGGCGGCGTGCCGCGGTGGGTCGGCGGCACGGTCATCAATCAAACTTTTTTATAAGTAAGGCTGTCAAAAACCAATTAAGATAACAGGTTTTTTATAAGTAGATTTTTATGACAGGTCATTAATCATTTCTTTTTTACAAGTAAAGATTGAAAACGGGGCTACTGCCCCGAAACCCTTTGATGTCATTTGATCTTTCAATCTTGCGCCGGGATCTCCGGGCCCTAATAACTACTTACACGTATACATTTTACTGAACCACATTAGAAATGTTTACACAAAATGTCCATGAGCCAGACAAGTTTTTCGGGACTAAATCCCACTATAAACGAATGTTGTTCGTAATAAAATGCCGAGTACGGCAATACTCATATAATCTTTACGTTATTATTATTCGCAAAAACATAGAGGGAAATGTTAAGAAACAAAATGTTTTCCACAATATTTCAGTTTTGGTAATGTTTCAATGACACATGTGATTCATTTTTTTATTTCATATGAAAGTATATGCAATTTGCTACATTTCTGTCATTTTAGATATCTTCTGTACTGCTTCTATATGTTGCAGGCACATCAAAACATAAACGTACCCTATTTGCTGTTTGAAAACGGGAACATTACCATACAAACTTCATTTCCCTCTTATGGCAAAATTTCTTCGCAGATTTGCATGACATTTTCTGTAAATACGTAAACATATATGTGTTAGGTATATGTGATGTCAGACACAGAATAAATAAGTTATGCATATGATTTATTAACCTAATAAAAACCAAAAAGTCAGAAACCATGCCAAACATTACCCTGTAAATGTTATGCTTAATCCTCTGCCTTCGAATATATAAATTCACTGAAATATGTAAATAAGGTTATGTGATTAGCAATTACGTATTTCTATGCACATAATCTGTTTCCAAACGTGTGGCTATAAAACATGTCCAAATAATACCTTTGAAGGTGACGCCATGAGGTTTTAGTGTACCCCCTAGACTTTCTGGACCCACCCCTGAGGGTGGTACACGGAGATTAAAAACAAATCTACTCTCGATAAGCCGATAACTTCATAGTAAAATGACCATATGGACTTTGTTATTTTAAATCATCATAACATTATTACCTGGTACGATTAATAATCAACTGACTCGTTAACTGCTGCTGGGACCTCAACTATGTATACTGTAGGTAAGGCAATATAGACAACAAGATTTAACAAGATTGCCACCCAGAGAATTAACTATAGGTGGCAGGTGGACAAGGAAGCCCTTTGGCTTATCGAGAGTCCGACCCTTTTATCTATGTGTATGCCGCCCGTCTGAGGTATGTGTCGATTTTATTTTTAAACATATTCACGCTACTAGCACCCACACAATCAGCAGGTAATTTGTTCCATTCATTTACAGTCCTTTGTGAAAATGAAAATGTTCTTATATCCAATCTACTCTGCTCCTTTGCTAATGCAAGTTCATGTCCTCTAGTCCTTCTATCTTTCTTAACTGAGAAAAACATATTTCTATCAATATTTTCATAACCCTTCAATATTTTAAACACTTCTATCTGATCTCCTCTCAATCTCCTGGTCTCTAGTGTTGTTTAACCGCATTTTTTAGGCGTATTTCGTAACTAAGATCTCTCAGATTTTGTATCATTTTAGTTGCTCTCCTCTGCACTCTTTCTAGCATATCTATGTCCTTCCTGCGATATAGCCTCCACGCTTGAATACAATATTCTAAATGAGGCCTAACTATTGTTTTGTACAGCGGTATTATTAGCTATTTTTCCTTATACGTTATGTTTCGCTTAATTAATCCAAGGATTTGATTTCCCTTTGAAGCTGCAATTCCACACTACTCTGAAATCTTCATATCAGCACTAATGGTTAACCCTAAGTCCTTTTCTTTTACAGTAGTACTTAGTACAGTACCCCACCTTGTATATTCTACTTCTTCGTTCCCATGTCCTGTGTGGAGGCATTTACATTTCCCAAAATTGAACATCATTTGCCACTTTTCAGACCATTTGATCAACCTGTCAAGATCATCTTGTAAATGCTGTCTATCTCCATCACTTTTAATCCTTCTAAACACTTTTGTATCATCCGCAAATTTCAACACCTTGCTTGTTATTTCATCATCCAAATCGTTGATATATATTAAGAATAATATAGGACCTAATACTGATCCCTGTGGTACCCCACTCAATACCAATTTCCAGTTTGAAGCCTCCCCATCAACTACTATACGTTGTCTTCTGTCAATCAGCCATTCTTCTATCCAGTTTATTATACCATTTCCTATGCCATGGGCCTTTAGTTTAAGCAGTAATCTTTGATGTGGTACTTTGTCAAAAGCTTTTTGAAAATCTAAGTAGACGATATCTACTGGTGATCCCTCATCTACCCACTTAGTGATGTCTTCCAAAAAACATAACATATTTGTTAAGCATGACCTCGCTTAAAAAAAAACATGTTGAGATGGGTTTATCAAGTTTTGTTTAACAAGAAAATCCACCATGTGATCTTTAATTAGTTTTTCTAATAATTTACAAATCACTGATGTTAAACTCACTGGTCTATTGTTCTCTGACTTGTTTCTCGAACCTTTTCTAATGACAAGTTGAAAAATGTTGCAAGTTCTACAATTTCCAATAGTAGTTTGGGTGGAATACCATCCACTCCAGGCGATTTATTATCCTTCATAGCCCTTATTTTCTTAGCTACCATTTCCGGGGTTACAATTAATTGTCCTAAATAGTCTGAATCTGCCCCCTTGAACTTAGCCTCTGGTATTGACAGTGAACTAATATCTTCCCTGGAAAACACTGAACTAAAGTACTCGTTCAGGTCTTCTGCCATTATGAATCCCTCTGATATTATATTTCCAGCACTATCTTCTAGAGGACCGACCTTATTTTGAACTTTCTGTTTGCTTCGAACATACGCATAAAAACGTTTGTTGTCATGTTTTATATTACTAGCTAATTGTTGTTCATAGCTTCTCTTTGAATTTCTAATTTCAGCTGTAGCTTGGTTAAGTGCTTCTTTATAACTGTTGTAGTCTTCATCATTTACAGTACATCTATATGACTTCCACATCATTTGTTTATACTTAATTTTTCTAATGGCTTCTTTCGATAAGTGTTTCTTTTTGGACCGTTTTCCTTGTTTTTTGAAGGGTAAAAATTTATCGATTATGCACTTAATTTCACTCTTTAATATATTCCAGCATTCTGTTGCCGTCTTATTTTTCAGTGTCTTATTCCAGTCTATCTTTGCTAAATATTTCCTCATGTCCTTATACCTTCCTTTGTGGAAATTTCTCCTATACTGCTTTTTACTATTCCTTTCTGATTTTACTTTGATGGTAAAATGTATCTGGTTGTGATCGCTACTCCCCAGTGGCTCACATATCTTGACATTGTCAACTAATTCATTCTGTGAGGACAAAACTATGTCTAACACATTCTCACCCCTGGTTGGTTCTAGCACATGTTGAGAAAGGAATGTATATTGAACTAAAACTAAAAACTTGTGGTCCTCTCTCCCCAAACTCTGTAGAGATTTATATTGTATATGCCCATGGTTAAAATCCCCCATAATAATACAGTCCCGTTTGCTTACTTCCCTTATAGCGTTTTGTATTTTTTCATTCTCTTCTATGCTTATGTTTGGACTTCGATAAACTAACCCAACCGTTAACGTTGAGTTTCCTGTAACTATGTTACACCAAACAGCTTCTTCGCAATCTGCTTCTCTTTCTAATTTTATTTCATAAGCCTGAATAGATTCTTTAATATCTAAAATAACTCCACCTCCCCTTCTTCCTATTCTATCTTTTCTAAACATTACATATCCTGTCAGTCCCAATTCAGCATCTGATATATCGGTGGTGGTCCAGGATTCGGTTATACCTATTACATGAGGGTCAATATCTTCTACCATAATGTTTAGTTCATTTCTTTTGTTTACTATACTCCTTGCATTTAAACAAACACATTTATATCCAGCTTCAGAAGAGTTTTCCAGACTGTTATTTGCTGATTTATTTGTGCTGTCTTTGTCTATGCCTTAATTTTCAGGCTTTTCTGTGAGTCCCCCCTGCGAATCTAGTTTAAATAAATGCAACCTGTCCCACTGTCAACAGATTGCATCAGATTTTCTGAGAAAACTGCTGACCCCTTTCCACTAAGATGGAGGCCATCTCTCATGTACATATCTTCCCTCCCAACAAAGTATCCCCATAAATCTGTGAATCCCACCCCCTCTTCTTCACACATCTGCTCAGCTAGTGCATTGATCGCCATCCTCTTGCAGTTTCTATACGTTGCACCCCTTCCTCCCATTACTGTCAAAATTCCTGATAAAATAACCTGTTCGACTCTCGTCTTCTTTAGCTTCCTCACTAACTGTCTATACTTCTGTACTATCGCAGTTGTTCCCTCCCTGTCTGCATTATGTCCCAATACCTTCTCTACCCTGTCAGTTAAATGTTCATTCCTAGCCCCCGGTAAACAAACAACGACGTCCTTCCCCTCGCTCAGTGTCTTGTCCGTCTTTCTCATAATGGAGTCACCCATAAACACCCTCTCTTTCCTAATTTCCCCCTCAATCACTGCCTTAGAATAGCTCCTTCTTCGGTTTGCATCTGTCTGGTTGTTGTCTTTCCCCCCTGTCGTCTTCTCTCCTGTTACATTCTCTTCCGATCCATTCTTTCCTGTCGCTTTTTCTCTTGTCACCTTTCCTCCTGTCAGCGTCTCTTTTATCGACTTCTCTTCTATCACATTTGCTCTCACTTCCTTTCGTCCCTTCTTCTTTCGTCCCATCTAATTTTCCTCTCTCCTCTCCCGTTCCATCTTCCCTCCCTCCTTCTCTACGGTCACTTTCTTCCCTGTCACCTTCACGCTTGTCACGTTTTCTGTTGTCGATTTTCCAATTTCTTCCCCTTCAATCACCTTCCCTCCTCTCAATCTCCTTTCCTCAGTTTTCTTGCCACTGCTATTCTCCTTCAGTCTTGCCGTATTCTCGCCTCTCACCCTGTCGTCTCTCTCCATTCGACCTGCCTCCTTGCTAATTCCCATCTCCATTCCCTTCACAATATCTGTCAACCTAACTATCTCGTTCTGCAGACACTCCACCTTCCAACATCCAATGCACTGAAAGGTGAATCCTTCCTCCATGGTTTCTGCCCATGACTTTCCACACCCGGACAATACAAAATCTACCCAGCTGTGGCAGTGATCGCAGACCAAGTGTCGCTTTGCCTTGACTTGCCGCTTGCAAGGCGCCATATCCCGATCAGAATTTATTTAATAACTTAACTAACTTAGTCTTTATAAAGACTGTTTCCTGTGTACTACAGCACACTTTAGGTTACAAATTTCAATTACACAGCCGACTATTTATCCTAACACGAACGCTAACATTACCGGTAGTGACCTAATTTAAATACAATCAATTACGTTATGTTAGGCTGCTTTATTTATTTAGGTTACGCCGCCCGATTATCGCCCTTGCTTAATTTTAAAAACAATGCTACCTAATCAAAATATCTAGCAAGTACTGGCTTACACAGATATTATCTTATATAAGTAGTTAGATGGTTGTTACTTTATCTACAATGAATAATAATGAATCATCTTTGACCAGATATCAATACAACTTAAACACGAAATGTTGTGGTGGGTTTGGTTTCATTAAAACAATCTTCTCAAAAACGTTGTGTTCATTCGAGGATGTGTATGCGAAGACATACACGGTCGCATTTAAACTTGTCTCCGATACATAATAAAGCACTTGGTATATACATTCGCTGCAATGACGACAAGCTAGGCCCATAACATCGATTTCTGTCAAAATAATTCAATGCTATTATAAGCTCTGGCATCAGTTCACCATCTACTTTCCTGCAATCAGTGGAAGACTTGTGTGGCTGTCTGCCTGCTGCGTCATGGAAACTTGGAAATTGACACTGATGAGGTATTAATATACAAAAAGGTATAGTGTATCACCTTTGGCTGCCAAATGATCTGTACAGCTCTGTTTCTTGGGGAACACCTTGTAGCGTCATAATGAGGACATGACGTACACAATGGCGACTGCGGATGTAATCATTCATTACGTCACCACTGTTGTATTTACTATTCGTATCAAATATCTTATTTCACAAGTGAATTAATATTCCAGTGAAATATTACCCTTACGAATGTCATCACAAATATTTATTAGTAATATTTGCCAATTCTTTGTGATCCCGACCTCGTTTTCGGGTAAGCCTATATATATATATGTTCGCGTGTGTGTGTGTGTGTGTGTGTGTGTGTGTGTGTGTGTGTGTGTGTGTGTGTGTGTGTGTGTGTGTGTGTGTGTGTGTGTGTGTGTGTGTGTGTGTGTGTGTGTGTGTGTGTGTGTGTGTGTGCGTGTTTGTGTGTGTTTGTGCGTGTGTGACTGTGTGAGAGTGTGTGTTAAATAAGTTAAAATAAGTTAAATATGTTAAATAAGTTAAATAAGTTAAATAAATTACAAAAGTTAAATCATATCAGGCTCACTAAGTGTCAGACTGGCAGGGAAGACTGGCAGAGATGGAGGGAACGAAGGACAGTTACTCATTCATTAGTTTAATTGACGGGGGAACAAATGAGTCTCGACTGCGATTCAGTTTATAGTGAGGGAGTAGATGAAGTTGTCAGGCTTACTAGCGTGAGAACGTTGGCCTCAGTAGTATATAGACAACACATGATCTCGCCCCGCCCCCTTTTAGGCCTAACTACATGCATAAAAAACGTCCTTATCTTTTTCGGGAACCTACTTATAAAAAAAGATCAAAGGGTTTTGTGTAACCTGAAAGAAATCGGGAACCTACTTATAAAAAACGTGATTGATGACCTGTCACTTTTGATTGATAATATTAAGGCGCCATCTAGCGATTAACCTAGTGAATAGTTTACCCCTAGCGATCAACGTCCCAAGCGATCAACGACGTAGCGTCCCCCCCCTAGCGATCAACTTCAAAGCGTATATAACCGAGATAAAACCACTCATAGACGCCGGCGCCGGATTAGCTCTCCTGGGAGCGCGTTCGACTAGGGATCGAAAGATTTCGGGTCCGAATCCGTACGTCGGCACCTTTTTAGATGCGCCATCTATCGGCGGTGACGTCTCTTCTATATAAGCGGTGTCGGTAGCGGTTTATCGGTAGTAGTCATGTTGTCGTCGGAACCTATAAAGTTTGGCGGCTCGCGCTCCTTCTTGTCGAATATGTACAGGTGCCGATTGACGGCGTACGGTCGGGTCTTCCGATCCGTCGAGCACGCCTATCAGTATAGGAAAGCGATGTTCAACGAAGACCTCGCATGCGCCGCGTGTATCAAAAGTGCGCGATCGCCCTACGTAGCGAAACGACTCAGTTACGGTATTCGAAAAAAGAGTACGGGAACCGAATGGAACGTCGTTAGAGTCGCTTGTATGAAGGGCCTGTTGATGAGTAAGTTCGGTGGGGAGTTGAAGGCCGATCTGTTGGCCACCGGGGACGCCGAATTGGTGGAGTGGGTACCGAGTAGGGAGGGTTTCTGGGGTACCAGGATTGGGGACGTTGGGGGAGAGAACAAGCTCGGTAAACTGTTGATGGAGGTGCGCGACGTTTATAAAGACGCGTAAAAAACCTCAGCCAGTGTCAGTCGTGAAAATGGGCGGACCGTTGTTGAAGCATCCGTTTACGTGTATAGTATCAGGGCCTACGGTATGCGGTAAGACGACGTTCGTCGACCGTCTGATACGACGTGCTATGATCGATCCGGCGCCCGAAAAAATCCTGTGGTGTTACGGGCAGTGGCAGACCGCCTACGCGTCTATGTCTCCGGAAATAGAGTTCGTAGACGGCCTGCCGACTACTACGCATTTAGACGGTAAAAAGAGGACGCTTTTAGTACTCGACGACCTCATGGAGGAAGCCGAAAGCGGGATGACGGCACTATTTACTAAAAAAAGTCATCATTGTAATACGTCGGTCGTACAACTCCGACAGAACATGTTTCCGAAAGGGAAAGAAAACCGCATAATCAGCCTGAACGCCCAATACTTAGCGCTATTTAAGAACCCACGAGACGCTGGTCAATTAGGTCACCTAGCGAAACAGATGTATCCGGGACAGGTCAAGTACATGATAGAGTCTTTCAAAGACGCGACGTCGACGGCGTACGGCTATCTCTTCGTCGATCTGAAACAGGAAACGGAAGAGTACATGCGCCTGCGTACGTGTATATTTCCATACGACCCCCTTCAGTACGTCTACGTACTGAAGGGCGGTCAACTATAAGTAGAGAGGGACGTCGCCGCGTACGCATTAGTTGGTATGACGGGAAGACGCGCGGTGGTAGCGGCGAAGCGACGACCAAAGGCGGCGACGACGGTTTCGGAGCAACGCCTGAAGAGACACATTTTCGCCCTGCAGTTGATGGATAGACATAAGCGGAACATCGATCTGCGAAAAGCCGTTCTCGCCCACTCGGAGATCGGTCTCATATGTAGTCTATGCGATTGCGCGTACAATATTCTGAGAGGGAACGTGAAGGTGTCGCCGAAGCAGAAACGCGTGTTGACGAAATACAGAGATCACCTGCGTGACCTGGTCAACAAACGAATTCCGGTGAAGCGGAAGCGAGCCATCTTGCAAACGGGGGCGGGTGGTTTTCTGACGGCCCTGCTAGCGCCGTTAGCGAGCACCGTTCTCCTGCCACTACTCAAACAGATCATCGGGGTTTAATCGATGCAGTAAGCGAAGAAGATGGCGTTGGTCGACCCGCGATTGGTGGAAAGTCTCCTTCAACCACAGCAGCCGTCGTCGAACAGCACGCCCCGATCACGTGTACTGAGTAGCCTGGACAGCGACATGAAAGATATTCTAGAGCGATCGGATTTATCCGAACTCGATAAGGTGGTGTCGTACAATCAACTGCTGAGTCGCTACAACACTATAGAGGCGGCTCGAACGGCGCAACCGGTACGCGTGTCGATGGTCAACGCCGACGGCGGCGAGATACCACAGCCCACGGCGGCGGCGCCATCGTCGGAGGCCGTAGAGCGCGAAATCGTAGCCAGCATGCCGAAAACGCGGAAAGGGAAGGCGAGTCTACTTATCGCGAAAATGAAAGCCGATCCGTTGTGTTGATGGAACGACCGCGGCGAATTCGTGTACGACGGTAAAACGATCGCGGGGAGTAACATGGTCGATCTAGTGAACGATCTCATGCGAACGAGAACGAAGACGACGCAGCCCCTAGGATGGCGCGCTTTCGGGTTGAGTATGAAGGGTATGAACATTCCTATGGAGTTCGTCGGCAACCCGCGCTATCGGGAGTACATGGAGCGACGGCGGCGGCGGTCAAGAGAAGAGGAGGAGGGGTCGGCGGCGGTCAGTTCAGCGGGGAAGGCGGTGCGACGACGACGTTCTAGAAAGAGAGCGTTGGACGCGTGGGAATCGATGTGACGATGCCGCCGATACAACGAACGGTCGCCGTCGTCGGTCTCATCGTCATCACGGTTATCGCTCTCTATATAATATTCGTCGTTCATTGGTCGTCGTCGTCGTCGTCATGGTGTCCGGGTGGAGTCGTCGTCGTCGTCCAAAACGAAACCTTCGACAACGAAACGACGACGACGATGAACTGAATGAACTCTACTTCGATCCGAAACGGGCGGGCAGTTACGAAGGCGTCGACGCGTTGCACCGGGCGTCAAAGGGGGGACGACGACGACCGGATGTCGAGAGGTGGCTAGCGGCGCAGGACGCTTATACTCTACACAAACCGGTTAAAAGACGTTTCAAACGACGTTGCGTCATCGTGGGCGGTCAAAACCAGCAGTGGCAAGCCGATCTGTTCGATCTGACTAGGTTAAAAAAAAAACATCGACGGTATAACATTTCTATTGACGGTCATCGACGTGTTTTCGAAGCGGGCGTGGTGCGTTCCATTGAAGAGTAAGTCCGGCGCGTCGCTCGTCGCGGCCTTCGCGCGTCTGCTGAACGACGCGCAACAACCGCCGAACGCGCTGCAGACCGATAAGGGGACCGAGTTTCTGAACCGACCCCTGCAAACGTTCCTAAAGAGTCACGGCGTTCATCATTTCGTGACGCATAACGAGGAGACTAAAGCGAGCGTCGTGGAACGATTCAATAGGATTTTGAAAACGCGCATGTGGCGTTATTTTACGAAACACGAGACCCTGCGCTACGTAGAGGCGTTACCGGATTTCGTGCATTCGTACAACAACGCCTATCATCGAAGCATTGGTAGGACGCCGGCGAGCGTCGACGCGACGAATCAGGAGGACGTATGGCAACGCCTGCACGGCGGCGGCGGCGGCGGTAGGGAGAAAAAACCGAAACTTCGCGAAGGAGATCGCGTGCGTATCAGTAAGACGAGGGGTCAATTCAAAAAAGGATACATGCCTAACTGGAGCGAGGAGCTCTTCACCGTCGTAGAGGTGCATCCGTCCGAACCGCCCGTTTATCGCCTGAAGGACGACGCCGGGACACCGGTAGAGGGCGCCTTCTACGAACAGGAAGTACAACGCGTAGTCGTTCCGAAGGACAAACTATATCGAGTGGAGGAGGTTCTGCAGCGGCGTCGTCGTCGCGGCGGCGGGTCGGAGGCGCTCGTAAAATGGAGCGGTTACCCGGCCTCCTTCAATAGTTGGATCGACGCCGCGGCGCTCGTGGACCTATAATAGCGCGTCATGCGTTGGACGCGTCACGAAGAATGCTGGCGACTGCACGAGTCGTGCTTATGCAGGGGAACGTCGCTCCTCCCGTATAAGGGGCCCTGCTGTAGCCGAAGACCGCAGTGGCACGATGATGATGATCGACGAGGCGGCGGCGAGGGACGAGCAGCAGCCGAAGAAGAAGACTACCAAAGAGGACTCCGTCGACGCCGCTACTGGTTCAGAGCAGCCGACGAAGACTACCAACGAGGACTCCGTCGACGCCGTCGAGAACGCCGACGACTCCACCGTCCACGAACCCGATCCATGGCGGCTCTGCGGTAACGAATGCCCAAAGGCCGAAATCGTATTCCTCTGTCAGGTCATCGTCCTGTACTTCGTCATCGCCGTTAGTATATACAATCTAACGCGGGGTCAAGGCGACTCCAATCTGTGGACGGCGCTGTTGAGCAGCTGTCTCGGTTATCTGCTCCCGAGTCCGTCTATGAGCGGCGGCAGTCGACGACGACGAGACGATGGCGGTATCGTCTGACTTTTACCTGACGCTACCGAGCAACGCGTCTATGAAGCGGCACCCCGAAAATACGTTGACGCACTACATCACGACGCTGCCGCGACGTTTTGACCTGCCTGGCGGAGAATGGGAATGCGGACTGGTGACGCTACAGTACCCGCACACGTGGTACAACGTGAGAGAGGCGGACGCTACCTTCTATCTGTCGGCGCCACGCGGTGAGACGGGTCTTTTCACGACCATGGACGGTATCGGAATATACCGGCAGGGTACGATTACTCACGGTTTCTACAACAACGTTTACGTGCTACTGCGCGAGCTCAACGAGGCGCTAATGAAATTGTGTACCGATAAGGTCAAGGTGCGTCTAGAGTACAGTGGCGTCTCTAACCGAATGACGCTGCGTATGTCGGCGGGTGTCGCCTTTACCCTACCCGATACGAGTCGTCTGAAGAGCTTGCTAGGTTTCCATAAAAACGTTATCGTAAGTCCCCCGATGATGGGGCCCGAACCGGAAGTCGTCATTATCGAGACGAGCCCTGCCGCGTACACGATAAAACGACGCGCGAAGGAGGCCGGCGTCGATCTTCTTGACGGCCTATTGAAAGGGCCGGCGCCGAAGAAGAGACGGTTGAAAAAAAGACCGCCTATAAAGAAGACGACCGTCAGTAGACGGAAGAGAGGGCGTCGACCGGTCGATATATTCGACGCGTAACGATGGCGTTCGTAAAGACAGCGTGCGAGGGCGTGAAGGCCGAAATGGACCTGTTCACCGGACCGGTGACGCAGAAGAGCATCGAGAGCAGTCATTGGACCGTCTACCAACCGCTGACGGCTCTCGACGCCGGCGGTCCCATCGAGTTCCTCATTCCGGGGTCGGGTAACGACTATACGGACCTGACGAGCCTTCAAACGTACGTCCGCTTCAAAGTGGTTCAGGGGGACGGTACCGATCTGGCGGCCGGCACTAACGTGGCGCCGGTCAACAATTTCCTCCATTCGATGTTCAGTCAAATCGACGTGTCGCTGAACGGTACGCTCGTGACGCCGTCGACCAATACGTACGCGTACCGGGCCTATATCGAGACCCTGCTCAGTTACGGTAGCGACGCGAAACGATCGCATCTCACGGGGTAATTGTGGTACAAAGACAGCGCCGGACACATAAACGCGCGCGGGGACGACAACACCGGGTTCGTAGCGCGGCGCGATCTGACGGCGGCCAGCAACAAGGTGGAGATGATGGGACACCTGCACGTCGACGCGTTTACGCTAAACCTCCTTCTACCGAGCGGCATCGACACGAAAATACGCATGGTCCAGTCGAAGGACGCCTTCGCGCTCATGGGCGCGGCTGCCGCGCCGGGGTGGCGTATCTTGATACGCTCGATTTGCCTGTACGTCCGAAAAGTGAAGTTGAACCCGGAAGTCCAGCTGGGTCATATCAAAGCGTGGAATTTGGGAACGGCTAAGTTTCCGATGCGCCGCGTCGACTGCAAGTCGTTCTCGATAACCGCGGGTACGCTATCGCACACGCACGAGAACCTGTACATGGGTGCGATTCCGAAATGCATAATCCTGATGATGATCGACAACGCCGCCTACAACGGAGACTACACTAGAAATCCGTTCAACACGCAGCACAACGACATAACCTTCCTCGCGCTCATCGTCGACGGACGTCAGGTGCCGAGCAAGCCGCTGCAGCCGGACTTCCCGCACCACCGGTGCATACGAAGCTACATGAATCTCTTCAAGGCCACCGGAAAGGCGGGTGAGGACGAGGGGAACGACATATCGCGCTCGGACTTCGAAGCCGGCTACACCGTCTTCGCTTTCGACCTGACCCCCGACTGTTGCGACGGGGACCATGTCAACGTCGTGCGTCAGGGGAGCGTGGGCGCTGAAATGCAGTTCTCGACGCCGCTACCCCGACCGGTGAACGTCGTCGTGTACGCGGAATTCGAGACGGTGATGGAGATCGATCGGACCCGGAACGTCCTGTACGACGGTACGTCGTAACCATGGATACGTTCCAACTGCTGCGTCGCCTCGAACTCGACGCGTACGCTAAACGCATCGTCGTCGGCGTCGTGCCTAAAGACGCGCTACTTACGACCACCACCACCACCACCACTTACCCGATGGCCTTCTTGTGCAATACCGACGACGGCGGCGAACCGGGGGAGCACTTGGTGGCCGTCTACGTCGATCGGCGAGGCGTCGGCGAGTACTTCGATTCGTACGGTCTGCCGCCGCTGCACGCCGACTTCCGCGCCTTCCTGCACCGACACTGCGGCGACGCGTGGACGTACAACGACAAGCGATTGCAGAGCGTCGTCTCTAACGTGTGCGGACAATATTGCGTCGCCTACCTACTCCTCCGATGTCGCGGTATGCCGTTGACGTCGTTCCAGAACCTATTCGGCACCAATCGGGTGAACAATGACTGTCTCGTATTCGATTGGCTAAAGCCATTGCATTAACGCTTCGCTTTTACGTGTATAGTAGTAATACAAAAACGATGAAATGTACGCAATTGTGTTTTATTACCCTACCTACATACATACATTCAGAACCCTACCCCTAAGCGGCTCCCCACCCCTAGGGTAGGTTAGGCGAGTTAGTTGTTGTTATAAGAGTTAGACGAGTATCGGTGCCGTGGTGACGCCGTCGTCGAGCACGCGGCGTTTAGCGTAGACATAGCTCAACGCCGCGCGCTCTTGAACGTACTTCAACACGGACGAGTTTTTCACCTGGAAGCCGCGTTTCCAACGAACGCCGCTGCGTCGGTCGCGCAGTACGGCGAGGAAGGTGTGCTCGTCGATATCGTTCTGACGTTTGCTCAATCCCTTCGTGCTGTACTTCGCGCCATTGTCGCCGCCGAAGCAGTAGTACGTCTTACTGCACAGCGCCACGATTCCGTCGCCGCGCTGTGCAGTAGTGTAGTGTTCTTTGAAGAGACCCGGCGTTCGACGATCGAATAGAAGACGGCGCGCGCAGCAGCAGTCCCCACCCTCCCACGTCAGTCCGACGACGCGGCGCCGTACGTACGCGTCCACGTGCGCGTCGCAACATTCGGCCGGAAACCAGAGCGACCGATTCCGGAATTAGTGTTCGCGCAGCGCTTCCGGTACGAGCGCTTCGATGTCGTGACCCGCGAGGGCTATGTACGCCGAGTCGGTGTCCATAGCGCAGTACTGGAAGAGCGGGCGGGGAATGTAGGCGTCGACGAAGTCGTAATAAAATTCGAGCATTCGTAATTTCGCGTATTGATACACGAAATAACCGATTTGAATCGGCAGGCCGTAGACGACGGTGCGCTTATTCAGCGCCACCTCGTACAGCTCGTCGTCGACGACGACGTCGAGTTGCCGGAAGCGACGGTTGTTGACGAGTTGCGAGGCGTCTACCGGCGTAGCGTACTTGATATCCCGGTGCCGATCGACGCGCGTAATCGTCTTCCCGTACGAACTGTTGCCGAGTAGTTTAAAGGTGTCGGCGATGATCGCTTTGTCGAGGTCGACGTCGCCCTCGCGTCGCCGAAACGGAGAAAGCAGGCGATCGGCGTGTACTCGATCACCTGGTAGATGCGCGCGACGACGAGCCCGTGCTCCAGATACCAGCGTAGGAGGGGCGTGGCGAGCACGATCGCCGTGCCGAAGTAGCTACCGACGAGAGTCCGTTGAGGTCGGGTGAGTAGATCGTGCGACTCGGCGTAGCGGCGCATGAACGGGCTGAGATCGTCGCGCGTGATATCGACGTTCTTGAACACGGGCTGCATTTCGTCGAACTTAGTGCGAAGCGCTTCCGGCACGGCGATATCACACTGCACGAGACCGAATAGAGAGCCGTCGCGTACACCCTCCAGTATCGTCGAGTGCGTTACGCACCCCGCCGGTTGCCACGCGTCGGGTGGCGCCACGGGGGGTCTCACGGCTCGCCACTGGCACTCCCACATTTCGACGACGGCATCGACGTGGCGGCGCAGGTAGGCCGTCACGGCGATCGTCGCGGCGTACAGCGTCGTCATCGGTTGACCGTTGACGGCGTTCGTCGTCACGTGCGTCTGGCATATCGGGCAGCCGTGAAAGTAACAGCCGTGAAATTGATACGCCGTTCGCGTGGCGGCGCACCAACCGTCGACTCGGTACTTACCGACGCGCTTCTCGCGTCCGTTCAACTGGTGCCGTATAGGAGTGCCGATTCGTTCCGCTTCGTACGTCAACCACTCTACGGCCATACGACCGTAGCGGTGCACACGTTCCGCTCGAAAGCCGTTCTCCGCGCGTCGGCGCGCGTACCAACCCGTCGGCATTTCCCGCATCATCGCCGATAGATAGAGGCCGTTCGCATCATAGCCGACTATCGAACGACACTGGTTGTTACCACCTCGAATCGACGTCACGCCGGCTTCGTGATGACGCGAGAAGATGATCGATGGACCGCCGACGATCTGCGACTGCAGTAGGCGGTGCAGGTCTTTGTTCGGTTCGTTGAACAGCGAGAAATGGATTGACAGCGGCAGGTCGTTGAATAGGTACAACAACGTCAACCCCGGTACGCTGATGGCGTCCTTGAACATGTCGATGCGCTGACGGCGATAGAAGGCGAACTGCCGCTCGAGGGCCTCGAGAAACGGCGCCACATCTCGGTTATTATACCAGATTAGAAAATCGCGCATCGTCGTCATGCGCTCGTCGCGCCACGCCGTCGCACAAATTTCGTACGCCTCCGCGGAGATTCCCTCGCGTTTCAGGTGGCTGTAGAAAGTTTCGCGCGGCGGCAGGACGGTCTCGTCCAGGCGCGTCAACGCGTCGATATATTCGTACGGAAAGTACCCCTTTGTCGCCGCGCAGCCGTACGCTTTCAGATAGCGCTCGTAGCTGACACCGGGCGCGAGGTAATTAGTTATGTCGAGGAATTTCAACGTCGACGTCGTCAGGCACATGTAAGCGTTCTGTCGTTTAATGGTGAACGCCGACGATGTGTGCTGCGCGTCGTCGGTTATGAGCAGGGGGGTCAAGTACTTTTTGACGACATTCAAATCGTACTTACCGCTGTTGAAGCCCAGTACGGGCATTCGACGAAGGTGCGTTCACAGGCGGTCGGCGAGTGCGGCGTACGGCGACGAATCGTTGTCGTCGTCGCGTCGTCGCCGCCAGTCTTCGTCGAGCGCTTCGAGCGCCTCGAAGACCGCGTCATAGCGGGGGCGTAGAACCGCGCACGCCGCCGCGCTCACGGCTTCCAGGTCATCGATGAGGCGGCGCGCTAGGTCGGCCGAATCACCGGTCGTGACGTAACAGCGCGCCGCTTCGTGTCCGGGCACGTTCGACGCAACGCTCACGCTGAGCAGTTCGTGTCGCGCTAGCCACCGACATTTGTCGGTATCCGGCGGCAGATCGTTGGCGGCAAAATAACATTCGTCGTCGAGCCGTTGAAATACGGACGGCGTCGGTCGGTAGACGCCGCCGGGGAACACGTGACGAACACCGCCCTCGCACGTCGCTTCGTGACGTCGTAAAAGAGCCGGGTACCGCCAGAGGGAGTTGCCGCATTTCGAGCACTTATACGTTTTCGCGTACGCGCGCAGGTCGACTATGTACGAGAAATGCTTCTCGTACAGGTTGACGTTCAGGGTCGTGGGGTGCGTTTCGATCGACCGACGGACTAGTTCGGCGGCGCCAGTCGTCGTCAGTCGATAGACGGCGATGTTGATGCCGAAAATCGTCTCCAGGCGTTCCAGTTCGTTCAGGCGCACGCCGTTCGGCGTCGTGCCGTAGTGCGCGCGCAGTTGTTTAGCGACTCGCGTTAAACGGGTCGTATTTAGTCTCCTACCTTTCCGCCTTCCGCAGCCGCCTTGCAGGTGGATGCCGATGCACCGGAAGAGGCATAGATGATCGTCGTAGGGCGTGGCTCGACTATCGTTCGTCAACGTCACGATGTGCTTGTTGTTGCGCACGTAGGCGGGGAGCGCGGCGCCAACGCACCCGATAGGATGGTTTAGGATGGCATTCACGAAGTAGGTGGCGTTCGTTACGAGCTCGACCACCCACCCCGAGTCGGGACGCTGCGCGATGACGTACTGTAGTGCGTCGGTCGTGCGCACGACGTCGAGGAATCGTTCGAAAGAACGGCTATCGGTTACGAGGGCGGGCGTTTCGAGAAGGCGACCGCAGCAGTTACAGGACGAATGAAAATAGCGGTAACGACCCGACACCTTGTGGCGTAACACGAAACCATAGCTTACGTTTATTTTAAACGCATTCTTTTGTTCGCGAAACATAACCCTCAGACGCGGTTCGAGCACCCGCGTACTCGTACAGGCGGTCATGCGATAGTTGTAGCGGGACTGCACGGCACTGAGCGCTACCGACGTCTCTATGCTACGTCGATGCTCGTCCACGACGCGTTGAAGAGCGTCGGCTGATGGTGGCGGTGGTGGATTGGAAGAATCATCGGGAGGTGGCGACACCTCCGGATGACCGCACCGTTCCCTCAGGTGTCGTAGCATCGCGGCGCGCGTACTGTACGTTACGCCACATTTCGGACACTCTCGTCGCTTTACGCATAGCGCGTTATCGCCGCATCGTTTCGAACTCTTCGCGTGTCGCTCTAACGTCGACTGTTTCGCGAAATAAGTACCGCATTTCGGACATTGCCACCTAGTAGTAGGCGGCATACTTTTTTGTGCTGCTACTTTTTCGAACACCCCTATTTATAACAGAGGTGGTGGTGGTGGTGGTACGGACATGCGCAGTGTTTTGTTAAGTAACGATGTTGCGGTGGTGGTGGTACGGTAGTGTTTTTGTTAAGTGGGGGTGGCGGTTTTGTTAAGTAACGATGCGCGGTACGGACATGCGCAGTGTTTTGTTAAGTGGGGTGGCGGTTTTGTTAAGTAACGAGGCGCGGTGGTGTGTGTGTGTGTGTGTGTGTGTGTGTGTGTGTGTGTGTGTGTGTGTGTGTGTGTGTGTGTGTTAAATTAACTCGGACACGGAACGTACATTTTCAACGTTTTATTAAGCGTATCGTACAACGTAAAGCGATTAAAGCAGCATAATAGGCAGTAATGTTCATTCAGACTAGAGGCCGCTTCTGCACTGGATGTACACGTGCACGGCCGATTCCAGTCGAGCTCGGTTGACGTAGTCGCGCCAATCCGTGCCAAGTAGCCAGTCCGACACGAACTGGACCAAATACAGCTCCCCAGCACGCCCCGGTTGCTGTCCGTACGCCTTAACGTGTAGTAGCTGCACGAGACGCCCGAAGGTCGGTATCAGCGATCGACGTAGACACGTTTCCAACACGGCGTTGAAGTGATGCGTGACGAGGTCGGATACGTTGTCGTAGCGCTGTGTGTACACACGAGTAGGCCGACCCGCTCGATAGCCGACCATATGCACGTACAGACAGCCTTCATTGACCTCGCACGCGCCGCATCGATCGCGCGCCGTCTCGAGTATCATCTCACCGAGTTGTTCGGCGAGAATGGACATCGCGTGTCGTTCATAGCGGCAGGCCAACGGACCCCGCCCCGTCTCGACGACGTGTCGTTGTATCACTTCCGGTGGTGCTGAATCCCAACAACACGACGGCACGATCTGGTGCAGACTTTCGTAAGCCGGCGGTGCACCAAGCGCCTCCTCAATGATAGCGTCCAACGCGTTATCGACACCGCCCACGCACCCCTACAGCACAAAGCAGGCGCCTACAAACATACATTATAATTATACTTCCCAGTCCCACGGCGAACGTGCGCACGACCGTAACGCGTGCGCATACTTTGTGCGCGCCTCATCGTCGTACTTCAGTAGTAGTCTCTCACGTTCAAGCCGTCGTGCTCTCTACAAACACACATTACTATTAGTCCGCCTCTTTTTCAGCAGAAATACGGGCCAGCAGCGCAGCGTTTCTCGCTTCACTATCCGTCACTCCCCTGTCCAGCAGTGTTTGTACGAACAAGGTAACCTCCGCGTACCTTGCACGCATCATTTCGTTATTCGCTAACATGGCCAACAGTACACGACGCACCTCCTACAGACAAAAGAAATAAATGTCATGCTTTAAATAAGCTGAGCACCATGCTATTATGTTTCGACTATCTCGACTAGCGCCTCGCTTCGTAAGCTGAACACCAGGCCATTACGTAATTTTCAACTATCTCGGCTAGTAGGCGCGCAGCCTCGTCACTCGTCGGTTTACGCGTCAACAATGCTGTTACCAGTGGGGACTCCTATAACACAAGAAACCCATTAGTAGTCGTCATCGTCGTCGCCGACGTATCTCCTCAGTGTGCGCACCGTATAAGACGCTTCGCCTTGCCAGGACGTCTTACGCACACTGAGCTCCACTTTCGTACCTGTTAACTCAAGTACAGTATCGCGAAGCTCGTCCTCATTTAATTCCACCAAGTAATCAGCCCGGTACTCAACGAGCTTAGCCATTTGCGTGTCAAACAACGTAAACCACAGTTCATCTTCATCGTCTTCACCGTCTCGTATCATCACACGCAGCGCAAAGAAATTTTTCACCATATCCTGTTCACTGTGGGTTCGACATAGCATAATGCCATCTGTGGTTTTCTGATACAGCTTGCGTCGGCAGCGGGAACACCCCCTATACGTGCACTGATCTTTATAAGACACAGCCTCGATGAAGGCGGGGGTCTTAAGTTTATATACACCGTTCTCAGCGCAGGCCAGCTCCCTCACACTCACCAATGTAGCCTGCGATGACGTTGCAGTGTTGCACTCTCTCTCAAGCGACGCGCGCCGAGTCGGTTCCTCCAAAGCCGCTTCATCAGCCCCACGTTTACGCCCAATCGGCGACGCTATAACCAACACGGGTCTCTTAGCAGGCGGCGTTGTCTCCACCGCAGCAGGTTGCTGCTGACTTCCGCTCGTCTTAGACGCTTGCTTACGCATCGCCTTCAGCTTTTTCAACGGTGTCGTCATCTCACTATTGTCGGTCATTCTCGCGGTGGTATAACTGCTGCTGCTGCTGTAAAGTCAGACCACTTGGGTTATACCACATACGAATTTTTCATCCGGTTTATATAAGCAACATACGGCGCATGCGTACTTATCACATACCACCCTAATCGACGGTTCTATTACAACGCATAACTGCCTAGTATCCGATGACTTTTACTTTCGGAAAAAAATGAACGTTCATGTAGTGCGTTCGTTGACAAACGTTTATTTACAGCCACTTTTAATAAAATAATAACACCACATAATTCCCTACTCTCCACTGATCCCACACAACGCTTAAATTCATACTTTTAACGATTCGGTTAGGCTTTGGAAAAAGCATTGTTTGCACTTCACATTCCAATCACGATAAGCTACCCCCATTAGCGTCACGCGCGCCACAGCTGGCTTGCGTCACCATCCGGTTTCTAGTTATTGCCAAGAAAAAAATTCTGCGTTCGTTGTCAAATGTGACTTTCACATCGAATTTCTCTATTATTAATACTCCACAATATGCCTGATCCCTAACTAAGCGTATACAACGGTTCATTTTATGATTTAAACGTTCGTTTATTGCCATTTTGATCTCTTTGCCTTCAATGTTTTACTTCACTTTTGCGCATGCGCGCTTAACACATATCTGACTTTAGAAAATAATGCAACGGTCTTCGCTCATTTGCAATCATGGCCGCCTCCCAGACACTTGCTACGCGAGAACCTGCCGCCGCAAACGAACAGCGGTACGTTGTATTTCTTATTATTTATTTTTATAACTTTCCTATCTGTAATTCTTTATTTATATATGTAATTCTTTATTAATATTTAGTACAGCTGTAAGTTTTCATTCTTTATTAATCTTTTATAACTTAGTACAGACTTTTATTAATTATAACTTATTATTTAGAATCCTATATGTAATTCTTTATATTCTTTAATTACATATGTAATTCTTTATTTATATATACGACTCGGACCGTTCACGAACAGCTCGGCTACCACACTTGGGCGAAGCTCGGAGCCACCCGCCTGGTTCACGGCACCACCGTGATTTCTATTAATAAACAAACAATAACTTACACCATTTTGCATTCACTCGTCTATCTATCGCCTATAAGCAGCATCCTGCCATTGAGTACAGGTTTTAAACACTAAACGCATGCATGCTCCTCGTTTCGTTTCGATAGTATCGGCTATATAAAAACATACCACCATTTTGCGTCCATTCGTCTATCCACCGCATAAACATCCTGCTGCCTTAACAAGCCGACCGCTGAGTATAGCTTTTAAACGCGTGCATGGGATTCGTTTTAATAACGCCAGCCAGCTGAAATCAACGCCGTTACAGAACCGGCTAACAGCCGCTAGCCGTAGATCTAATTTTAACCGCCCGTAACTAGGCCGTAGAACAAATTCCACCGCTGCTGCTGCTGTAATCACTCAGCGGTATAGGGTACAGCGGGTATTCTCGTACACAGTGGGTTTAGCGCCTTCATAACCACGGTGGTTTTAGTTATAATATAACCACGGTGGTTTTAGCTATAACCATATGGCTATATCGTAACTAGGGACGCTGTTACTGGAATAATCGCTAGATGGCGCCTTAATATTATCACGTAACTAGGGACGCCGTTACTGGAATAACCGCTAGATGGCGCCTTAATATTATCAATCAAAAGTGACAGGCCATCAATCACGTTTTTTATAAGTAGGTTCCCGATTTCTCTCAGGTTACACAAAACCCTTTGATCTTTTTTTTATAAGTAGGTTCCCGAAAAAGATAAGGACGTTTTTTATGCATGTAGTTAGGCCTAAAAGGGGGCTGGGCGAGATCATGTGTTGTCTATATACTACTGGCCTCGTGTACCTGCAAGGATAATGATATCCATCTTGAAGTTGTGTTGCAAAGCTACTTATACACTGCACTATATACATAAATATGGTTATCATCTATAGTTAGTTTGCTCAGTTAAGTGTGACGAATCTGGCAAAGGACTTTAAAGTTGCTAGCTTGAGTAAATACGTCAGTAGGATTACGTAATACTTGATCGTGTGACAGATTTACGAGCATCGGCGGGTGTGCGAGAACGCGAAGCGAAATTTTACTGTGACACCGACAGTCTATAGCAGCGTTCACGGTCTAACGCCTCTTTCACCTGGGAATTGGGAGACGCAATCGAAAGTAAGTTAGTTGCCAAGATCTTTGAAAAGACTCAGGTAGTAATCATCGTTATTTGGGTAGTAACGGTAAGCCATATTACAAGGGATCAGAACGTAAATCCAGTTAAACATTAATATATATTCACTGCAAAGATAAAAAGGTACATGTTTAATATAACGTGTTAAATTAATTTAGAGTATATTGGCTTAGCTTTGATATTTTGTAAATATGTGTGTGTTCATGTGTGTTTGTGATTGAGTTGCGTGCGTTTGCTTGCGTATGTGTTGAACTATTGTAGAATCACGCCCATAATGGATCGCTTATTTAAATAAATCGTTATTCTGCTCAGTATCAATATTTGTGTTCAACGGATATGATATGTTGATATCTAAGGTCAGTCTCTATCGTGACGTTTTCCCCTCATATTTTGCTAGAATTATTCGGTGTTTCAGCTAACACAGGTGGCTGATGCAGTACATAGCATGAAATACAGGTACAGCTGGATACTGAATGTTGTGGTTTTTCTCTTGTTCCTGGCGGTTCCACGGCAGTCAAATGTCACCATTCGTCGTGCGACCTCCGACCGTGAATAATAATAATAATAATAATAAAAAACTTCTAACGCGCCAATATCCTCAGACAGTCCGAGCTCAATGGCGCACCAAAACCAAAGGATTAAGCAATCTCGTACTCGTGTGATAGGCGAAAGTCGTCAACAAATGGATAGATGATCTAGGAAGCTAGGGAGGATAGGCGATATTGAAAAGATAGGTTTTGAGGTGACGACGAAATGTAACAATATTTTCTGCTGATTTGACATTGACGGAAAGCGAATTCCATAATAGTTGGCGCGGCAACTGAAAAAGCTCGAGTTCTAGCCTTTGTCTTAACTCTAGGAACAGATAGCAACTTCGAACTAGACGACCGAAGTTGTCTGGCTTGTCTAGCTGGTGTGAGCATTGAGTATAAATAAATAGGTTGTTTGGATGAAAGGGCTTGGTAGGTGATTGTGCAGATCTTAAACATAATGCGATATCGCACGGGGAGCCAATGCAGTGATTTTAAAAGTGGCACTGAGCGGGAGAATCGAGGAGATTGTGTGACTATCCTTGCTAAACAATTTTGGACGCGTTGTAGTTTTGCAATATCCTTGATAGCAATATTATGAAGGAGGGAATTGCAATAATATAATCTGCTGCTAACAAGAGCTGTTGCGATAGTCTTAGCGACAGAAAGCGACATATGTCGGCGAATGCGGCGAAGATCACGGATATGATAAAAACAGCAACGGCACGTTTGGGATATGTGTTGTCTGAAATTGAAGTCGCAATCAAAGGTCACTCCTAGATTCCGTACTGATGCTGCTGGTGTAATATTTTGACTCAGGATGCATGTTGGAAAAAAGTCATTAAGTTTACCTCGCTGCATTGGAGTACCAATGATGAGGAATTCAGTTTTGTGTGCATTTAACTTTAATTTGCTATCGGTCATCCATGAAAAAACATCTTGGAAACAATCGTTGGGTCGGTTTAGAGAGTGACTTGTATCGGGCGTGGCCAAGGAAATGTAGATATGTGTGTCATCTGCATAATGGTGATGATCCAAGTTATGACTTTGGATTACAGAGCTGAGTGGCGTAGTTTAGAGAGTGAAAAGCAAAGGCCCAAGAACGGAACCCTGGGGAATGCCACATGAAGTGGGGAGTGAGGTTGAAAAGTTATTATCTATCTTTATACATTGATGTCTATTGGTTAGATATGAAGAAAACCAGGTCAGAGCTGTGCCAGATATGCCATACCACATTGATAAACGTTTGGCAAGAGTGTTGTGATCAATGGTATCAAAGGCGGCAGACAGATCAAGCAAGGTAAGTGTAGTTACTTTGCTTTTATCAATGTTTAATATAACATCATTGTGTACTTTTAGGAGAGAAGTCTCTGTAGAATGAAATTGTTTGTATGCTGATTGGAGCACACTGGATAAAAAAGTTGAGCTGATATGACACCTTAGACGGCTTGCTATGACTTTCTCAAGTATCTTAGAAATAAAGCTAAGATTAGAAATTGGCCTATAATTTTTGAAATCATCTTTTGGCAGAGAAGTCTTCTTGAAAACAGGATTTACATGTGCGTGCTTAAAATCATCTGGGAATTTACCCGAACTCAGTGATAAATTTATGATATTCGTTATTGTACCAAGTAAAGAGTCAAGACATGCTTTTAGTAGTATGGTTGGTAATGGATCTAGATCTCATGACTTATTTGGGGAGGACATTATTATTTTCCTCACTTCATCAACTGTGGCTGGCTCAAACAATATAAGTGGAGAATTTACTTGTGGGGAGTCCACATTTACAGTACTTAAAGTGTGACATGGAAAAGCAGAACGTATAAGACTTAGTTTATCTTTGAAACGACTAGAAAACAAGTCACACAGAGATTTGACTGACACATGACTAGGTAGAGATGGAGGCGGCCGTCTGTGTAAAATATGATTTACGCAGTTCCATAGCTGACGTGGGTTATCAGAGTTACTCGAGACCATGTTTGTGTAATAATTTTATTTAGCTTTGGCCATTTGTCTGTTGCAGTAGTGACACTGTTTAGAATATCGTGATCTGTCCAAAGGCGAGCGTGATTTGCGCCATACACGTTCAAGATTGCGCCGGCGCTTTTTAGATTGTAGAATTTCAGGAGTCATCCATAGAGCATGTGGCTTTTGGGACACAGATTTAGATCTCAGGGGTGCATGTTTATTAAGTAAATCTTTGAGTACTTGACCGTACTGTCGACATAGATCTGACAGATGTTCTTTGGGGTTACTGATGAAGTCGGATTTAAGGATGTCTGTCATTAATGCAGCAATGTCAATCTTATGGATCGGTCAGTAAAACACATTGTGTTTGGACTCTACGGGAATTCTAGGAACTTTGAGATCAGCAATGACAGTGTGGTGGTCTGATAAACCATCAGAAGCAGTAGGTGTCTTAATAGTGTTACAATCTGAACGGGTGATTAAGAGATCGAGCCAGTGGCCATGTATGTGTTTTGAGAAGGTAACATGTTCTTTCATGGGAATTTGTTATAGGATACTTTGATATTGCACTTTCAAGAAAGTGCAATATCAAAGATTACTGGTCAAACTAAAGGCCCATTGCATAGGAAATTGTATAATTGATTAGATAGAAATATGGCTGATTGGCAGAAAACAACGGGTAGTAGTTCATGGGGAAGCTTCAAACTGGAAATCAGTTTTGATTGGGGTACTACAGGGATCAGTACTGCGAGTGACTCTTGAATTATATGTATACAATATCTCATATAATTATTTATTCTGCAAATTGTTGTTCAAGCCAGAGGCTGTCCTTATCATATAAACGAGTAAGTCGCTGTATAAATATGGCAATATTTTGATGCGGTTTATTGTTTTCAAGAACCACGAACAGTGCACATAACACAAAAGATCGAAGTCGTTGTTTTAATTTTTAAAAATCCGCGCCCGTCGTTTATATTAATTTATCATATTACACTGTGCACCCATGTAGGCTATACGCGAGAGTCAGCAATGGCTTGAATAATACGTAACGAATCACTAATATATAGTATTTATTAACACGTACTAAACAAATCGCCAATTACATTTAATTTATATAAAGATGTCCATTCGCTTTGTGGACACTTACATATCTAATCAACTCAAGAGTTTCACAGTGAACTCAATGACATATACGAATTATTAATGTCATAAGTTGACTACAACAACTCTTACTGTACTTTCTACATAAAAGACACTCGTCCAGTCAGGCCTCCTTGTACGTCTTCATTCACTACAATTACTTTGTTTAGTTAGCATAGCTACACGTTCCCTGTGGAGTAATGAATCTCACCTACGACATCTACAATTGTATACCATAAACTACATCTATGCATGCATACTAGTTCAGGTGAGGTTGTATGAAAAGTAACCATTCGGACGTTATAGATCGTCACACTGAAGCATGAAGTGACATATTATAACTGATACACTAATATGGTAAATAGTTAATGACGTGCATGATCGACTTGAACAACACAATCAATCACACTACTCCTTCGCTGTATCCTATACCAAAAAAAAACACGGCATATATCACAGTATATAAAATACATACATGTAAATAAATAGCGTAAATATGTGGTAATTTGGCATGCACCTTAACTCAGAGCAGTTAGCAGAATATGGAATGAACGGAGGATACAATCGAATAATTAAAACAGTCGGGCGAAAGAGAAAATTACATGACATATGATATTCACATAACAATCAGATGTGTCTTGTTAGCACGAAAATCTATAAAGAAGATTAGGTAAAAATCAACAAAAGAATAAAGTTATGGGAAGGTGGAGAGTGTACGTTGCCGTCTATTCACGAACCGAATTAATCATAATACATTTTCGCAAACGAAGCAGAAACATGGACAACCACAATGGATGTAGAGAAGCTGAGAGTTACAATGCAGGTAATGCAAATGATACGGATGGGAGTAACAAATAACGGTTTGGATACCACCACATATTTCTGAGACTGGTGTCGAAAGTAGAATAAGTAAGGAAGCAAAAACCGAGAAATAGACTTAGCAGGCGTGTTCGAAAGGATGTGGCAACAACAAACTAGTGTGAAGCGATAGATAAACAGACGGCAAAGAAAAACAAATCGACGTGAAAGGTGGCATATTAAACCAGAGAGCGTCAATAGATGGCAGACTAACCAGTGAAATGGAACATACCTTCATCCATGACTAGATAAAATCATATGCTAAACAGAACAGAACAACACAACAGACCAGAACACAGCAGAACATACCATATCAGAACAGACCAGAACACACCAGTTCTTAACAGACCTTAATAGACCAGAACTTAACAAACCAGAAAATAACACACCAGACCGGAACAGAGCAGACCAGAACAGACCACACAAGACCAGAACAGATCTGAACAAAACAACAAAACAGACAAATACAAAGCAGAATCTACAGTATCAGAATTAATAAGAACACACCAGATCTTAATAGAGTTTAACAGACCAGAACTTAACATAGCTTAACAAACCAGAAAAGAACACACCAGAACGGAATTTAGTAGACCAGAACATACCAGACCAGACCAGACCAGACCAGACCAGACCAGAACAGAACAAAGCAGAGCAGAGCAGATCTGAACAGAACAAAACATAAATGCGGTACATAAGTAATAAGTACGGCATAGCTGTCACACGTTATGTGGGCAAATATCTGTTCCATAGAACCGCTCTTCCGTGAAGCGTCATCTTAACCACCACTGAATAACTGATAGAGGTCAATAAACAAGAGCCTCGTCTTCTTACGCAATGACCGATGGAGGACAATATAGAGGAAACTATTCATGAAGGTATTGCAGCTGAATAACCAGATGACAACAAATTTGAAACCATGTGTCATCGCCAATTGGTTGCCTGTGTGACGCATCAATGCAAACGCAATAAGTGGCATAGTGATTACCATTGACATGAAACAGATGACAAGTATGTTTCTGGCAGAGCGAATCGCTTGTAGTGTCACCATTCCAGCACTTTCGGTTCCGCTGTCGATGGCGTGCACTTGCCTAGAGACAGAACAGAACAGAACAACAAAACAGACCAGAACATCGCAGAACATACCATATCAGAACAGACCAGAACACACCAGATCTTAATAGAGCTTAACAAACCAGAAAAGAACACACCAGACGGGAACAGAGATGACCAGACCAGACCAGAACAGAACAGAACAGAACAGAATAGACCAGACCAGACCAGACCAGAACAGAACAGAACAGAACAGAACAGAACAGAACAGAACAGAACAGAACAAAACAGACCAGAACAGAACAGAACAGAACAGAACAGAACAGAACAGAACAGAACAGAACAGAACAGAACAGAACAGAACAGAACAGAACAGAACGGAACATAGCAGACAAGAGTAGATCTGAAGAGAACAAAACGTAAATGCGGTACGACATAGCTGTCACACGTTATGTCTTGACGGGAACAGAGATGACCAGACCACAACAGAACAGAACAGAACGGAATATAGCAGACAAGAGTAGATCTGAAGAGAACAAAACGTAAATGCGGTACGACATAGCTGTCACACGTTATATCTTCTTAAACTCTATCGTTGATTGGAAATATCTGTTCCACAGAACCGCTCTTCCATGAAGCGTTATCTTAACCACCACGAAATAACTGGTAGAGGTCAATAAACAAGAGCCTCGTCTTCTTACGCAATGACCGATGGAGGACAATATAGAGGAAACTATTCATGAAGGTATTGCAACTGAACAACCAGATAGCGAAAAATTAAAAACCATTTGACATCACCAATCTGTTACCTGTGTGGCGCATCAATGCAAATGCAGTAAGTGGCATAGTGATTACCATTGACATGAAACAGATGACAAGTATGTTTCTGGCAGAGCGAATCGCTTGTAGTGTCACCATTCCAGCACTTTCGGTTCCGCTGTCGATGGCGTGCACTTGCCTAGAGATGTCCATGTGTGTACGCACGACGACAATGAATATTCTCGTCGTGGCGTAGAGGAGAACTGCGACTGGTATGGCGGCAGAGACTGCGTAGGTGAACAGGGCCAACGCCGAGACGCCGTACCCTGGCGGAAATGTGTACACGCAGAAAAGCTTAGAAAACTTTGCAGATGCTGTGAACTTGGTTGCTGCTAGCGCGGCGCCGACGACCCAGTTGAAGACGATGATGCCGTAGCAACGGTTGCGAGTAAACAGCCGCTCGTAGTGGAATGGCTTCAATACGGCGACCATCTTACACACGGACAACCAACAGAGACTGTGCAGTGAGTTGAAGCTGAACCACCACAGGAAGAACATGTGAATGTCTGGCAGGGTGGTCATATACTGCACGTTCGGGGTGACGCGGGAACACACGGCGGCGCTGATGGGCATCACCGTGCAGCCGGCCGCCAGGTCGGACAGGGAGATCGAGACCATGAAAAGCGTCGTGCGGTCTTCACGAAGTTCCGGGTATCGTGCGATCACAGCGATCACGAGACAGTTTGTGATTATAGTCAGTATGGTCACTGTACTGATTATCAATGTCTTGGCGTCGACATCTATATCATTGAGGTTTTTTTGTGGATCCATGATTGCGCAATATATTTATTGCAGGCAACCAATTAAATGCAAAACAATTAGAGCAATTTAGCAGTAGCTCGGAAATGTTAATAGCTGGTGTTTCAGTAACACATTATGTGTTAATCGAGATGATCCTATCAATGATGGAAATGTTCGTCGTTGTATCTCCGAGATAACATCGCCGACGTCCCATGCTTATGTTATCGACTGATTACTACTGTTGGTCGTTGGACTCTTTCTTCTTGCATACCGCACAACGCCTCTATATGCAAACATTATAGTAGTTACATATTTCTTCCATTAGGCCTACTTGACAAAACGAACAAAGTCATACTTCGGCTTAAACGAGTATAAATGAGCCACTCCGACGCTGATCCGAAGTGTTGACGATACTACTACAGATCCACTATGTATGTCCAGTTGCCACTTGGTGATTGGCAGTTGTGCAGTCAGTCTTGTGTTTGCACTCCCGCGACAGGTATAACTGACCAACTGCGGAGCTTTCCTTTACGGTTTTGGATCACGCACAAAGCTGGTACCGCCTCCTTATAAGATTGTATATATACTGCGGTCGGCACTGGGAGAGGCTTGTTCCATAATCAATAATACTAATTGTTATTAAAAAAAACAGGCAATATACTTACAGTGCAAGGTTTGGTCACTCTCACAAATTTCCCGCCCCTTAGCATAAGCTATGATATATCACTTGATATTACATTAAATACGCCATTAGTCGGGTATATCAATAACAGTGCTCTACCAATTTAACACTTTCGAATACAATTTACGCAAACGGGTTTTTAGACTTTTTTATTTTTAGAATGTGTATAAAAATGTGTGCCACATTCTTAAAAAGTAAAACTCCCTGTACTAGGCATTTTAATATATGTGTTGGACATCATCACACACAAACACACACAGACAAACATGCAAAAGCACACACGCACACGCGCGCACAGGTACACACACACACACCCACGGACACGCACACACACTCGCGCGCGCTCACACCCACACCCACACGACCACGCACATGTCCTTGCACACATACAAACACACGCGCGCGCGTGCATACATCATGTTCACATGCCGATCTATGTATGTACGCTCACATACCTGATAAAATACATTGTCCGTGTAAGGCATGTGCGTTTTGATGTGCAAATACATCTTACTGAATGTTTATTGGTTGCTCTCCACTAAATCGTATATTCAGCTAGTGTCGTCAACTATCTGTCAAGCTGTGGAATCACTACCCGTATATCCAGCTAGTGGCATAAACTATATGTCAAGCTGTGGAATCACTTCCCGTATATCTAGGTCGTGTCGGCAACTATCTGTAAAGTTGTGGAATCACTTCCCGTATCTCAAGCTAGTGTCGTCAACTATCTGTAAAGCTGTGCTAGCATTGCCCGTATATCTAGCTAGTGTCGTCAACTATCTCTCAAGCTGGGGAATCACTTTCCGTATCGCTAACTAGTGCAATCAACTCTCTGTCAAGTTGTGGAATCACTTCCAGTATATCTAGCTAGCGTCGTCAACTATCAGTCAAGCTATGGAATCATTTCTCCTATCTCTAGCTAGTGCCGTTAACTCTCTGTCAAGTTGTGGAATCACTTCCCGTATCTCTAGCTAGTGTCGTCAACTCTCTCTCAAACTGTGGAATCACTTCCCGTATCACCAGACTGTGTCATCAAATATTTTTCAAGCTGTGGAATCACTTCCAGTATCTCTAGTTACTGTCGTCAACTCTCTGTCACGCTATGGAGTCACTTCTCGTATTTCAAGTTAATGTCGTCAACTCTCTGTCAAGCTGTGGAATCATTGCCCGTATATCTAGCTAGCGTCGTCAACTATCTGTCAAGTTGTGGAACCACGTCTCCTGTCTCTATCTAGTGCTGTCAACTCTCTGTCAAGCTGTAGAATCACTTCTCGTAACTCTAGCTAGTGTCGTCAACTCTCTGTCTCGTATTTCAAGCTAGTGTCTTCAATTATCTGTTAAGCTATGGAGTCACTTCCGGTATCTCTAGCTAGTGTCCGTCACCAATCTGTGTAATCTCTTTCCGAACAGTTTTTGTGCTTGGCGAAACACAGTCGTAGTACAACACTCTTCTAAAACACATTTTTAGAGCAGCGTTGTTATAATATGATAAAGCGAATTTTTATTGTTATTATTATTATTATCATCTTTGTTTGTGTTCGCTGACATTAGATGATTACTGTACAATCATTTTTGCTGTAGTGTTCGCCGCCTTTGCTCGAGCTTATATTAACCTTAATAAGTTTATCACAAAGGAGAACCTTTGGCAACCGATGTTCTAACACTACATATCATAACCACCTGAGGTGATGTTTATAAGAGTGTCCTCTTCTGAGAACTTCTCCGTTTGGACCACGGTCGTGCCGCCTGATTCCCACATCCTCAGTTGTCAGTTCATCCGTTTGATCATATGGAAACACAGCTCAGCAGCCGTTGATGTTGCCTGACGTTCTAATGTCGTGTTGTCACCAGAAACGTTTGTGATTGTCGCCTGAAGCTATCGATTCTGGTTGAAACACACACACACACACACACACACATACACAAACACACAAACGCACACGCACACACACACACACACACACACACACACATACACACACGCGCGCGCGCGCATACACACACACAAACAAATAAAGTTGTTTGTTCGATAAGGGGGTAGGGTTACTGAAATCTCTATATAATTGTTCAAACATAACAAAAAAGTAAGTTGAAGTAATTGACCATATAAACACAGACACCTGGTCTGTTGGGGTGTAATTTTATATAAGGCATTATGTTCAAGTTAATGTCGTCAACTCTCTGTCAAATGTATGTGATTCCGTTTACCGTGTGTCGACTGTAAAAGTGTGTAGTTCTTACTTTATATTGGCGAAACTATAAATGTGTACACCTGATTGATGATAAGAAATTGCTTTACATTACGTTTTGACCAACTACGTGAGACTGTAAGATGATTAACAAATAAATGGTTGATTTAGAGCATATTGTGTGACGATTTGTTATTTCCCACCATTTTCTCGATTTAGGGGGTAGGGCTACATATAATTTTATGATGATATCTTCATTAATACTGAATATTTCTCGTCAGTTGTTTTTTCAAGTGATAATACATGGATATGGGATCATACCGATATGAAATTATCGGGTCAATATACTACGCCCGAAGATTTTACTGAAAAAAGTGATAAACTTTTACACAAAATGACCGAACGTATCATACTAATGATTGAAAGAAAGTGTATGAGTGTGGAAGAAACGGAAACACTACGCACGAAGATTTTACTGAAAAAAGGATACATTTTTATACAAAATGACCGAACGTATCATATTAATGATTGAAAGAAAGTTAAACATGTTGTGATAGAGTGCTGTTGTCCATTCACGTATGTATCTACCCGTGAATTTATAACGAGATTCAAGTACAATTATTTTATTTATGGCATATTTTGTGATTTTAGCTATTTCTGAGATTTTGGTCAACCACGCGTGATGAATGTTGTTTTTTGTAATGTCGTTTTTCTTTAAAAAAAATTAATGTTTGGAAATTATTAGTTTATAGTTTAATTAAAAACAAAATATCAAGAAACCTATGTTGTCGGGGGGGGGGGTGCAGCCAACTCCTGTTTTAAGGTCCTTTTGGAAATCAGCACCAGGACTAGCACTTTTGTTAACAACATCGCGCGACTTCAGTGAATGTACAATTCGGCTGCTCTGGTAATGCTACCTCGCCCACGGAGCGGCAGCGCCATACCTTCTGTTGTGCAATCTTCACTGGCTGCCTGTACCATGCAGAATCGACTTTAAGGCTGTTAGATCTTACATATAAAGCTGTGCACGGCGATTTGCCAAAATACTTATCCGATCTTGTGAGTCACGAATCCTCTGCCTAATTACGTGTGTGTGTGTGTGTGTATGTATGTGTGTGTGTGTGTGTGTGTGTGTGTGTGTGTGTGTGTGTGTGTATGTGTGTGTGTGTGTGTGTGTCTGTGTGTGTGTGTGTGTGTGTGTGTGTGTGTGTGTGTGTGTGTGTGTGTGTGTGTGTGTGTGTGTGTGTGTGTGTGTGTGTGTGTGTGTGTGTGTGTGTGTGTGTGTGTGTGTGTGTGTGTGTGTGTGTGTGTGTGTGTGTGTGTGTGTGTGTGTGTGTGTGTGTGTGTGTGTGTGTGTTTCCTGCGTGTGTGAGCATATTGATTTGGTCTTTACCTTAATGCCACCAACGAGGTATTACATTTGTTAACCCACTGACTATATAAACCCTTCGGCATGGTCAAGCGACCTTTTCAATGGATAAGGCGTCAGGTGTACCCTTTGTTGTTTGACAATAAGGCTTACAACTCACTAGTCGCGGAGGTAGCACATCGCTTTCAACCAGAATCAATAGCTTTAGGCAACCATCACAAATATTTCTGGTGACAACATGATATTAGAACATCATCCAACATCAACGGCTGCTGTGCTGTGATTCCATATAATCAAACTGATGAGCTTACAACTGAGGATGTGGGAATCAGGCGGCACGACCGTGGTCCAAACGGAGAAGTTCTCAGAAGAGGACACTCTTATAAACATCACCTCAGGTGGTTATGATATGCAGTGTTAGAACATCGGTTACCAAAGGTTCTCCTTTGTGATAAACTTATTAAGGATAATATAAGCTTGAGCTAAGGAGGCCAACACTACAGCGAAATGATTTTACAGTAGTTATCTATAGTTAGCGAACACCAACAAAGATTATAATATTAATAATAATAACAACAACAAAAATTCGCTTTATCATATTATAACAACGTTGCTCTAAAAATGTGTGTTTTAGAAGAGTTTTGCGATGCACAAAAACTGTACGGGAAGTGATTCCACAGCTTGACATATAGTTGGCGACACTAGCTACAGATACGGAGAGTGATTCCACAGCTACGATTTAGTGGAGATCAACCAATAAACATTCAGTAAGATGAATGTGCACAACAAAACGCACATGCATTACACGGAAAATGTATTTTATCAGGTATGTGAGCATACATACATAGATCGGCATGTGAACATGATTTATGAACGCGCGCGCGTGCGTTTATATGTGTGTGCGTGGACGTGTGCGTGGACGTGTGTGTATATGTGTGTGTGTGTGTGTGTGTGTGTGTGTGTGTGTGTGTGTGTGTGTGTGTGTGTGTGTGTGTGTGTGTGTGTGTATGTGTGTGTGTGTGAGTGTGCGTGTGCTTGGGCGTGGGTGTGGGTGTGAGCGCGCGCGTGTTTGTACGCGTGTCCGTGGGTGTGGGTATGTGGGTATGTGGGTATGTGTGTGTGTGTTTGTGAGTGAGTGTGTGCGTGTGGGAGTGTGTGTGTGTGTGTGTGCGTGCGTATGTGTGTGTTTGTGATTGAGTGTGTACGTGTGTGTGTGTGTGTGTGTGTGTGTGTTTGTGTGTGTGTGTGTGTGTGTGTTTGTGTGTGTGTGTGTGTGTGTGCGTGTGTGTGTGTGTGTGTGTGTGTGTGTGTGTGTATGTGTGTGTGTGTGTGTGTGTGTGTGTGTGTGTGTGTGTGTGTGTGTGTGTGTGTGTGTGTGTGTGTGTGTGTGTGTGTGTGTGTGTGTGTGTGTGTGTGTGTGTGTGTGTGTGTGTGTGTGTGTGTGTGTGTGTGTGTGTGTGTGTGTGTGTGTGTGTGTGTGTGTGTGTGTGTGTGTGTGTGTGTGTGTGTGTTTATCCAGCATCAACATCATATCCATGACGGTTCATATTCAATACCCTTTGCTATGTATGAGTTGCCTAGGCAGTGGGGTCTCATCACTGGGCGCAGGGGGAGTAGTCGCGCTGTCGGTAACTGATGATGCCACAACCTCAGAACCAGATGGGTCCTACAACCTGTTATCAATTCTCCGTTATGTCAACACATCGAAGGAACCTCGGCTACATCGACACACCCGACCGTTGATATTCGTAATGAAGATCTTTTGTATTCATACTGATAACAGTCCTAATCAAACCGAGTTATATTTGCAGTTCTCAATCTAGTCTTCCGATGACTGGAAAATCGGAAATAGAAGTTGACCTTAAATTGACCATATATTAAAATATATCGTACACGGAGTCTTATTTTGAATAATGTTGGCGCACACTTTTATACACATTCTAAAAATAAAAAGAGTATAAAAACCCGTTTGCGTAAATCGTATTTGAAAGTGTTAAATTTGTAGGCAGTGATACTCTTATTGAACGTTATACCCGAGTAATGGCGATTTAATGTAAGATCAAGGGGTATGTCACAGCATACGCTGGGGTGGGGCAACTTGTGAGAGTGATCAAACCTTGCACGGTAAGTATATTGGCGGTTTTTTTATAATAATAATAAGTATTATTGATTATCGAACCAAGCCTCTCCCAGTGCCGACCGCAGTATATATATATATACAATCTGATAAAGAGGAGGTACCAGCTTTGTGCGTGATTCAAACCCGTAAAGGAAAGCTTCGCAGTTGGTCAGTTATACCTGTCATGGGAATGCAAACACAAGACTGACTGCACAACTGCCAATCACCAAGTGGCAACTGGACATACATAGTGGTTCTGTAGTAGTATCGTCAACACTTCGGATCAGCGTCGGAGTGGCTCAACTATACTCGTTTAAGTCGAGGAATACCTTTGTTCGTTTTGTCAAGATAATGACAGAAATATGTAACTACTATAAAGTTTGCATATAGAGGCGTCGTGTGGTGTACAAGAAGAAAGAGTCCAACGACTAACAGTAGGAATCAGTCGATAACATAAGCTTGGGACGTTGGCGATGTTATCTCGGAGATACGACGACGAACATTTCCATCATTGATAGGATCATCTCGATTAACACATAATGTGTTACTGAAACACCAGCTATTAACATTTCCAAGCTACTGCTAAATTGCTCTAATTGTTTTACATTTAATTGGTTGTCTGCAATAAATATATTGCGCAATCATGAATCCACAAGAGGACGTCACCGTTATAGATATCGATACCAAGACAATGGTAATCAGTACAGTGATCATACTGAATATAATCACAAACTGTCTCGTGATCGTGTGATCGCACGATACCCGGATCTTCGTGAAGGCCGCACGGCGCTTTTCATGGTCTCGATCTCCCTGTCCGACCTGGCGACCGGCTGCACGGTGATGCCCATCGGCGCCGCCGTGTGTTCCCGCGTCACCCCGAACGTGCAGTATATGTCCATCCTGCCAGACCTTCACATGTTCTTCCTGTGGTGGTTCAGCTTCAACTCACTGCACAGTCTCTGTTGGTTGACCGTGTGTAAGATGGTCGCCGTACTGAAGCCATTCCACTACGAGCGGCTGTTCACTCGCAATCGCTGCTACGGCATCATCGTCTTCAATTGGGATATCGGCGCCGCGCTAGCAGCAACCAAGTTCTCAGCACAGCCACGTTTTCTCAGATTCTGTGCATGTACAGGTTTCCACCAGAGTACGGCGTCTCGTCGTTGGCCCTGTTCACCTACGCAGTCACTGTCGTCATACCAGTCGCAGTTCTCCTCTACGCCACGAAAAAAATATTCATTGTCGTCTTGCGTACACACGTGGAATCTCTACGCAAGTGCAAGCCATCGACGGCGGAACCAGAAGTGCTGGAGTGGTGACACTAAAAGCGATTCGCTCTGCCAGAAATATACTTGTCATCTGTTTCATGTCAATGGTACTCACTAGGCCACTTATTGCGTTTGCATTGATGCGTCACACAGGCAACCAATTGGCGATGACACATGGTTTCAAATTTGTTGTCATCTGGTTATTCAGCTGCAATACCTTCATGAATAGTTTCCTCTATATTGTCCTCCATCGGTCATTGCGTAAGAAGACGAGGCTCTTGTTTATTGACCTCTATCAGTTATTCAGTGGTGGTTAAGATGACGCTTCACGGAAGAGCGGTTATGTGGAACATATATTTGCCCACCAACGATACAGTTTAATAAGACATAAAGTGTGACGGCTATGTCGTACCGCATTTACGTTTTGTTCTGTTCAGATCTGCTCTGCTCTGCTCTACTCTGCTATGTTCTGTTCTGTTCTATTCTGTTCTTTTCTGTTCTGTTCTGTTCTGTTCTGTTCTGTTCTGTTCTGTTCTGTTCTGTTCTGTTCTGTTCTGTTCTGTTCTGTTCTGTTCTGTTCTGTTCTGTTCTGTTCTGTTCTGTTCTGTTCTGTTCTGTTCTGTTCTGTTCTGTTCTGTTCTGTTCTGTTCTGTTCTGTTCTGTTCTGTTCTGTTCTGTTCTGTTCTGTTCTGTTCTGTTCTGTTCTGTTCTGTTCTGTTCTAGTCAGGTCTGGCATATTCTGGTCTGCTCTGTTCCGGTCTAGTGTTTTTTTTCTGGATTGTTAAGCTGTGTTAAGTTATGGTCTGTTAAGCTCTATTAAGATCTGGTGTGTTCTGGTCAGTTCTGATATGGTATGTTCTGATCTGTTCTGGTGTATTTTGTTGTTCAGTTCTGTCCAGCATATGGTTTGATCCAGTCATGGATGAAGGTCTAATCCATTTTGTTGGTCAGTCTGTCATCTAGTGTCGCTCTCTGGTTTAATCTCCCACCTTTCACCGTGATTTGTTTCTCCTTGCCGTCTGTTTATCACTCCACACTAAGATGTTGTTGCCACATCGTTTCGTACAAGCCTGCTAAGTCTATTTCTCGGTTTTTGTTTCCTTAATTATTCTACTTTCGACACCAGTCTCGTAAATATATGGTGGTAACCAAACCGTTTTTGTCACTCTCATCCGCATCATTTGCATTACCTGCATTGTAACTCTCAGCTTCTCTACATCCTTTGTTGTTGTCCATGTTTCTGCTTCGTTTGCGAAAATGTATTATCATTAATTCGGTTCGTGAATATAATGCAGCAACCTACACTCTCCACCTTCCCATAACGTTATTCGTTTGCTTATTTTTATCTAATCTTCTTTATAAATGTTGTTGCTAACAAGACACATCTGGTTGTTATGTGAATATCATATGTCATGTAGTTGTTTCTATCGCCCGATTGTATTATTTATTCGATTGTATCCTCTGTTCATTCCATGTACTGTTAACTGGTCGGGGCTGGCCTTTGCCTTAAGGTGTATGCCAAATTACCACATAATTACGTTCTTTATATACAGGTACGTATTTTATATACTGTGACATATGCCATGTTTTTGTTGTATTAGGATACAGCGAAGGTGTAACGTGAGTGATTATGTTGTTCAAGTTGATCATGCACATCATTAACTGTTTACCATATTAGTGTATCAGGTATATGTCATTTGATGCGACAGTGTGACGATCTATAATGTCCGAATGGTTACTTTTCATACAACCTCATCAGGATTAGTATGCATGCATATATCTAGTTTATGGTGTACACTTGCAGGTAGTTGAGATTCTTCACACCACAGGGAACGTGTTTATATGCTAATTAAACAAAGTAATTGTATTCAAAGAAGTCTTACAAGGTGGCCTGACTGGACGAGTGTCCTTTATGTAGAAATTACCGTAAGAGTTGTTGTAGTCATCTTATGACAACAAAAATTCGTACATGTCATTGAGTTCACTGTGAAACTCTTGAGTTGATTTGATATGTATGTGTCAACAAAGCGATTGGACATCTTTATATAAATTAAATGTCATTGGCGATTTGTTTAGTATGTGTAATTAAATAATATATATTATTGATTCGTTACATAGTATTCCACCCATTGTTGACTCTCGCGTATAGCCTATATGGGTGCACAGTGTAATATGTTAAATTAATATAAATGACTGGCCGGATTTAAAAAAACTAAAATAACATTTTCGATCTGTTGTGTTATGTGCACTGTTCGTGGTTCTTGAAAACAATAAACCGCATTAAAAGATTGGTATATTTATAAAGCGACTCACTAGCTTATATGATAAGGACAACGTCTGGCTTGAACAACAGTTTTCAGAATAAATAATTATATGAAAAATTGTATACATATAATTCAAGAGTCACTCCCAGCACTGATCCCTGTGGTACCCCACTCAAAACTGATTTCCAGTTTGAAGCCTCCCTATGAACTACTTACTACTCTTTGTTTTCCGCCAATTAGCCATTTTTCTATTCAGTTAATTATACCATTTCCTATGCCATGGGCCTTTAGTTTAACAGTAATCTTTGATGTGGCACTTTGTCGAAAGCTTTCTAAAAATCTAACTATATTATATATACTAGTGATCCCTCGTCTACCCACTTAGTGATATCTTCACAAATACACAACATATGTGTTAAGCTTGACCGCGCTTTTAGAAACCCATGTTAAGAGAGATTTATGAAGTTATTTTTAACAAGAAAACCCACCATGTGATCCTTAATTAATTAATCTTTGTAATAATTTTCAAATCACCGGTGTTAAACTCACTGGTCAGTAGTTATCTGACTTGTTTCTCGAACCTTATTTAATAACGGTATAATGTTTGCATCTTTCCATTCTAAAGGAACCTCTTGCCCTTCTAATAACAAGTTGAAACTGTTGCAAATGTTAAACTCACTGGTCTGTAGTTATCTGACTTGTTTCTCGAACCTTATTTAAATAACGGTATAATGTTTGCTTCTTTCTATTCTAAAGGAACCACTCGCTCTTCCAATAATAAGTTGAAACTGTTGCAAGCGGTATGCTAATTTGTTCTACAATTTCTAATAGTAGTTTGGGGACGTATGGTCTAATTTCAGTTCTAGCTTAGTTAAGTGCTTCTTTATCAATGTTGTAGTCTCCATCATTTCCAATACGTCTATATGACTTGCATGTCATTTTTTTGTACTAACTTTGTGTATTGGCTTCTTTCGGTAAGTTTTTCTTTCTGGATCTTTCCCCTTGTTTTTTCAAGGGAACAAATTTATCGACGACGACATTTATGACATAGACGGGAGCTAGCTACGCCAGGGCACGACGGAGAATTCACTGGCCATGGTGGCGATATGAACCAAGAAGTGTGCTCCATTGCATGAAATACGTAATGTTAGCATTCTCGGCTGTCTCGATAAACCGACGTAATAAGTTCGACAAAATGGCCGCTTTAGCGTCCGACAGGAGCGATTCAAACGCTCTCCATTCACGGTCGGAGGTTGCACGACGAATGTTGACGTTTGACTGCAGTAGAACCGCCAGGAACAGGAGAAAAACCACAACAGCCTGTATCCATCTGTACCAGTATGTCATGCTATGTACTGTATTAGCCACCTGTGATAGCTGAAACTGCGATTAATTCTAGCACACTATAAAGGGAAAACTTCACGATAGAGACTGACCTTTCATATCAACATATCATATTCGTTGAACACAAATATTGATACAGAGCAGAATAACGATTTATTTAAAGAAGCGACCCATTATGGACGTGATTCTACAATAGTTCCAGACATACGCAAGCAAACGCACGCAACCCATTCACAAACATACATGAACACACATGCACACACGCACACACGCACAAACGCGCACACGCGCACACGCGCACACGCGCACACGCGCACACGCGCACACACGCACACACGCACACACGCACACACGCACACACGCACACACGCACACACGCACACACGCACGCACCCGCACACGCACATTTAATTAATTAATTTAACACATTATATCAAACATATACCTTTTTATCTTCGCAGTGCATATATCTTTATGTTTAACTGGATTTACTTTAAACATAAAAATATACTCTAAATTAATTTAACACGTTATATTAAACATGTACCTTCTTTTATTCGCTGAGTATATATATATTCATGTTCAACTGGATTTACATTCTGATCCCTTGTAATATGGCTTACCGTTACTACCCAAATAACGATGACATTACCTGACTCTTTTCAGAGACCTTGGCAACTAGCTTACTTTCGATTGCGTCTCCCAATTCCCAAGTGAAAGAGGCGTTAGACCGTGTACGCTGGTATAGACTGTCGGTGTCACGGTACAATTTCGCCTCGCGTTCTCGCACACCCGCCGATGCTCGTAAATCTGTCACACGATAAAGTATTACGTTATCCTATTGACGTATTTACTCAAGCTAGCAACTATAAAGTCCTTTGCCAGATTCGTCACACTTAACTGAGCAACCTAACTATAGACGATAGCCATATTTATGTATATAGTGCAGTATATAAATAGCTTTGCAACACAGCAGCAAGATGGATATCATTATCCTTGCAGGTACACGTGGCCAACGTTCTCACGTTAGTAAGCGTGATAACTTCTTCAACTCCCTCACTGTAAACTGAATCGCAGTCGAGACTTATTTGTTACCCCCGTCAATTAGACTAATAAATAAGTAATTGTCCTTCGTTCCCTCCATCTCTGCCAGTCTTCCTTGCCAGTCTGACACTTAGTGAGGTTGAGATGATTTATGATTTCGTGAGACGATTTAACTTTTGTAACTTATTTAACTGATTTAACATATTTAACTTATTTTAACTTATCGGATCATGCACACACAAACCCACACGTACACACACACACACACACACACACAAACAAACAAACACACTCAAACACACACAAACACATAAATATTTGTGACGACATCACATTCGTAAGGGTAATATTTCACTGGAATATTAATTTACTTGTGAGATAAGATATTTGATACGAATAGTAAATAAAACAGTGGTGACGTAATGAATGATTACAGCCGCAATCGCCATTTTGTACGTCATGTCCTCATTATGAAGCTACAAGGTGTTCCCCAAGAAACAGAGCTGTACAGATCATTTGGTACCCAAAGGTGATACACTATACCTTTCTATTAATACCTCATCAGGGTCAACTTCCAAGTTTCCGTGAGGCAGCAGGCAAACTGCCACACCAGTCTTGCATTGATTGCAGGAAAGTAGATGGTGAACTCATGGCAAAACTTATAGTGGCATTGAATTATTTTATAATCTCCGTGTAACCACCCTCACGGGTGGGTCCAGAATGTCTAGGGGATAAACTAAAACCTCCTCGCTCCAACAGTCTGTTACCATATCGCCTCTCATGTAAGATCGCCTCGTTCCGTGAGAAGCGCCAACGCTCACAGAACATACTGGTATCATCATTTACCTTGGTATATCATCGTATATAATGGGAAACCACGTGAACTATGGTATATCACAGCCTGGTATATAAACATATACCAAAGTATATCCCAGTTTACCGTGAACGTTTATCGTCATAATGATATACTATGGTATTTCATGACATTTTAGCGTCGAGTGTTGGTCGGTTCCTAGAGTGCCTCGCTGTCGATCGCGAGGACAACGATCCCATTCCACCTGCCGCAGTGTCGAAACAAGAGCAAAATCTTCGACGGCATTTGGCCTATGTTTTTCGAATATAACATGTGTAATCTGTGGGGGACGTTTCAATCTCAAACCCAAATCCAGTTATATGGATAAATATATACCTCCGCCTAAAGGCAATGATATTTATTATGGTAGAATAATATGGCATATTTCCTACCTCTGGTTGATAGAGCTAGGACCTTGCTAGCCTGATGTAGCGTAGTGGTTAAAACATCGGCTTCTGAATTGTGAGAGCCCTGTTCCTGCCGTTTCGAAGATTGAATAATTTCGTTCATTTCACGATGCCTCAGGTCACTTACCTACACATACGACATCACTATATACGGAGAGGGATGTGTATATTTATACACACACACACACACACACACACACACACACACACACACACACATATATTTTTTTTTATTATATACTCAGCGTCATAAGAAACTTACCACGTTTATTGTAAGTTTATTTATGTGATATCATTTGGCAATCCGGGATAACTACTCTGATGTTCACATCAACAAACACCTAGACAAAACAAGAATTGCACAAGTTCATTCAGACAGACAGACAGACAGACAGACAGACATGCATACATATAGACAGGCAGACATACAGACAGACATACAAACAAGGAGGCTGGCAGGCAGGCAGGCAGACGGACAGAGAGAGAGACATACAAACATACAGACAGACAGACAGACAGACATACAGACAGACAGACAGTCACACAGACAGACACACAGACAGACACACAGACAGACACACAGACAGACACACAGACATACAGACATACAGACAGCCAGAGAAGCAAACAACATGTTATAAACATCTTCCCAACATCCTTTGCTCATAAGATATTTGGTGCTCCAGCATCGCCGCTTTTTCTTAATCCCTGACCTTATGTCTCGATTGAAGAAGGTGCCACAAAAATCACATTTTACGTGAAAAAGAGAAGCACCAAAAGATGTGTCGTGACGTACCAGGACAGTTTGACAGCTGAGTGCAGTTAAGTCAGATTTTGCTGAAGTCGATTCTTTTTCCTCGGTCCCAGCTGTCCTTGTGTATGATATAGTATAAGATAATTCGCATTAAGATATCGACTTCTCTTAAGTCAAAGTTTAGGTTAAGTCAACTCGATTTCACCGCACGCTCATATTTCTTTCAATCGGTTAACTCGAATATCGTAAATAGCTACTATGAAACACTGAAATTCCGTCCGCCGAAAAAATTAAAATGCTATTAACGTATTGGCAAATTGATTAATTATTTTAAGGATTTAGTTACTCTTACACACCGACGTTTCTCACACTACGTTATTTGTGCGAGAAACGTCCCGCTCATTTCTAAGGAAAGCGACGAGAATTATACAGCCTCTCCTTTCCAGATGTAGTGATCGCCTCGGGACCTCTGTGTGGGTTTCCAGCACCGAGCCACTTGCACACGGCCTCTCTCTATGAAACTCTGCCCATAACATCACCTTCACTTATGTCTTGTCTATCAGAGTTTGTTGGGTCATGGTGCGACCGAGTTCTCTGCGGTATAAATGGGGTGGGCAGTTTAGCCTTTCTTGGCAGCCAGTCTAGGAGAAGGAAAACTCTGCTTCCAAACCCTCAGTGCCAGCTATGGGTAAATAGTCCCGTGCCTCCGGGGAATGTTTTTGAGTCAGACGCTAGGAGAAGGACACTTTCTTCGTTGACATAGGTACACAATTATCCAACCCCATAGAACCGTGCCCGGGAACAAAGCCAAAACTTACTGAAACGTGTACTCGAAATTGTGTCTGGGTACAAAAGTAACACGTCATACGGATGAAATCAGCATGAAAACAGTTAATAAAGTAAAATAAATGTAATAAAGCAAATTGTACAACCGCTAACCCACATTTTTAACAGATCTTTGACCAGTGGATCATCTCCAAATAATATGAAATTAGCTAAAGTGTAACTGTTATCCCAATTTTCAAAAATAACTGAAAATAATATTCAGCTTCCAAGTTTAACACAATTTTCAAAAGCATTCAATTTGTTATTACTTTCTACATATTTATGAATTGTTAATTGAAGATGATGTTTAGTTAAACCCATGTATTCGTAACAGAATCACTAAGGTAAAAAGTGTATACATGAGTTATGAATATTATTTTTAAATTTATTTATAATTCATGTTGTATCTATTCAGTTTTTTAGTTTGAGAAGGGCATAGCAACTTGTAAGTCTATGACTTCAGCTACGTCCTTTCAGCAGCAGGAGCACACCATACTGTGCATGTAGTATGTTGTTGTTGTTCATAAAATGTCATTCATTCATTCATTCATCCACTGTAACACCTACAGCTCCGTTGTTGCCACAGCTATCTTAGCCTGCTGAGCTACTGTGGATAAACCCTTGGCCTAAAGAGTGGGATTGGTATGCGCGCTCTAATCCTCACTTTAAATGTACGTAGCGCAGGCGGTAAGAAAAGTCCTACAACGTTGGAGAATAGGTGAAACGACAGGTGCTAGATGGCACTGGAAGTCGCAGTCTCAACTCTGCATGTAGGCGGCTCAGTTGTAGAAGGTCGATTGTTTGTTAACCTGAGACAACAGCAGCTTTTGGCAGCTCACTTAGTGACCAAGCAGTCCTCTTCAGGAACAGCTCTGCTTGCTCCGAATCAAGACGGACCTAGAAAAGGTGGCATAAACATAGCTTGTCTCACTCCCCACCTGGCTGGCTAGCCGCAGCTAACGGGCATCTCCTTCAAGCGGTAAGAAAGTACAGAAAAGAAAGAAGACAACTAGTCTAAAAATAGCATGCTGGAACATTCGCACAATGCAGGACTCAGATGATAGTGAGCGCCTTTAACCTCTCTACTTGTGGCCAGAGAGCTGGCTCAACTGGACATCGGTATTGCTGCTCTCATTGAACTACGCTTTGCTGAACAAGGCTCACTGACGGAACATGGAGCGGGCTATACTCTATACTGGTCTGAGAAAAGCAAAGAAGACCGCAGACTCGCAGAAGTGGGGTTTATGATCAAGAATTCCATTGCCATCAAACTTCAGAGCATCCCTGTCGGAAATTCAGACCGTCTTATGTCACTTCGCCTCCCAGTACAGGACAACCAGTTCGTCACCATCATACGTGTGTATGCCCCCACCCAAAAAGCAGACCTCATCACAAAGGAAGCTTTTCATATAGAGTTGAGATCCCTTCTGTTGAAGGTGGATAATGCGGAAAAGGTCTTCGTCATGGGTGACTTCAATGCACGGGTGGGCAGGGACCTTGTTGTGTAGCCAGGTGTTTTAGGACAACATGGAATCGGCAAGTGCAACGACAATGGAACGCTGCTGCTGGAACTTTGTGCAGAGCACGTCCCAACACCCTCTTTCAATAGAAGGCCAGATTCAAAACAACCTGGAAACACCCAATATCGAAACATTGGCATATATTGGAATACATCATGGTACGCCAAAAGAATAGAAGTGAGGTACTACACACCAGAGTTATGCCTAGCACTGACTGTTACACAGTCATACTCTCCATCAAACCAGTGATCAAGTAAAGGGGCCCGCAGATAAAGAAACTGTAAGTAGGCAAGATCCGTTTGAGGAAGGAAGAGCTTCAGAAGAAGTTCGAGAGCAGATTCGAGAGCAATGAAGTATCCAACCAGGATCCTAACCCAGAGAGTCAGTGGCAACAGATGAAAACTACTCTGCAGGAAATAAAGGCTCAGGTAGTTGGCTTCTCATCAAGGGAGGACAAAGACTGGTTTGATGAAAACGATGCTGAAACCCAGGATCTACTCCAGAGGTGGCAAGAGTTTGCAGAGTTGGCAAAGAGAACACAGGTGTGGGAGTTGGTAAAGAGAACACAGTCCTCTGACTGAGGAGTTTCCATATTTTTAGTAACTTTTAACTGGACTGTGTGACAAAAACAAATCATGTTGGTTTCGGGTGCCTTTGGGTTTTTCTAGGTGTTAGTTACATTAATCGGGGCATTTCAAAATAAACTTCCGTCATGGAGGTGGCATCATAGTGGTGACATGACGTCATGGAGGTGACATGTTGTCATGGTAAATACTGGCATACAGGCTCGTAACCGAACAAGTGTCATGGAATGATACAAACCCGCACCTACCTGGCATGCAATCTTCGCATTTTGCTTTAATAAGTAGGCATGCACACTTTGCATTTGTGCTTACAACAAGAAACTAATCTACATTAGTAATAGCGATCGCTAGCGACACATCAAACGTGTATCATCGAATTCAGTTGTAGAAGTCAGTCATTATGGCCACCTGTTAATCAAAAGTATAAACAGTTTTTCCTGGCCCCCGCTGCTCAATGACTGGAGACGGAAGCCAGGCGATGTCGTGGTTTTTGGCCATCTGTACCGTTGGTTCCCACATGACTGTAGAAACTTGAGCAAGAGCTCCTTGCAGCCCTCGTCAACTTCCAGTATCTGAAATATACACAAGGTAACACGAGAACGTCATGTTCACATAGCAACATATCTGTATTGATTCAAGAACAGCCCATACATTGTGAAAGTATACCGAAAGGAATATCTTCAAAGTAAATTGCATTTTGCCCTTTGAATAATAATATACACACATATCAACAATATTAGTAAGTTATAATAACATTATTTAAATAAAGACAATATAATTCATATTTTACGTTAACCTATCGACTGTTAAATATCAAGTTCATAACACTGATACCCGCATATGTAGCATACAATAATTAAATGCACGCAAAGGTTTTTTCATTTATAAACTAGCACAGTATACTAGGTGTCTCTCTATTTCAGGTGAGTTTGTATTATGGATAATTTATATATTATTAAAGAAGTCATTAATGGCTGATTCACTGGTGTTAGTGAGAACATGCCAGTCTTTCCATCTGATAATATATGCACCATTACATGCACAGTTATTACTCATGTAGTATAATTAACATAGGTATATACCTGTGCAACAAATAACTTTTTCTTTGCACCACATGGAAGTTCTACCTCCACAAATGGATTTGGCTGAAAGTTTTGTTCCATCTCCAGTGTTGTCCCATTCTTTGCTTCCATCTCCAGTGCTGTCCTATGCTTTGCTTCCATCTCCAGTGTTGTCCCATTCTTTGCTTCCATCTCCAGTGTTGTCCCGTTCTTTGCTTCTACCTCCAGTGTTGTCCAATTCTTTGCTTCCATCTCCATTGTTGTCCCATTCTTTGTTTTCATCTCCAGTGTTGTCCCATTCTTTGTTTCCATCTCTATTGTTGTCCCATTCTTTGCTCCCATCTCCATTGTTGTCCCATTCTTTGCTCCCATCTCCATTGTTGTCCCATTCTTTGCTTCCATCTCCATTGTTGTCCCATTCTTTGCTTCCATCTCCAGTGTTGTCCCGTTCTTTGCTTCTACCTCCAGTGTTGTCCAATTCTTTGCTTCCATCTCCATTGTTGTCCCATTCTTTGTTTTCATCTCCAGTGTTGTCCCATTCTTTGTTTCCATCTCTATTGTTGTCCCATTCTTTGCTCCCATCTCCATTGTTGTCCCATTCTTTGCTCCCATCTCCATTGTTGTCCCATTCTTTGCTTCCATCTCCATTGTTGTCCCATTCTTTGCTTCCATCTCCAGTGCTGTCCCGTTCTTTGCTTCAATCTCCAGTGTTGTCCCATTCTTTTCTTCTATATCCAGTGCTGTCCCTTTCTTTGCTTCGATCTCCAGTGTTGTCCCATTCTTTGCTTCCATCTCCATTGTTGTCCCATTCTTTGCTTCCATCTCCGTTTTTGTCCCATTCTTTGCTTCCATCTCCATTGTTGTCCCATTCGTTCTTTCCATCTCCATTGTTTTCCCATTCTTTGCTTCCATCTCCATTGTTGTCCCATTCTTTGCTTCCATATCCAGTGTTGTGCCATTCTTTGCTTCCATCTCCAGTGTTATCCCATTCTTTGCTTCTATCGCCAGTGTTGTCCAATTCTTTGCTTCCATCTCCGTTGTTTTCCCATTCTTTGTTTCCATCTCCAGTGTTGTCCCATTCTTTGTTTCCATCTCCATTGTTGTCCCATTCTTTGCTTCCATCTCCATTGTTGTCCCATTCTTTGCTTCCCTCTCCATTGTTGTCCCATTCTTTGCTTCCATCTCCAGTGTTGTCCCATTCTTTGCTTCCATCTCCAGTGTTGTCCCATTCTTTGCTTCCATCTCCAGTGTTGTCCCATTCTTTGCTTCCATCTCCAGTGTTGTCCCATTCTTTTCTTTTATCTCCAATACTGTCCCATTCTTTGCTTCCATCTCCAGTGTTGTCCCATTCTTTGCTTCCATCTTTATTGTTGTCCCATTCTTTGCATCCATCTCCAGTGTTGCCTCATTCTTTGCTTCCATCTCCAGTGCTCTCCCATTCTTTGCTTCCATCTCCAGTGCTGTCCTATACTTTGCTTCCATCTCCAGTGTTGTCCCATTCTTTGCTTCCATCTCCATTGTTGTCCCATTATTTGCTTCCATATCCATTGTTGTCCCATTCTTTGTTTCCATCTCCATTTTAGTCCCATGCTTTGCTTCCATCTCCAGTGTTGTCCCTTTCTTTGCTTCTACCTCCAGTGTTGTCCAATTCTTTACTTCCATCTCCATTATTGTCCCATTCTTTGTTGTCATCTCCAGTGTTGTCCCATTCTTTGTTTCCATCTCCATTGTTGTCCCATTCTTTGCTCCCATCTCCATTGTTGTCCCATTCTTTGCTTCCATCTCCATTGTGGTCCCATTCTGTGCTTCTATCGCCAGTGTTGTCCAATTCTTTGCTTCCATCTCCGTTGTTTTCCCATTCTTTGTTTCCATCTCCAGTGTTGTCCCATTCTTTGTTTCCATCTCCATTGTTGTCCCATTCTTTGCTTCCATCTCCATTGTTGTCCCATTCTTTGCTTCCATCTCCAGTGTTGTCCCATTCTTTGCTTCCATCTCCAGTGTTGTCCCATTCTTTTCTTCTATCTCCAATACTGTCCCATTCTTTGCTTCCATCTCCAGTGTTGTCCCATTCTTTGCTTCCATCTTCATTGTTGTCCCATTCTTTGCTTCCATCTCCAGTGCTGCCTCATTCTTTGCTTCCATCTCCAGTGCTGTCCCATTCTTTGCTTCCATATCCAGTGCTGTCCTATTCTTTGCTTCCATCTCCAGTGTTGTCCCCTTCTTTGCTTCCATCTCCATTGTTGTCCCATTATTTGCTTCCATATCCGTTGTTGTCCCATTCTTTGTTTCCATCTCCATTTTTGTCCCATTCTTTACTTCCTTCTCCATTTTTGTCCCATTCTTTGCTTCCATCGCCAGTGTTGTCCCATTATTTGCTTCCATCTCCATTTTTGTCCCATTCTTTGTTTCCTTCTTCATTGTTGTCCCATTCTTTGCTTCCATCTCCAGTGTTGTCCCATTCTTTGCTTCCATCTCCTGTGCTGTCCCATTCTTTGCTTCCATCTCCAGTGCTGTCCCATTCTTTGCTTCCATCTCCAGCGTTGGCAAGTGCAAAACCATTGCCTGTAGACAGTATCATGGCACTGGGGCGCTGCAGAAACAGGAGAGGTTTCGGACAAAGAGTACTTATGGTGACACGGCCTGTAACTGGTGCAACTTCATAGTTCCTGTGATTGCTTTCATGCCAGAAAACCTCTGAAGGTAGCGATCTTTCGTGGCAATGTCAGCTTCAGTTATGACAATTTTAATTTTGTCTGATGAGAAACTGTGTCACAGAAAGACTGGGCATCTGTAATGACTTTGTCGGTGTCGATTGCTGCGTCTGCTGCACGCTTCACGATACCGCCTATTGCGTCATCTGCCCCTTTCCCTTGACCAGCTTCAAAGAAATTCGACGTGCCTGAATCAATATATTGTTCAGGTACCCGGCTGAACAGCAGGAAGTTCAACTTATACCGGTACTGTGTGGTGGGTACACCACTCCAAAAGTGAATGTTTGGATGGTGTGGACTGGAATTCTTGATTGGCTGTATGACAGGTTCTAGGTGTGCCCAAATAGCTGCAGGGTCATGGCGGGTAGAGTCTGACACGGTACAGAACGAGGTCGTTCTCTGTTGGGTGTAGGCTACACCTTTGTGCAGTGTAACATGGTTGTTGGATGCTCCAAAGTGTGCACTCTGTGTGGCTCTCCTCTGCTGGATGGTGTAGTTTTCGACAATCAACCACGACAGTGCACATGTTCATTTCGTTAACAATGTGGTATGCCCGAAACTGTTGTTTAGGGACCATTACATGCCAGCATAGTTTTGGTACCATAGTTTGGAGTGCTTGACAAAGCTCTCCAGCAGTTCCCTCGACCCTAGCCTTCACAGTTCTTTGTATGGTCACTGTTTTCCCCTTGATGGTGCGCTCCTCTTTGATTGTTTGCCATTGGTGCCATCTGATTGCATCAGTGTCATCAGAGGTTACAACTTCGAAGTTGTTCCTGCATGATCCACATGCCCTTTCATAGCAAGCTTGCTTTGGCTCAAGGGAAACAGCTCGTTTCAACACCTCTTCTACTGTGTGCACTCCTTCTGGTAAGAGCTTAAGCTGTGTCATTCGTTCAGTTAGCAGCCGACCATTCTCATGCAAGCGACAGAGGCATGACTCACGATCTTTGTTGGTAGGTGGTAAGACATAAAATGGCCGTAGGCGACAGAACATGGAGAAATGCAATTTTGTCCAAAAGACGAAATAACTTTTTGCGAGCAAGTCGGTGGCCGCCGAGCAGACAGCTATGCATGTGAGGCTTGGAGAGGGGTATTTGGTGGCGCACCTATATTACAAAATTTAGCTAAGTCCACACTAAGCAGCTTGGACGGTAATCACGAGGTGGCAAGGGGTACCGCCCAGTGTGTGCACGGAGGGCAGCTTTGGACTGGACGAGACGTTTTTCGTATTCAGTTGCCGCTTCTGTCTTGTACAGTAAGCAACGTTGCGTTTATGCTCTGCCCATTAAATGTAATATCCCTACTTAATCTGACTATCTGTTTTTAATAATATCTTAAACTGGTGTGGAGCCGGAGCTAGTTTCTGCACATATCTATCCTAACTGAAAACATGTGTGAGAGAGAAAATGGCATTCCATTTATTACAATATTCATAGGCATGGAATGCCGAAGAGCCCCTACTTGGGGGTGACAATCACAATTGGTTACAAGTGCCATATTAGGGGCGTAATTACGTAATTGATTAGCAATACACATACATGTACAAACAGAAAGGCTGGGGTACTCGATCACCCACCTCACACGGTACGAGGGAGACCACCCCACCCTACTTACAATTGGGGAACTCAGCACAGTATTTTACATGCAGCCGAGTCATTGTCTCTGAGAGTATTCTTCGTTGCATTTTAACCCCATTTTTGGTGATTGTGTCGCATCCGCTAGTAGTAATCCTACTGTTGTCATTTTTGCATAGAAATGTTTTGACTTTGCTTTATAGTCTCTGTCCTAGTGATATGTGAGTGTATATTGTGTAGTTAATCAAGTTCTCTAGTCAACGACAGTTTTTGGGAACACCATGAGCCATTGCACGCATCCTGTACTTATTTATGCGGAATTGCATCAATTTGGTAATCATTTGCTTTTCTTTATATGACTTGGATCTTCTGTACCTCTCCTTGATGCCTGACATCACAGCTGTTGAAAAGATCAACTGCTTGCATATCTTTGGAGTAAGTTTGCTCTTGCTGTTTTGCAGCAAACGGTTAACATGTCTTGTTGGTGTCGACTTGCCCATTTGTCGTGATTTTAGGCGCTATAATCTTTTTCTGTATTTTTATGCTCTACGGTTTGATTTCTCCATTTCTTTCTCCAATGTCTTAATTCTCCTATACAACTTGCTTCTGTCCCGACGCACTTGTTGACGACCGCGTTGCTTCTGTAGTGATTCGTTCTGGCGTATTTGTTGCATCGTGTTTGCTACATCTGCATTAGCACCAGTGTCATCTTGTTCCAGTGGTGTTATTGGGGTGCTTTGCTGAAGTTAACATAGTTGTTGCTGGTGAGCCTTTTTCTTTGCTCGAGAACGTTCAGCTGACTCTCGCCACCTTTTCTCTGCTGTCTCACATCCCTGTTGCTTACCTCAATTTTGTTCTGTCTCTGATGCCAACATTGTCTATCCTTTTCTTTAAAACCTTCAGATCTCTCAGGGTTTTACTTAATCCTGTCCATATACTCCTTCTGGCGTTGCGCCCCAGATTTATTTTTACCAGTTCTTTTCCTCTGGTGTGATCCATTGTTTTCTCTCTAGAATATATGCAAAACGTTAAATCAATACGTGGTCCTTACAGGTCAATATATTTTGCTGGTGATAATGTTTTATTAATTGGCATTATGTAGGCTTGTGGAGATGAGAAAGCAACCCACACTTAACTGGTGTCATGGAGTGCCCCCCCCCCCCCCAAGACATCCACTTCCAATAAAATGGTCATGAATTAATGATATTGGGCATGCAATAGATGTTATGATGTGTCTGCATGTAAGAACATATTTAAATGTACATATCCCCCAATCACTAACAAGAAATTTAACTAATTGTACTATTCATTAACTACATGACACAACAGTCACTCCATGAAGTGTCCATTTGTCGTGGAGTGACTGTCATGGAGTGACACATTCAAGTATTCCACTTCAAAACATGCAGCTAAATGTATCTGTTAACAGCCATATCACCATGTTTCACTGCACGCAGTATGTGGTTGGGAGAAGGGCGCACCATCAGCCTGCTTCAACAACACTTAGAAACCCGTTGCAACGGCCAACTGTAGTACAATGTCGTGGAGTGACACAAGTCAATGGGACAATGTTATTTATAGCTATAACAAGTAAAAGACAAATATATTTGTTTCAACAGTTGTTTTTTATTAAAGTAAATACATTGATTACTGGAACAGGACACATTTGAATCAATTCTGCATCTTGAAATTATCTAAATAAACATTGACTATGTTGACAACTTTTACTGGGACATAGTAACTTTGCGTCATGGAGTGACATTTGACATTTCAGTCAACATATGTTGGTATACCAGAAGTGATACATATTTTAGTATCATATATTCATAAACTTTATGGTGGGCTATGTCCAAGACATTACTTGTAAATATAATTTGTCAATGAACTGGACCTCTTGCAATGTGTGGACACAAAAAGCCACTAAAAATATGGAAACCCCTGTGTGCGCTGACTTTGGCAACACTATAGCCTTCTACGATACATTACGTTTAGTCTATGGCCCATCTCACCAACTTCAAATCCCTTTACGCTCATCCCATGGCTCAAACTTGCTGACAGACAAGGAATCGATTCTGCACTGATGGGCCGAACATTATGAGAGTCTCTTTCCGGACAAACACCTCGTCCAAGAAACATCCATCGCAAATATTCCGCAACAAGATGTGAAGATAGACCTTGACAACTCGCCAACCCAAGAAGAAGGCAGATCTACAATTGCTAAGCTGAAGTGCCACAAAGCTCTGGGCAGCGGTCCTGGAAAAGGCAAACCTCCGGAGCATCGAAGCCATGTTGAAGCTCAGGCAGCTCCGCTGGGCAGGACACGTCTGGCCGACACAAGAATGTAAACATCTGTATTTTATGGTGAGCTTCGTCAGGGCAAGCGAGATAGACGAGCACCGCGTAGGGGCTGCAACTGACCTAGGCAAATATTGACCACAAATATTGAGAACAGCTAACTGCAGACAGAAACAACAGGAGAGCGACTACCAGGAGAGCAGCGTAGGATTTTGAAAATTCCAGAAGAGAAGCGGATGAGGATAAACCTAGTTGAAGGAACGAATCTGCAGCTCAGGCAACATCAGGCCAACTATACATTTGTCCAATCTGTTCCAGAGCCTGCAAGTCCAGGATAGGCCTTTACAGCCACCAGAATACGTGCCGCCGTTCTCAGGGACAAAGACTTCCTCACTGATCTTCGGATGCGAAGAATCTGCCATCAACAATGTTAAATCTTGTTAAACAGTGTGTGGATCGGGAAAGCGAAGACTTCGCGCAAAGTTAACCAATGACAACGAACAAAACAAAATAAAACAAAACAAAGATCCTAATAAATGGAACTGCTGATCAGTAGAAGTATTTCCAAGGTTCCCTACAAGTTCCACTTATCCAGACTACACTGTGTCCGTAAGCAACGACCACCGAGGACATTTTTGTGTTTTAATTCAACGACCGAGGACCGGCGACAACCGGGGACGTCCCCAGTCGTAAAAGGCCCACTTTACATGGCAATGTATCACATATGTTACGCTAATGCAAACATTTCGAATTGTCCCCACTAAGAAAAATCACGATGTGAGTCTGTGTTTTAACGGTTTGATGAAAATCAGCGTGTGTGTGTCGTGTGTCCCCGGTGTTTGGAAACGGCTCGCGCATGCGTGAAGTTTAGGGCACACGATCGCGACGCAGAGATTGAGGAGCCGAGTGCCGGAAGGTATGAAGCACTGTTGTTATAATTCTCAATAATGTTATTGCTAACCATGGCATTATTGTTTATGAAAAAATAGTTATTTCGCTTGTGCGCAACATGGCATTAACTATTTGGAAATATTGTCGTCGGACCGGTGATTGTTCGTACACGTTTGTTAATGTTATTTATAAATGTAAGGTAAATGTTGAACAAAGCCAAAGGTTAACTTATTGCCAATATTGGCGCAAAATTCGGTATATTATCTGAATATAATATTATATTGTTTTCCCCAAAATCTTAAGAATGTGTATGACTTCTATGCAAGAGATCGACATTCGAAATCACTACTAAAGTTCTCGTAATTTAAACATTTGTGACGTGTAGAATGCGGACCCACCTCGATGTTGCCATTCTATGCATAACTGTATGTTTGCGTATATTTGACACTTCACTCTCCACTGCGTTAACTCAATCATTCCACATTATCCCAGGCGAATTTAAACTATAACATGATTTAATTAGCTCATTGATGTATTACATTTATTCAAAAATAGTTATAACGACGAAATCGAGTTGTGTCCGAATTCTACACAATTGCCGTTATTTTAAGTAATCTAATGCAAACAAGTTACTAAATAACGGTGTGGTAACGTTATTGTGGTGATTATTAATTATCGTCATTCACCGACATGGTGCACTGGTCACGTGACTACAAGATATGTATTTTTCTCTAAAACGTGTTTGTGCTTTAATTTTCTTAAAAAAGTAAAATTTGCCGAACGTTTATTCTCCAAGGACTGCCATTTCAAAGTAGAAGTGCCGTCTAATGCATTATGCAGCTATGTATAAAATGACAAAGTGTCATTGGGCATATTAACATCTACGGAGATTATGTATATAGATAAGAACATATAGGCCTATAAAGAGTAGTAATGTAATTACTTACTATTCATGTGCCATGTCAGTTTGCTTTAGTTGTGCTAATTACTGCTAATGATCCCCACTTTGCAACTTTCAGAGATCAACATAACAGATGCTGATTTATACGCATGTGAATGCCTGTACCCTCCGGACGGTCGATGGTATTCAGGGAAAATTCTCAAGAAAAGAGTATGTTTGTCATAACTCATTCGTCAAGATAGCTTGAATATTTACATGTTTGACTTAATGCTCGTCATCAGCCAAACTGCTACATCCCATATTCGTAATGAGCAATGGTCTAATTAAACATAATACTCAAACCAATAGCAAATCCCGAATTATTTTAATTGTCATGACTAGAGAAAGAGATGAGTCTTTCTTGCGATGATTATTACGATCTTATGTTCCTATGTGCATTGATATAGTGGCATTCTTGCAATTAGGCCCATTATGGTAAGCAATAATAGTCATGCATGTACTTCTTTGGAACATAATTACATCATGTGATTTACTTAATCAGATAGTTCTACTTTAACGTTCATTTTTTGTCACAAAGATAAATATTATGTGCAATACAGTGATGAGGCACATAGATGGGTGTTTAATCACCAGGTGAAAGGTGAATGATGAAATTAGCATTATATACTTAGATAAAAACAATTTGACTCCACAATTACAGTATTTTATCTTACATTCACATGTTTTATGTTATGATCTTTATCAAACTGAATTCAGTCGTAATGTGTCTTGTTTGCACACCGCAGCATCCAGGAACATCTCACTGTCTGGAGTCACATCAACTTCCAAAGCAGAGAAAACGTCACCATCTGGTACACGACAACTGCCGAAACATTCACACCAGGCGCGTCAAATGAGCTAACATCGCTGGTTGGTGACGCGTCAACTGCTGTAGCAGCCGACACAGTCACGTTTTCCAAGCAAACATCTCCAGCTAGTGACACTTCAATCACTGAAGCAGACTCTCATATGAGCCATGATTATATCTGTTCCAGTGGTAGTTTGATAGTAGATGATTCGGTGTCAGATGTGTCAGACATGTCAAATGATATTCCTTTGAAGTACCCAGCTTTGTCCACGTGTGTAGCTGCATCGAATAATCGTACCTCACCTGTAGTTGTTCCAAGATCATCAGATGATAACTGAGATGAAAATAACAGCTTTATAATTACTGATGACAGTAACGATTCTGATTACAGTGTACAATATAGCAACAGTAGCTCGGTAGCAAATAACTTTGTTTCAGATGACTCATATATGTCAATTGAAATTCCTTTGGTGGACCCAGTTCAATCCAAATGTATCACTGCATCATATACGCATACCTCACCCGTAATTCCTACAGCACCTCACGTCTAACCGCAACTCTAGATGCCCACACAGAAGTCATATCTGACGCATCAAAGAAAGGACGTGGTGAGACGCACAATGTCAAAGTGACTATCACCCACAATGAAGCATGTAGAAAATACGACAAGAAAAGCTACTGTTATTTTTGAAGAAGCCTCAATTAAAGCTTGGACGACATCTGGGAACAGTGCATAAAGACGAAGAGGAAGTTGAAAAGTTTATGCTTTAAAAAAATTACCGTTGATAAAACTTCGAAACATGGCCAACCATGAACACAACATGGACGTGATAAAGAAAGGACCTGGTGATTTTGTTGTGCAACATACACCTTCAACAGAAGACGTCGACTACACGGGATACGTTCCATGCAAATACTGTTTTGCATACTTCATGAAGTAGACACTGTGGCAACATTCGCGTGCCCTCGCACCGGAAAGTACTGCAAGTGGTAAACCCAAAAAACGACTGGGCAAGAGTGGGGCAATCATGGTTGGGCAAGAGTGGGGCAATCATGATGCCCGTCGGTGGCTCTGATAAAAAGATCTTGGTTTTCTTCTATATGGAATGACGAGAGACACCATTGGCACTGTCGCTACAAAAGATTGCCTTATCTTGAAATTAGGCACGCACCTCACCAGAAAGCTTGGGAACAACACGGAACAGCATAGCTGGATCAGAAGTCGCAGGGTAGGCTACTGATCAAGCTACGTGCGAAAATGGAAAGACAAACGAGTGCATTGCACGATTTTATCCATCCAACAAAATTCCGGATGGCTGTCAACGCAGCACAAGAGTGCGCAGGATTCGATGACACAAACCACTCCTACTCGACGCCATGAAGTGCCATTCGGTCTGGCCAACTACTGAAGAAGGTAGCTCAACATAATATGGCTCATGCCTTAGAAACAGGGAGTACTGTCACCGTCGATGCATCAAGGCAATTCTTGAAATTGCGATATGCAGTGGTCCGAAGTTACTGCGTCGGCACACCGTAATCTTTCTGAAAGGAACCGGAATGGGGGTTGAGTTCTTGTCACTTACGGCGGATGTCATGAAATTTAGTAATTGCTTAATATAGGAAGGCAAGAAGAATGCTACCGCTTTGGACGATGAGCAAGGTGGAAATAAGTCACAAGCATACACAGAACTTACGCAAGTTACCCTGGCTAAACTGACACTCTTTAACAGAAAGCGACAGGGGGAGGTTTCAAAGTTAACTGTTGCAGACTGGTAAAAAAAAAAAAGTTTGAGAAACGCTTGATCCTAGTTTTGGAACGCCTAGATATCAAAGGTAAACGAGGCCGAACAGTTCCCATCCTGTTCACAGAAGAAGTGGCCGAATTGGTGCAGATTCTGCTGAAACATAGGTCCCAGTTCATATCAGATAAAAATCAGTACCTGTTTGCAAACTCTTGCAACTTCTTCCATCGCGGATCAGATGTTATACGAAAATTTGCTTTTTTTTCTCTCTCTCTCTCTCTCTCTCCTCTCTCTCTCTCTCTCCCCTCTCTCTCTCTCTCTCTCTCTCCCTCTCTCTCTCTCTCTCTCTCCCTCCCTCCCTCCCTCCCTCCCTCTCTCTCTCTCTCTCTCTCCCTCTCGCTCTCTCTCTCTCTCTCTCCCCCCTCTCTCTCTCTCTCTCTCCCTCCCTCCCTCCCTCCCTCCCTCCCTCTCTCTCTCTCTCTCTCTCTCCCTCTCTCTCTCTCTCTCTCTCTCCCCCTCTCTCTCTCTCTCTCTCCCCCCCCTCTCTCTCTCTCTCTCTCTCTCTCTCTCCCTCTCTCTCTCTCTCTCTCTCTCTCTCTCTCTCTCTCCCTCCCTCCCTCCCTCCCTCTCTCTCTCTCTCTCTCCCTCCCTCCCTTCCTCCCTCCCTCCCTCCCTCCCTCCCTCCCTCTCTCTCTCTCTCTCTCTCTCTCTCTCTGGTGCACAGCGATCACACCTGCTGACGACAACAAGACTTCACAAACATGCTGCAAGTCTTGCCCAAGTGTTTGCTCTCAAAGAGCACGAAATGGACATGCTCGCCAGTTTCTTGAGGCATGACTTAAGAGTACACAGGGAATTCTACCGCAAGCCTCTCGATGTCCTCCAAGTTGCCAGAGTCTCGAAAGTGTTCCTTGCATGCGAGGAAGGTCAGATTAGCGAATTTGCTGGAAAAGGCCTATCCGAAATAACGATGGATAATGACGAAGTTGTTTATCTCGAAGATGCAGACGAGAATGACTCTTCAGATGAACAGCACGGCGTCGGACATCAGTCGTTAGTAGTGCCAAAGAAAAAGAGTCGACTCAATGGAGAACACAGTGGGAAAGAAGACAGGAATGAAGAGCATCATAAGTTCAAACCCGCCGCAGCGTCACGGACCAAAACGAAAGAAAGAGTGACGTGGACAGAAGACAAGAAGCATTCGGTGAGGATGCATTTCACGTCTCATATCATGAGACGCGTGCTTCCGGGAAAAAAGAGCATAGAATTGTTTTTTTAACAAAACAAGGTTGGCACAGATCATGGCGTAACATAAAAGACCATATCAGTATTTGAAGTGAGTGTAAGGACGGCACCAGGAAGTACGATCAGTACATCAGTTAACACTTCATTCATCTGTGGGTCATACTTAGGTGTTCCTGATATGGTCTTTTCTGTTTCGTCAGGTTACCACATCATATGCACACCCATAAAGCTGCTGCTGCTGACGTTAATAAATAGTGCTATCGTGATAATAAATGTCATGGTGTACATTTGACGACAGTCTCGTTAATTAGGCCTTGTATTGCTGATGATATGGGTTCGAGTTTCTACTTACAATTTACAACACATATGTCAATGTAATGTGCATACCTACTTGAACTAAACACATCTCTCCAGGTAGAAACACTAGCCACTCTTTACATGTTATTTTCGTGAAAACATATTTCCTTTCATATACACGTTATTTTTGATGTGCTGATATATTGTGCTTTAATCACGCTGAGGACTTGCTTGATAGAAACTTATCACTTCATGAACATGGCCTTATCTCAATAATTCGATCCTGTCAATCATGAGGCTACTACCATTGAAGTCTATTGTAATTTGATTGATTTGATTTATTCGTTTAGATTCGTAGAGCACGAATTTGAACAAATGTAGGATTAATGTAAGTTGTTTACGTTTGTCTATATTTGTTGTGTACATCACTGTTAATCATACTTAGATGACACTTTGCAATCCACTGATGTGACTTGAGTTGTCTCCATGACGAGTGACAATGATTACAAATGTATCGTAATCAAATATTCAATTAGCTACGTCATTTGTATGTTCCAAATTATGTTCAGGAAACCGTTTATTTACTAAGAGTAGGTA
>OZ023213.1:1400429-1560429 GCA_963995525.1 Escarpia spicata
ACACACACACACACACACACACACACACACACACACACACACAAACACAAACACACACACACAGAGACACTCACACATTACTGACTTCCACAAATAAACCACAGAAATGTGAGGATGGAGGAATGAATTCTGTGTTTCGCTACGTCAGTCTTCTCCACCTGCAGTGAACGATTTGGTTCCAGTTTGTATGGCCGTTCGATTGCTCTGACGTTCTCTGAATATAAAACATCTTGTGTTTTCTAATTTGTATGGTAACACTAGAGCAGCACCGATGGGAACGAATGTTTACACGCACCCCACCGGGAGGATAGAAGCTCACACGCTTTGACGCCTTTGCCACGCAAGAGTAAGTCACGTCACAAGTAATTACGTCATGTGTATACCCGACAGCCAAACGCCTTCACAAGTAATTACGTCATGTGTATACCCGACATGTGTATACCCGTCATGTGTATACCCGTCATGTGTATACCCGACATGTGTATACCCGACATGTGTATACCCGTCATGTGTATACCCGTCATGTGTATACCCGACATGTGTATACCCGACAGCCAAACGCCTTCACATTATAAAATGCATTAAATCTAGAATTAGCGAGAACTGTTTTTTGTCAGAAAACCAATGCTGCAACGCGAAAGTTGGAAAAACGTGCAGTTTGGGAACAGGATGAGGTGTATATTTCCGTTGGGGACTATATTGACATTTTCCCGGATTTTCGCAGAATAACGATTTAGATGTTATCACAGATGTACACCCACAACGTGTCATGTCACCGATACCGATCGAAGTTTTTTCTAAGCTTACTTTTTTGAGTAGAATAAAATGTATATTCCTACTCGTTGCCCCACGACGCCAAAATCAGACGGTTTTATCTGCATTCGAGAAGGTCCGTCCACACCTCTGCATGCACACATCCGCGCAACGAGCAATTTGCCCATTTCTCAGTCCTAAAAATGCCAGCTCTTCTTTCGTTAACTTGCACACGGATGAAAATTGCGATATGTGTTCGCGATTCTACCGAGACAACGTCCGGCTACCCCGTCACGTGCAAATGCCCTTTTATGGTCGGTATGATGTACAAAAAGGGTTAGGTTTGGGGTTCGGTTGGAGGATATGGTCAGGTTGAAGGTACTTTTGACAAGATTGACATCGGATGTTTCCATGTGTACGCGGAGGGGAAAGAAGGAAGGAAACAGGAAGCTCTCTCCCGATTCTACTCACTTTGTCACCGTGGCGGTATTTGAAAACATCGATGTTTACTTTGCCTTCAACAAAATACATATTTGCTATAGCTGGCGGTGATATTGTAAGAGCAACATCAGGCTGTAGCAAGGTGTAGAAACTGCGGGAGCAGCCGCCGCCACGGCAGCAGTATTGTCGGTGCACAGTTGCCATTGTAGGCGTATCACTGATAGTGTCCGTCCGCTGAAAGAGCCCCTAAGTATATGTCGATTGGGTGTGATGTGAGAATTTTTTCCAGCACTTTTGCATAGGACTGTTTGGTACAGATAAATGTTGAATGTATTACTTATAAATACTAATTATAAATTAGTTATACATATACTCTATTCGCACGCGTATTCTCACAGTGGCCAGTTCGAAGTTATCAGATTTGGACGAAATTAAGGGGTATCAGGTTTGGGTCGATTTTTCTTAAACGCCGTTTTCACGAATTTTCCACACGAGGTCAGCTAATTAAAGTTTCAAGTGCTGAAAAGGTTAAAAGAAAATCTATCGTTAAATTATCCGTCCAGCACAGGATAGGTTATAACAGTCGCGTATGTAAAAATGTATGTATTCTAGATTGACCCGAGATGCGCCAAACCAAACAAGCGTCGGGTGTCTCTATAGTTGCGTTCTACTGTATCAAACGTGGATCATATTTGTTATGAGACAAACATAGAGTCAAATCTCAGGCTTCTATAACGCCACGCGCGTGCAGACTAATTGGGAACGTAGCCGGAGCGGTAGGCCGGGGAATGTTCCAGTGCGCACGCCATGTTTAATAACGCTACATAAATGAGATTTACATTTGGGCGGCTCTCGAGTATATGTGGCATCACTATAATCGCATTTCACATCGACCGCTGCGTGCATCTGTCGTACAGGTTCAACCCACATTATCGTCAAGTCCGGACAACGCTAGTCTCTGGTGGTAGCTACGTGCCAAGCGTATCTTTCTACTATACTAAGCGTCTAGTTGTTTCACAGCGTTTATGTTATATTAGCCACTGAATACGATGGAGAAATGTAACTCTTTTTTTTTAAATAGGATCGTTTGTGCCGTTTTTAATTAATCAGCATTGTTAATTGTTAAATATAATTTGACAGTTACTTATGTATGGATATTGAAGATGCCGTTCGTGCCGTGCCGTGTGCGTGCGTGTGCGTGTGCGTGCGCGTGCGTGCGCGTGCGCGTGCGTGCGCGTGCGCGTGCGTGTGCGTGTGCGTGTGCGTGTGCGTGTGCGTGTGCGTGCGTGTGCGTGTGCGTGCGTGCGTGTGCATGTGTGCGCGCGCGCGTGTGTGAATGTGAATGTGTTTGTGCGTGCGTGCGTGCGTGCGTGCGTGCGTGCGTGTGTGTGCGTGCGTGCGTGCGTGCGTGCGTGCGTGTGCGTGCGTGCGTGCGTGCGTGCGTGCGTGCGTGCGTGCGTGCGTGCGTGTGTCTGTCTGTGTGTGTGTGTGTGTGTGTGTGTGTGTGTGTGTGTGTGTGTGTGTGTGTGTGTGTGTGTGTGTGTGTGTGTGTGTGTGTGTGTGTGTGTGTGTGTGTGTGTGTGTGTGTGTGTGTGTGTGTGTGTGTGTGTGTGTGTGTGTGTGTGTGTGTGTGTGTGTGTGTGTGTGTGTGTGTGTGTGTGTGTGTGTGTGTGTGTGTGTCTGTGTGTGTGTGTGTCTGTGGTAGGTGAGTGCATGCATGCGTGCATATGCGTGCGAGCGCGTGTGAATGTGCCAAAGTCACAACAGAAAGTTATACATAGACAAATGCCACAACTGGAGTCATTGAAAGACTGATGTTCAAACAGATGCAGAATCGCTGCAAACATAATATTATAGAAGTTTAATTGAAGTGCACGGAGATGTGCTTCTCATATCCGCTGCAGTCCTACGATTGGCACTTGACGGTAAAATGAGACGTAGTCATCCACAAGAAACGTTGTGAAAGAACTTTGAGAAACATAAGCGTCGAATCCGGAGTGGCGGGGCTTGGGGGACCTCAGCTCCCCAATAATTTAGTTGGGGGAGCTGGAGATAGGATTAGCTCCCCGATATTTAGGGAAGGTTGGTTTATTTTTGGGTGCAAGGTGAAGTTCTTTGTCATCCTTAAAGGGGGTATGCTGAATGGTGTTTGGAGAGCTTGAACTTGGGTTTTGGCGAGCCTCAAAAATGGGTGTTTTAGCGAGCCTCAACGCCCTCAAGGGGATGGAAATCGAGGTTTTGGAAGAGCTTCCGCCCGCCCAGTATTCACAACATTCCGACCCCAGTGAGAAATATATAAAACTGGAAGCTTGCAGCCTGAGATGGGACACCACCATTAATCGGCACAGAGAACAGCAACAATGGCGTTCTCTTGTCAAGACCACACGTGCCTCCTATTTGCATTCCCCAACCTTCGGCGGTCCCTTGCTCTAATGACGACTCTTGCCTGACCATGGTAACGATTTTGCCCAACGAGTCTCATATGTTACACCTCTGGGCTCATATTCCTGGGGATATTTAGGCGCTGTAGAAGTTTATTATAATTATTATTATTTACTAGAGTACGAATAGATGAAACAAGAAAACGAGTAGGTAGCTATTATAACGTCATCATCGCTGACATAAACGTCATCCTAATTGTGACGTCAAGCATCATGACGTCATCACCTCGTTCATTGTAGAGTGACATCGTTCTTGTTGAAATTGCTGTAGCAAGGCGTCGTACCGCGCAACAACACAAGCTGAAACAGACACCGTTAATTCGCATGGCGATGAAACAACTGCGCGGTAACACGAGACACCTTCCAATCAACGCTGTATGCAGTTAGCGATAACACGACTGCGGTTTCAAAGGGACGCTAACTCGAACCCGACCTGTAACAGATAGCGTCGGCGTCGACAAATGAACGAAATGGAATCCATCAGATCCCACTGCGGGTCTGGATCCGGAAAACTAGCCCGCATTAATTCACGAAATCACACATAAAACGAGGCGACCGCGATGTCGTGCCGACACGCTACGACCACCTGCGACAAGACGCGGCCAAAACGAGGCCAATCACGACAGACCGGTGTCGCCAGAAACTTTGTTCCATAAAAATAATCGGATGTGATTTGTCATGTTTTGCTGATGTGAGCTAATTCAAAGAATATGCAACGCGTTTGGATTAGTTCCATAGAATGATATTTGCTGCTAGGGATGACCACCGGCTCGCTTGTGGCTAACTAGCTGGTCCGCTTAACTCACCTAACGTCGACAGCTGTTCAATTAAATCGCACGACATTCGCTCAAGTCACGCGGACAATCATGATGAGCATTGTCATATCACTTGCCTCTTGTACATTACCGAGATTTTTTGTATTGCTTTGCAATCATGCAAGTCGTATTCATTTAATCCGATGCCATAGAAACATAGCGCAAACAAAAAACGATAATTTTAAAATAATGGTGCATCATTTGAATGTTTTAATCCAGATATCGAGTAGCATTATAAACTGTATGCAGACTATTCTTACGTTTTAACCAGCCAGATTGACCACACCTACTTCGCGCATGGTGCTATCACTAGCCGTGGTTGCGATCACCCGGATGCAATTAAAGCCAAACGCCTATGATGCTGCATGTTGTTTTTCATGACAAATGCCATCATGCGTCATGTCCTACATGGTCGTTGTTCTGAATGCGATGCCTATCTGTTAAATGCCACAATGCAGTATTATCATATGTCCCATCGTCCCATGTTCCAGTTGTAAAATTTGCTACGATATATAATTTGGTTTCACGCACAATATGCGCCTTGCCATAATTTGCAATTGTTGAACGTTTGCGGTTGGCGGGCCTCCTAGCGAACTGACGGCAGATTGTTCGTCCTAGTCGGTCTACCGCCGAACTGTGGTTGCTTCCTACTTCCGGTCCACGCGTGCAGTGTAGGCCCAACATCAGACATCAGTTAAGTTACCATGAAAACACACAATTTAAATAGTTTATGCCATTTCTCGGACGACTATGTTGACAGGTCAGTTATCAGACAGGATGTAGCTCCATTCAGGTTTGACATTTAAATATGTATTCATCTTATCGTAGCGCATGCATATCCTCGTGCACGCTCACACATGAGAGTTCTCATAGCCTTTATTACAAACATGAAAGTCAATGTGTTGTCCGTTGTGTTTTAGATAACCAAAGGTGACATCCAACTAATCGGGTCACATGTTGGTGGTTCTTGGAGCTGGTAACTAATAGTGTACAACGTCGTATGCTGCCGAACCCGCTACGGAGATTAATCGATGTAATGTTTAGGAGGATGAAATACGGAGAGAGGCAGCTTTGAAAAACACAGCGAGTGGTTCGGCATTATTATACCTGACCCTCACCCCCGTACAGCAGGGAACAAGGAGGAGACAGAGAGAGTGGTTCAGCTCTATTGTACCTGACCCTCACCCCCGTACAGCAGGGAACAAAGAGGAGACACAGAGAGTGGTTCAGCTATACTGTACCTGACCCTCACCCCCGTACAGCAGGGAACAAGGAGGAGACACAGAGAGTGGTTCAGTTCTACTGTACCTGACCCTCACCCCCGTACAGCAGGGAACAAAGAGGAGACACAGAGAGTGGTTCAGCTATACTGTACCTGACCCTCACCCCCGTACAGCAGGGAACAAAGAGGAGACACAGAGAGTGGTTCAGCTATACTGTACCTGACCCTCACCCCCGTACAGCAGGGAACAAAGAGGAGACACAGAGAGTGGTTCAGCTATACTGTACCTGACCCTCACCCCCGTACAGCAGGGAACAAAGAGGAGACACAGAGTGTGGTTCAGCCATACTGTACCTGACCCTCACCCCTGTACAGCAGGGAACAAGGAGGAGACACAGAGAGTGGTTCAGTTCTACTGTACCTGACCCTCACCCCTGTACAGCAGCGAACAAGGAGGAGACAGAGAGAGTGGTTCAGTTCTACAGTACCTGATCCTCACCCCCGTACAACAGGGAACAAGGAGGAGACACAGAGAGTGGTTCAGTTCTACTGTACCTGACCCTCACCCCCGTACAACAGGGAACAAGGAGGAGACACAGAGAGTGGTTCAGTTCTACTGTACCCGACCCTCACCTCTGTACAACAGGGAACAAGGAGGAGAGCAGCAATATCTACGTCGGTGTAAAAACTCAACTCCATTCTGTTTTCTCAGCCACACTGTGAATTGAATTTTAAAAAACAACACAATTTGTTTTTGTAACCTTTAAATATGTTTCATTTCTGATGTAATCACGACAGGTGCAGCCGCCGATGTATAGTCTTCTCACAGAGAACCTACCGATACATTATACCAATTCAACCTGTAAAATAAATGCAATAAGAAAGACAGCATTAACAATTTAGACGGCGCCAAAATTGTCGGATCCCGAGGTATAGCTAGCATTCCATATGTACGGGACGCGTACGGATGTAAGATGCGGAATGGGGATTACCTCTGAGTGACGTCACTACCTGGAATTTCCTATCCGATTCCTACGTACTTACGGAACTACTTCTAATCATTTCCGCCGGTCGCTGTATTGATATGGAATCCCAGCTAGGTGGTGCACTAAACCCAAAGGGACAAGCGGCACAAGATCGTGTACAATGCGACAGTGGTCAACGGTTGATCACTGTGCTAAGTGCTGTGGAGGATATAAGCAATCTTTTAAATTATTAAATTATTACAGTTAAACTACCATTTTAACTGTGTTTTTAAAGAATGTTTAGGCACAACATGTACAACATGTACAACATGTACAACATGTACAACATGTACAACATGCACAACACGCACAACACGTACAACATGCACAAAATGCACAACCTGTACAAAGTGTACAATATGCACAACATGCACAACATGCACAACATGCACAAAATGTACAACATGCACAACATGTACAACATGCACAACATGAACAATATTTACTTATTTGACCATACTTGCTAACTTATAATATATATATATATATAATAATATGGGACATGTTTATCCACTGGAATTTTTTGTTTTTATAATGGACTATCTCAGAATACAATGAGATAAGCTAAACAAATCAAGCCTGTTTCATTGTCTTCAAAATATAATTTTCCTGTCAAAACCCAACTGCCCGAGTACACAAAATTACCGTGTTAGGATGTAAAGGACCATTTCATAAATACCAACACCTCCTTCGCCTACGATCATCGCAGCAACACACTGACGGATCACTCTTGCCTAGCGCGCGCTTTTTATTCCAATAACAATTGTGTTTATTATGACATCCGGTATGAGGCGCCACTATATTTCGTCTGACTGTAAATTTCGACGAAGTACCATGCCTGCGTCACAGTGTTGCCTTTGCGACCTACGGTCTATTTTTTTCCGCGCCAAGCATCAGTCATTCGTGTGGTTGACCTCCTTGATATCAACCTTTCGTTCGAAGCGTAGGAAGCCCATACGTCAGCGTGCAATGGTAAAAAGGCGCGAGCGGCCCGACTGGTATCGATTTGTATTTAATTCCGAATGATGAACGTTCTTAATACCAAAAGTGTACATTTATTCCGCAGAAGTTCCGAAAGACCGCCAGCGTCCGTAATTATATTCCGCGGCGCCAGCGGCAAATAACAATGGATCATTACGTCATCGATTACTTCAGTCAATACTAATCAATGCTTTGCGTGCGCTGCAGCTTAATAACGCCGACATTCATATTCATATGGTATATATTACATCTGTAGTCTCATTTGTGTCAGATGTAAATCACACCAAAATGATTACCAGTATTATGTATGTATATAAAGCCGACCGGCATAAATGGAATTGGTTTATTTTCATTCACCGTCAGTCGCTAAAAATCAGACATTTGATTTCACATCGGCCTACTGTGTCTCAGAAATATCTATTTTATAAATGCCAAGCAACAGCGTATGACGTCATTTGTGTCTGTATCAACAAAAGAAACGAAAAAACCGACTAAATCGATTTGAGCGATCTCGGTCAAGTTTTCAGATACAGACTAAAATATATTTACTGCGATGAATACCTTGAACGCATGACGGATGTGTCTTCGCGCAATTACCTGACGATGATCTGTCATGTGTTTAACCATATTTGGCAACAAACGCCTTACGACGCAAGAACACGGAAGGGGTTGTTTGGTGTATTCTATATTTCATCAATAACATTATGTTATCATTTACACCGTCAACAGAAACGGTATTCGATTAACGTATTTTCTTGTAGTCGTTACAATTTCCCCTGCTAGAGAACAATAAAGTCTCTGCATGGTATGTAAAGTGAAACCTACCAGGTATTTTGGTCTGCTAGGCTCTGGCACAGGAGACAGCATTGCAGGTGTTTGAGAGCCCTCTCAGTGGTCACATTAGGTTGAATTATGTCGATTGTACCCCCAATATACGCAGCTGTGCGTGGATGTATGTGACTTTGTAATACCTTGCCAGGCCTATATGAGGTCTTGGCAACAAAATCAGATTGACAAATGCTCTTAAATCATTCGACTTGGTCCAATTTTGGATGCCGAAAATGCAGTGTTACTAGCATGATGTCCTAATGCGCAGAGAGTCCGATAAAACGTAATGGACATTGCAAGCATGCAATGTCCAATAACGGCACACACCAGAGTCAGGATCCATAAAGTGTCCGAATGAAAACGTGGATTGCGTGTGATGTGTTGATTTGTATAGAGCACTTCGGCATCGGATAAGTGAGTAAAGTTAATATTATCTGTACAACTGCATTAGAGCTTTCAACAGATGGGAACGGACGAACGCTGACCGCTTGCCCATCAACTTAGTGGCTTATAACGTACGTCACGTTATTTGTGGGCATTTAAAAAATCTTTGCTCCTTGTTACGTTTCCTAATGCTGGCATGTACATCCACGTTGACTTTGACAAATAAAATCGTATGAAATGTCACAAAGTTAACACTCGTTGTCCGATAATTGATATTTAATGTACTGTGAGAACATCAGTGTAGAAATATCACAAGTGTCTTAACGTAGGGACTAATCGCAGCACTACAGTTGCTAATGGTAACCTAGCATTGTGACGTAGGAGAGTCTCAGAACAATTGAAATTGTACATCGTTCCAGTTGCATATAAATTGATGACATTATTTGGCAGAATTGTTATGACCTATATCCACATTGATTTCTTTGAATGTTGACCAATCACGACTGCTCTAAAAATGATAACGTTCAGGCGTGGACTAACCGAAGATGATGTAGAGGTCAACATAAAACCGTGGACCAATCGATGGTGATTTAACAAATTGTATTTAATCGAAACCAGTCGATGGTCTAACTTCTAATGTTCAGTCGTGGACCAATCGAAAATGACCTAACAATGACTTTCAATCGAAGACCAATCGAAGATGATCAAACAATGATGTTCAATCGTAGACCAATCGAAGATGATCTAACAATGATGTTCAACCGTAGACCAATCGAAGATGAGCTAACGAGTAACGTTTTGTTGTGGAAAAATAGAAGATGATCTAACAACGGATGTTCAGCAGTGAACCAATCGAAGATGAGCTAACAACTAATGTTCAGCAGTGGACCAATCGAAGATGATTTAACAACCAATGTTCAGCGGTGGACCAATCGAAGATGAGCTAACAACTAATGTTCAGCAGTGGACCAATCGAAGATGATCTAACAACTGATGTTCAACGTGGACCAACCACTCAATGATGATCTAACAATGTTGTTCAGTCGTAGACCAATGAAAGGTTATCTAACAAATAATGTTTTGCTGTGGACCATTCGCAGCTGTTGTGTGATAAAAAAATAACTAGTACTGAAACATATTCGATAGAGTTATCAAGCTGCAACTGGAAGTTGTTAGCGTGATGTAATTTCTTCGAGAAAAAACTAAACCCCTGTATCTCATTCCACTGCAAAAATAACCATGATGATTGGTCATTAAAACGCAGATAATGGCTAGGGTATCCTCGAAGTGCTGTCTTCAACAGTAACCGCCTGTAACAAGAGAACGTTTCAATGCAGCAATGATGAAAGATGTCTAACACACACGGTTTCGGCGAAGGTTTTTCGATATCTTTGAAAAAATTGAAATCACCAATTCATGCGTCACGTCCCGTGTGAAGATTCCTTAATGAACCGCTCGCAGGGTCGCCACGGGTGGTCTTGTGGGTACGACAATAGCGGAATTCGACCGATCGGTTGCACTGTCGTCGGAATTGGCAACCCTCCTCGATTAGTTCGTTAACGTGTGTCTATGCACTCGGCGTGCCTTGAGGCTACGGTCGGGCAAACAATACTTACGCTCGTCGTCTGAATACCCAGTAATTCGGCACCTTAATAGCGACCCAAACGAGCCACACAGCCCCCGGTGGGGGTGTCAGAGCGTTGAGACTTGGAACCACATCAACCCCCCCCCCCCCCCCGTGTATAATTATGCGCAATACCGAATGCGCCATCGTTATCGACTTTTTATCGAAAGATGGAAACACAGAACTCGAATCGACGCAGAACTACGTATAGCTGGTGAAAACACGAGAACTATCGCGTCGTGCGGGCGATTAATATTCACCAGAGGCAAGTGCTAATGCAAGTGCAAACGCCCATTTTTTCCTCTAATCGCCTACTGATTGCTACGCATGTATGACATTACGATGGTTTAGAATGTCTGCGGATGACGTTAGCATTAGCGCGTTATCATCGACTGCAGGTTGCAATAGCACGGCAGCGCGTAGGTTTGCACAACGCGTGGCACGGAGTATAGAGACGAGTGTTGTTTTCCCCAGTAAAACTAGCGCAACAAACATGAATGTTTGCACACAGGAAGGACTGCGTAAAACAAGTACTTTTATTCCAATGCTCAATTCCGTTCAGTAATTTATGTACTGTACGAAAAAAAATACGGCTTAGTTTTAATAAAAATAAAACCGTAGAATGATGCGTGCGTGCCTTGTCACCAACCAACGATGGCGTTTTTGTCAAATGCTACATTGTTTGTGAGAAAGCCTACATGGAAGGTGCTCGCCGTCATTTGTCGCACAAATCAACTGGATTCCCCATTCGTACACGGAGGATATTCCCAACAGTAACAAGTGTGCATAATTGCTGTCAACCACCAACTATAAATTACAGGTTAGTCTCAGCATTGGCCCTACAGTTATTCTGTGTTGTGTGCATAAATTACTCTGAAACAATACAACAGGGCCCCAGTATTGAAGACGTGCATAGGTGTATTAAAGGGAGGCTGTCTGCTCCTCTACCAAGAATTAGCTAGCCTAGTAATGTGTAACATGAAGTCTGCCGTGTTGAACGTGGGAGATGTGAAATCGTAGACAATCAAAGGGTATCACGGTTAACTCAGCCAATAATACAGCTTGTTTTGAAACTGGATGTTTTGTTTACTATTTGAACATGCTCCGGGTTCGTACCTTCTAAATTGCGCACCTTTTTACGGGCTTACTAACCATAACTTGGTAGGAAATATACATTCAACATAGTTATTATCATCTTAAGAACATAACATGAATTAATAAATGAAAAAAGGAACAGACGACCTTCTTTAAACAAGTTAAACACCGCAGTGTTCTGTTCAAGTGGTTGACCACTGTCATTTGGCTTGTTCACCACTGATCAAGTCTTGCGTAACCACGTTACGACAGAACGCCACGAGGTGTAGAATACTGACCAAAGCAGAGCCGGCTGTAAATCACATAACAAAGCCATCGTATGACTTCTTGACAAGTTGACTTCGCCGCCTTGCGACGTCTTTTTGATAGTTACTCTTTCTCTCATTCCCCCCCTCCTCTCTCCCTCTCCGTCTCTCTCTCACTCTCCCCCCTCTCTCTCTCTCCCTCTTTCTCCCCCCTCTCTCCCCCCCCCCCCCTCTCTCTCTCCCTCTCTCTTTCTCTCTCTCCCTATCTCTCTCCCTCTCTCTCTCCCTCCCTCTCTCCCTCTCTCTCTATCTCTCTCTCCCTCTCTCTGTATCTCTCCCCTTGTCTCTCCCCCCCTCTCTCTCTCCCTCTCTTTCTTTCTCTCCCTCTCTTTCTTTCTCTCTCTCTCTCTCTCTCTCTCTCTCTCTCTCTCTCTCTCTCTCTCTCCCTCCCTCCCTCCCTCCCTCCCTCCCTCCCTCTCTCCCTCCCTCCCTCCCTCCCTCCCTCCCTCCCTCCCTCCCTCCCTCTCTCTCTCTCTCTCTCTCTCTCTCTCTCTCTGTCTCTGGCTATATATATATATATATATATATATATATATATATATATATATATATATATATATATATGAATATCTGTCTCTATCTATTTATCTATCTATCTGTCTGTCTGTCTGTCTGTCTGTCTGTCTGTCTGTCTGTCTGTCTGTCTGTCTGTCTGTCTGTCTGTCTGTCTGTCTGTCTGTCTGTCTGTCTGTCTGTCTGTCTGTCTGTCTGTCTGTCTGTCTGTCTGTCTGTCTGTCTCCCTCCCTCCCCCCTCCCTCCCTCCCTCCGTCCTCTCTCTTTCTCTCTAGAATCTAGAATCTGGTCATATAATCATGTTATGTAGTTATCTCTGTACACATTCCAACTTCCGCCCAGTGTGATTTAATGAAGCACATTTAAAAGACATAGTTTTGGCCAATATCCTAACTCACTGCGAACTGTTGACGCCGCGAGCAAATCGAACGGAATAATAAATTCCCTCATAAAATTATCTTTTGGGAATTATTTATGTTTTCAGTGTCATACGTGTTTAATTATCGACTGTGGGGGCTGAGGAACAATTAAATGCCCATCCCTCAGGAACTCGTTTTTATGTGAAAGTGTTAGTGCACGCAGGCGTAGGTATTAGATTACAACACGCGTTACCGTCTACCGCAAAGGAGGAGTATCAACGTTACGCTACCTTTGAACATTAAGTGATGAAATAAAACAAAAAATCTCCGTTCAACCAGCACTTTCTCAGATTCTGTACTGTATGATAACAGTGCATGCCAATGGAGTGCGAGCTAATGGAGTGTTCAGCGAGCAACCGGCCCAGCCTCTTGCTGATCACGGGCCAGGTTATTTCAATGTGCGTCGAATAAATTGATTGCTGTAGCATAAACACGCCGATAAACGGGAAAACGGATCCCAATTAGCGGAGCTTTAATGGCGTCTTAATTGCAAGGAAGGATTACAGTGATCGGCTCAATCAGAAGGAAGCGGCTCGGCTCAAGAAGGCCGTGTGGCCGGTGTTCGTCATTAGGCGGGGGTCGTTTACAATGCTTCCTACCACGGGCTCAGTCTGTGCTGTGAGACAGATAAGACAGAAAAGAACAGCAAATATCCGCGGCAACATTACAAAAGTAATAACAGACGCAGTAGCAGCAGCAGCAGCAGCAGCAGCAACAGCAACAGCAGCAACAGCAGCAGCAGCAGCAAAAGTGTCAGCAGCAGCAGCAGCAGCAGCAGCAGCAAAAGTGTCAGCAGCAGCAGCAGCAGCAGCAACAGCAGCAGCAAAAGTGTCAGCAGCAGCAGCAGCAGCAGCAGCAGCAAAAGTGTCAGCAGCAGCAGCAGCAGCAGCAAAAGTGTCAGCAGCAGCAGCAGCAATAGTGATAGCAGCAGCAGCAGCAACAATAAAATATGCAGTGCTGATTTGTTACCGATACATTTTCAATTGAATGTGTGTTCTCATATGCGTGTTCATGCGCGGGCGCATGTGTGTGTGTGCGTGCGCGTGTGTGTGTATGCGTGCACCGATATTGGGGCTATGATATACCTACAGTGGCACACGACCGAGATCGACTTTTACGTCTTTTTTTGATGACAAGCTCGTTGTTGCAGCTCGAAGCCATCTATACGTCTGTTTAACATTGGTGCTGATTGCAACATCAACGTCGGCTTGTTCTAAAGCACTCGCACACACACACACACACACACACACACACACACACACACACACACACACACACACACACACACACACACACACACACACACACACACACACACACACACACACACACACACACACTGAAATACGCACACACGCACACACGCACACACGCACACACGCACACACGCGCACACGCGCACACGCGCACACGCACACACGCACACACGCACACACGCACACGCGTACATTCACACATACACTCGCACACTCGCACACTCGCACACCCGCACACCCGCACACCCGCACACCCGCACACGCGCACACGCGCACACGCGCACACGCGCACACGCGCACACGCGCACACTCACACGCACACACGCACACACGCACACTCGCACACTCGCACACTCGCACACACGCACACACGCACACACGCACACACGCACACACGCACACACGCACACACGCACACACGCACACACGCACACACGCACACACTCACGCAGGCACGCATGCATGCACGCACGCTGAGCAGTGATCCTGTTTTTCTGTTCAACCCGTCACGAACGATTCTAAAACCGTGTACTGATAGGTTGGCTGGATCTTAGAAGACGACATTAATCCCCGCGTACGTCATTAATCAGCCAAAGCCGCCGATGTCTATTTCACGCGTTAATACTAATGATAAATCGTCGTTTCGTCTCGGCGAAGACATTTGTTGATCTCAATGGCGTTGCAGACTAAGCATAACCTGTGTTACAGTACTTGACGATTGCGATGAAATGAAAGTGACCCAATGCCACGATGGCTCACTTGTTTTATTATCGCCGCGTGACCAGGAGACAAAGGTTGGTCGCCATCTGTCTTCTTGTAAGGTTTCGAAGCTAATTTTCACCTGTCGCAAAGTAATACAACCCACACTGAAGGTGGGCAGTGAACACAGCGTTCATGGTCAATCCAGCACGTCCTCGTCGTCTACTGCTACACTAATAACAAATTGAACAAAACGAAAGTGTCAACAACATTCTCATTACAAAACCAAAAGTAATTTCGAACAATAACCTAGACAATGAAATTCACCAAATTAATTCTCACCCTTTACTGTAAGTATAGTGGGAACATGGAAACGCCAGACACTTATTTACAATAGTTTGTGTAAACTGCAGACAACCACATCCACCATAGTTGTGTAGCAAATCTTTTAGAGTGTTGTCGTTGATTATGTTGTCTTAATTTCAATGTTTAGACATATTTACATTACACGGCGAGAACGACATTCACAAACAAACAACGGTCAAATCAGATTTTTTTAATGATGACTCATTAAACACAAATGATCAGTCCAGATATTAGAACACATACAGTGTATACTACATGCTATAACATCACGACAACGTCAGTCTGCCTTATTTTTTATACGGTTTACAATATTAATACGGGAACAGCAATAACCGAATTGCAATAAGAAATAAATTGTACATCTCATATGAGATCGGCCGACCTACAAAGGTCAAGCATAGAAAGCAAAGCTAGCCACTGACAGGCTGATTACGCGGAACCAGGTGAGTGGGCCTACTGCCCAATCAGTCACATGATTACTCCAATCAATCACATGATTACTCCAATCAGTCACATGATTGCCCCAATCATGCACGTGATTGGCCTCGCAGTGTACAAGACTTTGCACAAGGTTTCGTTGAAGGCTGTCGAAAACGTCAGCGCACGGTCACACGGGAGGGGTGCAGTAATGTGTCGCTGAATTAAAAAAAACGTTCGCACTCCGTATGATTTACAACGAGACAAACGAGCGATAGTTCTTGTTATCGTGCTGACGAGATTATAAAACGAATCAAGCTTCCATGACGTCATGCGATTTCTTTGTGATTTTAAAATTAAATAAAAAATGTGTACCTTGTTTTGTTGATAACAGTTTAAACCAGAGAGACCAGCAACATACAAATTGTATTGTGTATGTTACTTCGATCGTTACAGCTTGGCCTATGACAAGGGAGGCATCTTCTTTGTAGCGCCTAATGATGGGTACAGTTCGAAAGGAAGAGTGGAAGGCAGCAGAAGCAGAGGAAGACCTAGGAGACAATGGGTGAAGGACAGGAAGGAATGGATGGGAGCGGACGTCAAGCGAATGGGAACATTGGCAAGCGGACGTGCTATCTATAGACAATCCGTAAAAGCTGCAACGTCCAGAAACGGATATGCAAATTCACCATAGTTCGGTACATTTTCGGCGAGTGACCTCAATCGGAAACGTGCAAACTGTGGTGATTTATTAAATTTAACATGCAGATTGCCCAATATTGCAGCTCCACATAGCGTTTGGCAATCTACCATCGCATCCCACACGTCTGGCAATTTGTTTGTTCATTTGCACTTTCAAACTGACAGTGACGGGGTAATTCAGTAGGTTGATATACAAAAAAATAGCATCCGTGTCCGCCTGCAAAAATGGCTCGAGTTACGTCCTGACGAGGCAGTCGTTTACTCTGTATTACGAGACCTGTTTATTTGTTCAACACTTTTCGCACAATCATCTGTCCTTTAGCTGTCTCCCGCTGACGATTCCCTGACGTTTCACTTCCCGTCAGAATCCCAACTTCCAACTAATTACTGGTCTGACTTTTATGTCTTCGAATTTTCTGTGCATTTTATCTTTACTCATCTGACACAGTTTTCGTTTCGTTTTGGGGAGAGCGCGACTGCACATCGATAGAACATCCGTCCGGCAATTAAGAGGATCGATGTTCTGATGATGTTACTTCCGCTCAAAACATGACTAATTTAGTTCATTCCACGTTCCTACAGTTCACTCAAGTGTATAGATCAGCGGTTCTGAAACTGGGGGGTCGTTTGGCAATTTCAGGGCGCCTCGTAAAATAATTCGTGTACTAATAAAACGTTCCATTACTCGCACTTGATAGTCACAAAACGCGTAAATCAATTCGTTAAGCCGCTGCATAATTCTCGTTTTGTGATGATCTCGAGTTAACATCCAAAACGTGATGGACAAACTGACTTAATTCTTTGAAGTTTAAGGCCTTGACTGGAACCAATTCTGTGGTGATCAGGGTTTGTAACCCTCATCAAACGAAGAGCTCCACGAAGAGCTCCTTCTCCCTTCATTGCATGATAGACAGACATGCCCTTGTATCAAACACTGCCCCAGGCGCTCCTGGAAACCCTTGATAGTCTTTAAAATGTGAGCTTTTTGAAAGCATGTGCCCCCAACTCATGCCTGTTCAAGAAACTTTGTCAGGACATGAACTCTGTCCATTAAACCCTTCTGTTTTACACGCAAGTCCGCTGGCTATCCAGAGGCAATGTTGTCCGACATGTGTTTGCCCTCAGAGAGGAAATCAAACTCTTCTTCAGTATCCAGAACAAAGTGGATTTTCAATCAGCCTGGACAGAAGATGGATGCGAACTACGACCAGCCGTACCTCGTCAACATCTTCGGACAGCTCAACAATCTGAACGTTGAACTTCAGGGGAAAGACACCTTGATCATTGATTTTGTTGAAAAATATTAAAGCGTTCGTGCGCAAGCTGGATAACTGGAGGCGCTAGATTGGCTTAGACAACTTCGCAATGTTGGAAACGGTGTTAGAAGTCGCCGAAGACTGCGATAAGCCGATAACACCACACATGCAGAGTTTGATAATTGAGCACCTGAAAGCACTGGAGATGGAATTCTCAAGATACTTCCCGGAGATATCTAGTCAAACAACTCGGTTGTGACATGTGGACTAGACGACAACGATGCTGTACAAACAGAGCTTCTTAGTCTCCAGGAAGATTCCGGTGCCAAGATGAAGTTCGAATTTGAAACTGTCACAGAGTTCTGGTCATCCATGGGATTTACCTACCCTAACTTGTGTGACTTTGCCCTGCGTCGATCCTGCTACCATTCGCTTCAACCTACCACTGTGAGGCTGCGTTCTTTGATCTCGCCCACATTAAAACAAAATGTCGCAGAAAAACGAAAGGTTCAGCACTCGCTATAACGAAACCCAGAATAAATAAGATTGTTGATGCTTTGCAGCAGCACCCATGTCATTGAAGTTTGAACCGACCAACACGGACAGTTTCTTTATGCAGCGTCAGAAAGATAAATAATCCACAATCATGAAGCTTGTTGGTGTTACGCAGCGTCGCATATGTGATTAACAGCAGCATCTCTTAAATGTGACTTCAAATAAAGGTGAGTTCATCTCTAACTAGCTTTTAGACTTTAAACATTTGCCATTTTGAATTTATTGTGTGTGGTGGGGGGGGGGGGGGCGTTGTGATGATTGTCTTAGAAAACAGGATCGTAGAGCAAAACAGTTTGAGAAACACTGATATAGATCATAGCTACGGACAGGGTGAAATGTCGTGCATATGCATTGCCTGTCCTCTTTACTATATCCAGTCGTCTAACCCTATCTCTCCACCCGCTACCACAGTTACATCTCAATCGGCTTCTGCCTGATGTCTCCGTCGGTAAACGATCCTGCCCGTGATACATGTGCGCGTATGACTTACGGGTGGATGGTATGTGTGCCCAATTCACACAACAACAGTACAGACACCCGCGCGACGTGGACACTTACGGGCATACAATGAAGTTAACATCGCCCGGGTACAACCGCAGCTGAATATCTCCCCAATATGTAGATGTCGTTCCAGATATAGAACGATCACAAATCGTTCAATAATAGTGTCATTTAAAAATACAATTGCTTGCAATTATGTACTGGGCGACCATATTTTCCTAAACAGAGTTGAACATGAGAAAACTTCCGCTGTATCAAAAAAACAAAAGCCTAAAATAACCCGTCTCATAGTGAGACATTGCACAATTGACGGCTCCATGCATAATATGACGTCACAATACTTATGCGCCTGCTTCGGTCGAGCCTTGCCTTAGTAACGATGTTGGCAAAATGTACATCGCATAACAAATGAAGCATGACATAGGTCTGTCAGATTAATCTTGCCCACATACATTTCGAAATGTGCGATCTATTCACACATGCGTCAGCCAGTTTGTAAGCTTGACGGATTTTGTTGCTAGCTAGGCAATAGGTCACGTGGTGGATACATCAATTGTAAACTAAGTCGTTGCCACGACATACGAAAGCGAAAGCAACTGATGTTGTTCAGAAACCCACGCGACTACTCACCATACACATTTATTATGACAGGACATTTTTACATACAGTTATGATGACATTACTCCCAAAATGTAGTCTGCTACACCAGTCAACATTGCGTTTCACTCGCTGAGCGGCGCCACTGTAGCAATATGTTTTCCGGCGAAACGTAGCGATGATTACATCACCTTCCCACACCCACGTAATACTTAACGAATTTTCGCCCTTTGACCTCTTCAAATATGTGCGTCTTTAGAAAAATCTTGCCGCAACAAGTGTTGGGTGACTCGCATGGCTGCCAAAAGAAGGAGAGCGCAAGCATGGAAACGTATTATCCCATTCTTGTCAGAACTCGGCGCTGAGTTTAATGGAAAGTCCTAACCGTATACGACGGAGTCCCAGGAGCCCATTGTCCACACGTCAGTTCGTGTCCGCAGATGTGACATTGGCCTTTAACAACCGTCGGGTCGGATCCGTTGCTGACAACTCGCCGGATGACAGAAATAAGGCTGCTTTCATTGGCGACACGCGACCACAAAAACGTCAATTTGGAGTAAAAATTCTACTGACGCAGGACCACTGAAATAGACAGATAGCCTAAATACGGAGGGGATATGACGTCATTGCAGTCGGTGTCATCTGCCAGTGATGTCTGCGTTGTCCGACCGCCAAGTCCTGCTTTCACTGATGCTGTCTGATCTCACGACTTGGATTTGTATTTGAAATGTTATCCAGATAGCACGTATGAGTCGCCACAGTAGCAACTTGTGGATTCGGTCATTAATTACACATCGCGTTTTCAATACAAATGTGTTCGAATCTAACACTTGGAAGGTTGGCCTTTTCTCAGTGGAGGCTCTTTGTTGTGTCAATGTTATTCTGATAGTTTGGTATTTTAGCAACGGGGCGGTTGATTATGCGGAAGATTTTTAACTAGATATTTGATAGCGATGTGTCTAGACAAATGGAGCGGGTACACGTTTGTCTCAACAAAATGTGATTTGATATTTGGTAAGATTAATAGTATTACGCGTATGTGATTCTAATCAAATCTAGGCGATATCAATAGGCGTTAAACGGTTCGTTCGTACAATCGCCGAACACATTAGACATAATATGCCAATGGGAAAACAAGACATGATTTTGGTTCCATGCCTATTACCTATACTTGCGCCATACCTACAATATGCCGCGCGTAATGGATTTGGCGCGTTAGATATACTTAGAGAACATACAGAAGAGGTGAAAGGTGAGTGGTGAGAGGTGAGAGGTGAGAGGTGAGAGGTGAGAGGTGAGAGGTGAGAGGTGAGAGGTGAGAGGTAAGGCCGTCGACGATCTTTGGTGAGAGTTTTTAGGTGAAATTGGAGCGCTGGCTTCAGAACACTACTGTCGTGTTCCGTTGAAAGCAATGTCAGGCAGGCAATTCTACAACGTGCTCAAAGCTAGCTTTAATTAGTTTTAACAAACAGTACATTTTTATGTTTGTCATGTCGATAACTACCAGTGTTTGTCAAATCCTACAATTTTGTTTTTGAACCAATTAACATAGTAAATGCTGCCGTCAATTGTTGCCAAATTAGGCCGGATTCTGCACTCCTACCCAAGGGATCATTCCATCACTGAGACGCGACTATGCGGCCAGTAATCAACACGAAATGTGTGCCACTGTGCAGCAGAAGTATTGTAGTCTGCAAATATGCCCTTTTCCCTGTTCATGAATTATTTGTCCAGGTTACAACGAAACCCGGAAAATGCCATCTCAAAATCGCTGGCACTTTACTCGTCTGTGCACCGTGAACCCGGAAGTGAAACATTGATCGGTCACCAGCTGGGGATTTACGCCGGAAGGGTCGACGTCATTAGTGTTAGATATCCGTAGCCAGACGTTCTTCCCTTGACGATGTCTGATCTTTCTATATAACTATAACTGTTCATAAGACAACCATGTTGGTGTTATTTAAACAGACACACGCATAGGAACCATCTCCAAAAGTAGGGCCTACATTTTCGCATATACTTCATACAAGTGCACGTGACCACTGAAGTCCACCCAAGAAAACTCACGCTTCGTACGACCTTTGACCGAGTTCCTCTGCCAATACATAATAGTATATAGCACTATCTATAGCACTGATCTTGCGACTCAACTGCACGCTTTTGGAGGCGAATAAAGTCAATCAACATTACAGCTGCAAAAACGACCGTATTCACGACAGTTCGTTAGCAGTGAAGAGGAAGCGGAAATAGAATTATGGTTTGCAACCAGCGCGCATGCGTTAAATGGTCCCTTCACTTCTGCTACAACTTACATTTCTTTTGGAAATCGTGCACATTTTTATTTCAAATGTTATACTCATTATTAACAACAACGCCAACTATGTCATGTATAAATAAAAATAGTGTTAGTTAATTCAAGGAAACGTGTTTATGCCTAAACTGCTTTATAAAGCTACCCTACTACATAACTGGTAATACGACCTACTGTAAAATAACTATTGCACATTTTTTTTCGAAGGAAACTATGACCATTATATAAACGGTGCAACATCCTGGCTTCGAATACGCATCGAAAGAATGGGACTTTGGTCCAGCCAATTCAACATCCGGATTTAGTTATTGCGTTCTGTCCATCCACCAAATGATATGCCATTATTTCTTAGATTCTACTTCGTTATCATTTTATGCTCAACAAAACTGTGAAATGCAACATTTTCAGGTTTAACGTCCTATCGAAAACATGAACGCGATGTGCGCTCGTGAACATTTGATTTGTATTGGTGGGCTTCAAAGTCGAATGTTCTCTTACTGCAGGCAAACTTTCATCTGACAACTTCAATACACATATACAATTGAGCGGGAGTTGCGCGTCTTTGTGCTGGTCTACGAACATGTCCAATATTCTAAGAAACGATCACTCGGTGCGGTCATTATACAGAAATAGAAAGTGTATGGCAAGGTGAACAAAATTGAATTAGAGTCGGTCGGACTGGTCCATCGTCTGGACAGACAAGTTGGTCTCCTTCACTGCCTTATATCAATTTATCGCATAAAGGATGCAATCCTACGCCGCTGACCTGTCGTATTCACTTGACACCGACAAACAACGTCGAGCTGGATGAAAACGGGTCATTCGCTCGAACAGGCGGAAAACAGCAAAAGAGACAAGCGAGTGGTCGGTGAAGTCGAAGGTCTCAATGCTATATGCGCGGATGACGACAATGATATTCCCACGTGTGAACACGATACTTTACTCGTTTATATAACCGGTCGAACGGTGTTCGTTGAGCTCTCTATATATGGGCGTCTTGTTGGAAGTCAACATCTAACAAAAGGCGGCAATTCTTGGTAACACGTCATAAGGTGACTACCCTCAATTTCCAACTAACACACTGTTTTACTCTGTCTGCCGAATCGCCTCGTTATATGGCCATGTTACTCTCCGTGTACGTTACTAATAACGGTTATCAGTTGACAAGAGGTAGGGAAAGAAATTGAGACTCATTGTGCCTTCAGCACGTACTATTCCAAAGCGTGCATGTCATTTAAGCGAGTTGTTCTTGCTTACCAAATACAGTCTTAGTCTGCGACACGTTACTCTCACATAACGCAGCGTGAGCGGCATTAATATTGAGGTGGTCTTCTTTGCGAATTACCTCTCCGCAGTTCTATGTTAAGTCAACGTTTAAGTATTGTCGCGTTTTTGATGTGGTATTCAATATCACCATCTTTATCGTCGTTATCAATGTCATCATAATGATCATCACCAGCATCAGCCGTCCTTGTAGCTCCTTGGTCCCTTCACACCTGATTGCTTTGTATCATTGAGGAGAGTTCAACTGGCACAAGGCGCGCGCACATCTCTGGCGAGCAGTTCGGGGCACTTCATAGCTTCCTGCAGCTGCTGAATAACTAGAAGATTCCAAGACTGCTTGCAGACTAACGGGTTGCCTTCTCTCGTGGAGTAACAAACACTTGGCAGTCGGGTCATACTTAGCACAGTCGGCAATGTGGGCAGGTCACATAACAGTTGAGCTTTGCAGTCCGATAGCAAACACGCACCGTAGAAGCAGGGTGTAGCATGCATACATCGACTGAGACTTCAACGTTGTAGGTCACTGGTTACATAACAGGATGCTCTCGACACAATACTCGGAGAAGGCAAGTTTGATGCCACGACCGGACGGTAGAAGATCAGGTGGTATGGACGAAGGGAAAAGAAACCCTTGATAATTGAATAATATGGGCTGTGACAGGCATCGCCTCCTGTTGTTGTTGTTGTTTCGATGCATAGAAAGCCATTCTGAACACTTGCAAGGCCACGTCCAATGAAAAAGGTAATTAGAAATTTCTTTTCAATTCGACTTTTTCGCTGATCTCAATTCAAATTCATTTTGCGAAAAACTACCTTAGAGTATATATATCCATTATAATATTCTAATAGTTTTAAGGCTGTATTAGTTGCGACGTTAACCACTAATCTGAAAACTGCAGATAAATGCAGCTGATAAGTATCGTGACTGACGACTGATTGACTGGCTGACTGACTGACTGACTGACTGACTGACTGACTGACTGACTGACTGACTGACTGACTGACTGACTGACTGATCTACGACAACGGCAATTATTATGAAATGATAATAACTTTTAATGAATTTTTATTTTTATTCTTCGTTTCTTTTTAGTATCATCTTATTATTTATTATATTTATAACGCCGACATCGGCGATTTAAGCACATCTTAATGTTCTTTGAATATTGCACACAATTATGCCAACGTTTGACCAGTGTCGTTTTATTCTATAGAAACACCATCAACCCGAGTTTGTCCGGGAATCTGTAACATTACACGACCCAAACGAGTTGGCAAACGCCTTGCCATTAATGAAGAATTCGTGCCGCCTCGCGATTTAATTTCGCTTAGTTAATTGCGTGCACTTTTCAAGTCGGCCGAGTGGTTGATCCAGGGGCATCCATCCGCGGTGACATTTCATCCGCCACATCGCTCGGCAGCTCTTCGTGGGGCGAGAGATGCGCAATCCCTAATAGGACACGTAATACGAAATGGAAGGGAGTCTGCGTGTCTGAGTGCCGCAGAAATGGTTTGTAACGACGCGATCAGCGCCGGTATAAATAATACTTGAAGTCTTGGACTCATGTTGTGCACAAGCCGGTAGGCGGCGTTCTCGTTCACTGTCGGTTGGTTGGTTGGTTGGTTGGTTGGTTGGTTGGTTGGTTGGTTGGTTGGTTGGTTGGACGGTTGGTTGGACTCTACTGTTAATTGCCCGAACCTGTTAAATCGAACACCATCTCGACTTATCTGGAAAGCTTCAGCCACGCTGGAATTCATGCGCGAAGTACGTTCGTACACAAATATCCGCCACTGTCTATAGCCAGGTACTTGTTCATACAGCTGAGTGAACTGGAACAACGTAGAGTGAACGAACTTGCCCAGGGTTCGTAACGGCAGCACAGCATTCAAACCCGGGTTATCTTAATAAAATGTCCGATGGTTTAAGTACTGCAGCATCAAAATGTACTGTTTTTGTTGCAAGTGAATCGTACTCTTGCGTACAGGGTAGAATAATAATAATGATAAGGTAACTTCTATAGCGCCTAAATCCTTGGCAACCAAGCTCAGAGGCGCATCAAGATAGAAGGGTCGGTCAATCTCAAAATCAATAAGCAGTATTCCAGTTGTCAACAGATGGATGGATACGCCAAGGAGCTATGGTGGATAAGACAGTTTGTAAAGATAAGTTTTTTAATGAATGACCTGATTGATGTTTAACATTGATATTATTTGGAAAATCAACTGCCTACTTCCGGGAAGTTAAGTCAGTGCACAAAGTCACAAAATACGTCAAGCATTACTTAGGGTAATTTTACAGTGATACGTGTCACCACGTATCACTGTAAAATAAATTGTTACAGTGGCTCCACCTAGTGAATAAAACGTATGTTAGTGCACATTTACGCTAGTAGCCATTTTTGATAATAACAATCGCACATGAGATAATTTGCTAACTAATCAGACCATCCCTTGGTTTGCTTATAATTATTTTATTCGCAGCATAAACATTTTTAAAGGGAACTTTCCTCTGAATCCGCGAAGAGAGATTACTTTATGATAGAATCGTGTTTTCGTTGTCTTCAATAGCAAACACAAACTGGCATTTAGTCAACATGCGTTTTTCTACATTGGGTCAATGTCACGTCGAATGTACGGCCAACGCACAGCCAACGGCGTCGGATATACGTGTCAAAGACCACAAGGCCAGCAGTAAATAATACATAGCAGTACCACGTCCCCTGTCACACAAGCAATTTGTAGACGAAATCAACCGTTCGCAGTTTTAATAAGTCAGTCATTCAGCCAGTCAATTGCTCGATCCGTCAGCTACCCAGTCAACCAGTTAGCCGGTTAATCTGTGGATGGTAAGTAAGCAAGCAAATCAGTCAATCAATGCAGTCCGTCGGTCCGTCCGTCCGTCCGTCCGTTCGTAGTGTGTACTTTAAAATCATTTGAAACTACAGCAACCTTTCGTAGGAAACTCAGGACTTATTTGTTTGAAATTGCTTTCCCATCCTAAATCTTCTGCGGTCCGTTGCGCTGACGATGACTCTTGCGCGTCCCTGTTCTTGAATACTCCTACTGGTCCTTGTTTTGTTGAGCAAATACCATTAAATGTTCATGAATACTCCTACTGATTCTTGTTTTGTTGAGCAAATACCATTAAATGTTAATGAATACTCCCACTGACTCTTGTTTTGTTAAACAAACACCACTAAATGTTCATGAATACTTCTACTGACTCTTGTTTTGTTGAGCAAATACCATTAAATGTTCATGAATACTCCTACTGACTCTTGTTTTGTTGAGCAAATACCACTAAATGTTCATGCATACTCCTACTGACTCTTGTTTTGTTGAGCAAATACCATTAAATGTTCATGAATACTCCTACTGACTCTTGTTTTGTTGAGCAAATACCATTAAATGTTCCTGAATACTCCTACTGACTCTTGTTTTGTTGAGCAAATACCATTAAATGTTCATGAATACTCCCACTGACTCTTGTTTTGTTGAGCAAACACCACTAAATGTTCATAAATACTTCTACTGACTCTTGTTTTGTTGAGCAAATACCATTAAATGTTCATGAATACTCCTACTGACTCTTGTTTTGTTGAGCAAATACCACTAAATGTTCATGCATACTCCTACTGACTCTTGTTTTGTTGAGCAAATACCATTAAATGATCATGAATATTCCTACTGACTCTTGTTTTGTTGAGCAAATACCATTAAATGTTCATGAATACTCCTACTGACTCTTGTTTTGTTGAGCAAATACCACTAAATGTTCATGCATACTCCTACTGACTCTTGTTTTGTTGAACAAATACCATTAAATATTTATGAAAACTGAGTTTGCTGTTCAGAGCAACCAACCATCGACGATTTATATTAAGTCTGCCTGTGAACAATGTTTATCGGGATCAGGCGATCAAGTGGTGATAATAATCATTAACAATCATCACATTAAGTTCTCTCCTCGTGAAATGTAAACCTGACATTTACCTCGAAATATTCAAATTGAACATACTGTTCTAAGTTTGCCTATACTTAAAAACAAATTCACTACACTAAAACATACGTGTGCCGTCGATACGCTAGTTTAGAGTTTATATTATATTAACATTATTTTACGATATAAACGTTCAAACTATACACCTTCAAACTGCTTAAACGGTTAACCGGTGGCGCCCCATACACGTTGACAGGATTTTTTTTTTTTTTGAAAATATTACTGTACCTACCTAATATTTTATTAATTGCTCCAGCTTTAATTTTCATCCACAGATAGATTGTTAATACGTACGAATGGTGTGAATGTGCACGAGTTTATCGCACGTACGTGGGAGACTGATCCGCTGGCGGGATTATTTTAATTGCACGAATTAATGCGCAGTCATACGGCGCTGCGAGCCAGGTTCGTGCTTGTCGCGCGGCCGGCCTTCGTGCGTATCAGCATTCCGATCATCCTGTCGCCCCGTCGCCATACTAACGCAATTAACTTATGCAAATGTCGACATACGCGGTTTATGAACGTCGCCGTAGAATTTGCACGATGCATCTTTCGTCGCTGCTCTCAATTCGGCGGCCAATCAGTCGCGAAATATGACCCGCTTCCTATAGCGACTATCGCCTCTATTACGGGGAAGGTCGGTAGGGTCTGACTGTGACGTCACTGTCGCGTAAATATCTACGCATTTACGTCGTTTGACGCGTTACGACAATAAGCGAGCCTCATGTGAGCGCGACCCTCGTTGGTCTGCTAGTTGCTCAGTGCTCGTTGCGACGCATTTCGATGAGCGGACTTTTATTCCGCCAGATTTAATTGGCGGGCTTTTGCGTACGACTAGCGGCAGACGCCGCCGCGGATGCGACCACGATGTTCATCAAACCAACGTGGGGGTCAGACCGCTATTTTACGCAGTTCGGTTTTACAAGGACGTGCCCTACTAATTTATCATACACCGGTGTGATTGCTCAATGATAGGGTGCTCGTCTAGTGACCTTTCCTGAGATCAAAGATTCCAACCCGATCGCAGATCTACCGGTTTAGACTTTAATAAATATGTAAATGGGTGCTCTGTGGCCTCATTATAGTTGGCGTCCTCTACGTAGGATTACATATATCAATCTACGCATAATACACCCAAGCTGTGCGTGCTGCCTCGGAAGGACAGCGTAAGAGTAACATCAATAAAAAAATAGTTGTTGCAAAGTGTACCGAATAAAACAATTGAGGCAACGACAAAATATAATGTCCGGCGTACATTGATGACTGGTTTGCCATATTTTACTCAACGCAATTGTCTCAGATAATCGAGTCGTCGATGCACGCGGAATCCGCGACTAAGACTCTCTGTCTGCGCACATGACACGGTACAAATTGAAGGAGTGCATCCGATTAAAATATTGAATGGAGAACCTGGTCAATCACCAGTGTGCGTTGTAAACTGGATCTTTTTTTCCCTACGCGTATTTTGAATCAGTACATCACGCCAGCAACCTCGGTGCGGAATCTAGGAGTAATCTTTGATAGAAACTTCAATTTCCGACAACATATATCTCAAACATGTCGCTGCTGTTTTTATCATATTCGTGATCTTCGCCGTATTCGCCGGTATATGTCATTTTCTGTTGCTAAGACTATTGCAACAGCGCTTGTTAGCAGCAGAATTGACTATTGCAATTCCCTCCTTTATAATATCGCTAGCAAGGATATCACAAAACTTCAGCGTGTCCAAAATTGTCTAGCAAGAGTAGTTACAAGATCTCCTCGTTTTTCTCGCTCTGTGCCACTTTTGAAGTCTTTACATTGGCTTCCTGTACGATATCGTATAATTTTTAAGATCTGTACCATTACATATCAGGCACTGTCCAGTAAGCAACCATCTTATTTGCATTTATTGCTTACTCCTGTAAGAAAATCTATCCAGCTTCGATCATCTAGTTCTGACCTACTTTTTGTTCCTAGAGTCAACACTAACATTGGAACTAGGGCTTTTTCTGTTGCTGCACCAACTCTTTGGAATATGCTTCCTCTTAGTGTTAGATCAGTTGAAAATATTACAAAATTCCGTCGTCATTTAAAAACGTATCTTTACAACCTTGCTTATCCACCTTAGCTCCCTAGCGCCTTGACCCATCTGTTGACAACTGGAAAACTACTTATGGACTTTGAGATTGACTAACCCTTTTGTTTTGATGCGCCTCTGAGCTTGGTTTCCAAGGATTTAGGCGCAATAGAAGTTATATTATTATTATTAATAAATGCAATTATTGTTTATATAAGAAAGAGTCACCAATACAAACAAACTTAGACACCGGGCCTTCTCAACGTTTGCTCTGGACGCCGTTGATGGCCATTTTTTTGTAATGGCCTTCAATGTAAATTTTCCCATATATATTGATAACTGTGTCACACAGAGCCGACATTTATCTGTCAAAATATAGGTTCTTGGGGACAACGATTTCAAATATTTAATTTTTTGATCTAGTCCGACATTCATAGGTAAAAGTCCCTATGTTTTAAGAACAACATTACCTAGGGACGGCAACGATTTCATGTAATACAAGTATTATGTTGATATGATATTAAAACTCGCCATTTTTAATTTGTTTTGTAAACCTGTAGTTTCTATCGTCGTCGTCGTCGTCGTCGTCGTCATCGTCGCTGCCGCCGCAGTTGTCGTCGTCTTCCTCGTCATCGTTGTCATCATCGTCATCGTCGTCACCGACGTCATCGTCGTCGTCGTCATCGCCGTCATCGTCATCATCGCTGTCGTCGTCGTCGTTGTCGTCGCCGTGGCGATGGCAATGGCAATGGCAGCAATCTAAGCGTAGCACTTGACATAAGCCGCCATTACCCACGTCGTCTCATTGATGGGCGCCGTTCGCTTCACCCTATCCAAACCCGTTCACCCGAACACAATGTCTATGCATTATTCAGCGACGCTGCCACCAGTGCGAACACTTTATCATATTACATGTTGTTGCCACACGTATTAAACAGCATACCTGGATGAACAGGCTAGACCTGTAAAGGTTATTCGGCTTCTAACGAGGCATCCGAACACTGAACTCGCTCCTTCAAACCAGTCCCGTGCTCTACACCTTCACGCCGCTGTCACTTCTACTGGCCGCAGAAGCAGGCAACAAATCAATAGCTTATCATGTCACTTTCTTAAAAGTTGTTATTTTATCTACACATCATCAGTAATTGCCACCGCTGGATCCGTTACGGTGCAACAGCATCCGGCGCCGACGCCCGAGCACTCAGGTCTGGATCCGAGTGAAAGCGCGTCGTTGGCACAGCTTTCGTGCGCTCCCGTCAACCTCTAAATCGACTTTCCTGGTCACGCGCGGGTCGCTCGGTGCAGTTTTTTTTAAGAATGCTCTCCTCATTCTCCACGTAGTCCGTAATTTATTTAATGTAATTTAGCCATTCTTTTTTTCAGTATGGTTAGCTTTTCAGCACATTTGCTAATCGTTTGCAATATCATTTAATTTACCCGTAATTTTAGTATTCGTAGGTTTATTTATATAAACTATGATTTAGTTGATTTATCTCTCTTATAGGCGATGTTTTGTTTCTTAGATAGTATGCCGATGTTGTAAACAGCAGTGAACGAGGCATTAGTCCCGAATTTGATTGTGTCGAATATAGTTTATTATTATTATTATTATTGAAGTTAGTCTTATTCAATACTAAACCTCGATATTTTGTTTTCGTTTTTACCTGTTATCGTCACTGCCGAGATCCTCCTATTACAATCACAATCACAATCACAATCACAATACTTTATTGTCCCTTGTGAGGGAAATTCATGTGGAGTGTAGCAGCATATTAAGACATATAAAACAAATGTAAATGCAATATACACAATGTAAAAATAAAAAGACTAAAAGTAATAACAGTTATATCGGTTAAATAAATAAATAAATTAATTAAATATGTTAAATAAGTTAAATAAGTTACAACAGTTTTTAAAAAGTTAAGTTAAAGTTAAATCATCTCACAAATCATCTCAGGCTCACTCAGTGTCAGACTGGCAGAGATGGAGGGGAACGAAGGTCAGTTACTCATTCATTAGTCTTATTGACGAGGGGACAAAAGAGTTTCGAGTGCGGTTCAGTTTGCAGTGAGGGAGTTGAAAGCGACGGCCAGAAGGAAGTAGTTTATAGCATGGAAACAAGGGATGTTCGGGGTCTGAGGAGACATTCCTTCCCTTTCTCTTTGCCCGTTGCCTGTATAAATCCTCTAGACTGGTCTGCTTTTTTCCCACCACCTTGCCACTAACCCTGACTATTAACTCCACTGCGAGGATTTTCGTCGCTCGTCGTTCATCCCTCGCCCGTTCCACGTGTCCAGGCTACTTTAACTGACTCCTCACATCTCCCGCCCGTTCCACGTATCCAGGCTACTTTAACAGACTCCTCACATCTACCGCCCGTTCCACGTATCCAGGCTACTTTAACTGACTCCTCACATCTACCGCCCGTTCCACGTGTCCAGCCCACTTTAACTGACTCCTCACATCTCCCGCCCGTTCCACGTGTCCAGCCCACTTTAACTGACTCCTCACATCTCCCGCCCGTTCCACGTGTCCAGGCTACTTTAACTGACTCCTCACATCTCCCGCCCATTCCACGTGTCCAGGCTACTTTAACTGACTCCTCACATCTCCCGCCCGTTCCACGTGTCCAGGCTACTTTAACTGACTCCTCACATCTCCCGCCCGTTCCACGTGTCCAGCCCACTTTAACTGACTCCTCACATCTCCCGCCCGTTCCACGTGTCCAGCCCACTTTAACTGACTCCTCACATCTACCGCCCGTTCCACGTGTCCAGGCTACTTTAACTGACTCCTCACATCTCCCGCCCGTTCCACGTGTCCAGCCCACTTTAACTGACTCCTCACATCTCCCGCCCGTTCCACGTGTCCAGCCCACTTTAACTGACTCCTCACATCTACCGCCCGTTCCACGTGTCCAGGCTACTTTAACTGACTCCTCACATCTCCCTCCCGTTCCACGTGTCCAGGCTACTTTAACTGACTCCTCACATCTCCCGCCCGTTCCACGTGTCCAGCCCACTTTAACTGACTCCTCACATCTCCCGCCCGTTCCACGTATCCAGGCTACTTTAACTGACTCCTCATATCTCCCGCCCGTTCCACGTGTCCAGGCTACTTTAACTGACTCCTCACATCTCCCGCCCGTTCCACGTGTCCAGCCCACTTTAACTGACTCCTCACATCTCCCGCCCGTTCCACGTATCCAGGCTACTTTAACTGACTCCTCACATCTACCGCCCGTTCCACGTGTCCAGCCCACTTTAACTGACTCCTCACATCTCCCGCCCGTTCCACGTGTCCAGCCCACTTTAACTGACTCCTCACATCTCCCGCCCGTTCCACGTGTCCAGCCCACTTTAACTGACTCCTCACATCTCCCGCCCGTTCCACGTGTCCAGGCTACTTTAAGTTAATTAAACCCTTTATTGGATGTTGTATCCCTGAGGCAACGTACCAGGTTTAAACTTTTTGCTTGGTCTATTGCCATTTAAAAAAAAACTATAATCAATACAAAATCAGTACTGCCATATCAAGTTAGTGTATATTAATATTTATTTCATATATGTTTTCTGTATATGATCTGTTGGATACAACATCATAACATAGGTGGTGAAGATTATTTTTATTTGGAAAAGTTGAAATAATTAATCTAATAAAGGGTTTTAACTGACTCCTCACATCTCCCGCCCGTTCCACGTGTCCAGGCTACTTTAACTGACTCCTCACATCTCCCGCCCGTTCCACGTGTCCAGGCTACTTTAACTGACTCCTCACATCTCCCGCCCGTTCCACGTGTCCAGGCTACTTTAACTGACTCCTCACATCTCCCGCCCATTTCACGTGTCCAGGCTACTTTAACTGACTCCTCACATCTCCCGCCCGTTCCACGTGTCCAGCCCACTTTAACTGACTCCTCACATCTCCCGCCCGTTCCACGTATCCAGGCTACTTTAACTGACTCCTCACATCTCCCGCCCGTTCCACGTGTCCAGGCTACTTTAACTGACTCCTCACATCTCCCGCCCGTTCCACGTGTCCAGGCCACTTTAACTGACTCCTCACATCTCCCGCCCGTTCCACGTGTCCAGGCTACTTTAACTGACTCCTCACATCTCCCGCCCGTTCCACGTGTCCAGGCTACTTTAACTGACTCCTCACATCTCCCGCCCTTTCCACGTGTCCAGGCTACTTTAACTGACTCCTCACATCTCCCGCCCGTTCCACGTGTCCAGGCTACTTTAACTGACTCCTCACATCTGCCGCCCGTTCCACGTGTCCAGCCCACTTTAACTGACTCCTCACATCTCCCGCCCGTTCCACATATCCAGGCTACTTTAACTGACTCCTCACATCTCCCGCCCGTTCCACGTGTCCAGGCTACTTTAACTGACTCCTCACATCTCCCGCCCGTTCCACGTGTCCAGCCCACTTTAACTGACTCCTCACATCTCCCGCCCGTTCCACGTGTCCAGCCCACTTTAACTGACTCCTCACATCTCCCGCCCGTTCCACGTGTCCAGCCCACTTTAACTGTATCCTCACATCTACCGCCCGTTCCACGTGTCCAGGCTACTTTAACTGACTCCTCACATCTACCGCCCGTTCCACGTATCCAGGCTACTTTAACTGACTCCTCACATCTCCCGCCCGTTCCACGTGTCCAGCCCACTTTAACTGACTCCTCACATCTCCCGCCCGTTCCACGTGTCCAGCCCACTTTAACTGACTCCTCACATCTCCCGCCCGTTCCACGTGTCCAGCCCACTTTAACTGACTCCTCACATCTCCCGCCCGTTCCACGTGTCCAGGCTACTTTAACTGACTCCTCACATCTCCCGCCCGTTCCACGTGTCCAGGCTACTTTAACTGACTCCTCACATCTCCCGCCCGTTCCACGTATCCAGGCTACTTTAACTGACTCCTCACATCTCCCGCCCATTCCACGTGTCCAGCCCACTTTAACTGACTCCTCACATCTCCCGCCCGTTCCACGTATCCAGGCTACTTTAACTGACTCCTCACATCTCCCGCCCATTCCACGTGTCCAGGCTACTTTAACTGACTCCTCACATCTCCCGCCCGTTCCACGTGTCCAGGCTACTTTAACTGACTCCTCACATCTCCCGCCCGTTCCACGTGTCCAGGCTATTTTAACTGACTCCTCACATCTACCGCCCGTTCCACGTATCCAGGCTACTTTAACAGACTCCTCACATCTACCGCCCGTTCCACGTATCCAGGCTACTTTAACTGACTCCTCACATCTACCGCCCGTTCCACGTGTCCAGGCTACTTTAACAGACTCCTCACATCTACCGCCCGTTCCACGTGTCCAGGCTACTTTAACTGACTCCTCACATCTCCCGCCCGTTCCACGTATCCAGGCTACTTTAACTGACTCCTCACATCTCCCGCCCGTTCCACGTGTCCAGGCTACTTTAACTGACTCCTCACATCTCCCGCCCGTTCCACGTGTCCAGGCTACTTTAACTGACTCCTCACATCTCCCGCCCGTTCCACGTGTCCAGGCTACTTTAACTGACTCCTCACATCTCCCGCCCGTTCCATGTGTCCAGCCCACTTTAACTGACTCCTCACATCTACCGCCCGTTCCACGTATCCAGGCTACTTTAACTGACTCCTCACATCTCCCGCCCGTTCCACGTGTCCAGGCTACTTTAACTGACTCCTCACATCTACCGCCCGTTCCACGTGTCCAGGCTACTTTAACTGACTCCTCACATCTACCGCCCGTTCCACGTGTCCAGGCTACTTTAACTGACTCCTCACATCTACCGCCCGTTCCACGTGTCCAGGCTACTTTAACTGACTCCTCACATCTACCGCCCGTTCCACGTGTCAGGCTACTTTAACTGACTCCTCACATCTCCCGCCCGTTCCACGTGTCCAGGCTACTTTAACTGACTCCTCACATCTCCCGCCCGTTCCACGTGTCCAGCCCACTTTAACTGACTCCTCACATCTCCCCACCAGCTCCTTCTTGAAACTTTTATTTACACATCCTCCGTCAGCTTGTCCATTCCTCAATTGTCTATTATTTTCACTTTTCTGAAGACAGAAATTGGAAAACAAATCTAGTTGCCGCGTTCTTATCTACGTAATCCATTGAGAATACATGTATCAGAGACATATCATTATATGTCATGTATATAGGATCTCGGAATGAACGCAAAGGATACAAATGAGCAACCTTATACCTACCATATTGCCCAATTTATAATTTCTATTTGCGCTAAATATGCTAGAATACTAACTAAAGACCAACTTTTCTCATCATATGCCTGGCACTGCGTAAAATGGTGCTTAGACCTAACAAATGTCACGGAGTACGTTCGCCTGATGACCGTTTTATTACATGATTTTCACTTGGACGTTTAATGTGTCTACTGACGTCAAAGACGGACATATGAAAGGATGACTGAATGTGGATAGACCATTACATTCCCCCCACTGCTAATACTGTAGTTGCGAATGCGTACGTCGTCACATCCGCCAGTGAACATCACATAACGAATCAAACAAGCCGAATTTACATACCCATCACGTGACCCGTTGCCTAGCAAAACCTCCGTCAAGCCATAAAAATGGATGCCGAACACGAGGTGCGCTCGAGCATTCCAACATACATGTTGTTGAAATTCCGGCCCCAGAATAATTTCTTTATAATAAAAAACATAAAGGAATGTCTGAAGATGACAATTGTATGTGGTTAGGTTTGATTTATCAGATGTCATGCCTCAATAGTAATGTAATTCAAACACCCTTTTCTATATAGCCGTTATCAACATTGTTGGCAAAGGCAAAACTTGCCGGAAGTCATGCACACAATTTTTATTGCGACGTACTGAATACACAAATTTACTAGCAACGATCGCTGAAATTGTGGACTGCTCCCAACAGCGCAAACTTCTCCAACTTCGTTACTCCCGGAAATCGCCGACATAGCGTCTGACGTCATGCACTCCGCCTGTGACGCCCTATAAGATGCAATCAGGGCGCAAGGTCGCGACCTTCTCTCCGTGCACGGCCGTTGTTAGCGGCGCATCGCTGCTGCCTCGGTTCGACCTAATTTGATCCTTCGACATCGGATTGCGCCCTCGGCGTCGCCAATCGTGGTGCTGCGGACGACAGACCCGAGTCGGCAACGCGATAATACAACAGCAATATTCAATTAAGGAAGACGTTTATCGCATTATGAATAGCCGAGATGATCGCGCGACAGCGGCCGCGATTGAAGGCGGCGACGGTGGGAGCGACGGGCTGGCACTGGTCTTGTCAATCCGAATGCCTCGCGATATATCAACGGTGGAGTCAGACCACGCTATGTGCTCCGATACCTCGAGCGGTACTACTATCCCCACAGAGTGGTAATCAGGCGTGAATTCGGCGTGGAAGTACACTATACAACTATTTCTGCATGTGGCCTTTCCTGATTCACAGGCAAAACGAAAGATCAAATAATTTTCATATTGTTTTGTATGCTGCCATCCTCTCACGCCATGGGCTGTCGAGTTCTGCAATACGCCTGGCATATCGACCTATTGCAGGGGTTCTTTAGCTTGGGTCGCGACCCAAACAACCAGGTCGCCAACCCTTTTTGAGTGGGCCGTCTAGAGCTTTCAGTGACAGTCCGAAATGTCCTTTGTTGTCCCAGTTGCCTGTGTCAGATGTACGCGAGACGAATGATGTGTACGCCAATCGTGGCTTAATTTGAAACGCACGGCAGTTTTCAATTTCACAGTTGACGTAAATCGTTGGTCTCGTGTGCAGCCGGAAATGCATCTTACACGCGCTGGACGAAAATCGGTGCTCTTTCGACTCATTCAACATCTAGAAGCCTTCATACCGTGCCACAAAGGCACTTTATATTGTATACTTCTTCAATATCATCAGTATGAAATATATTCGCGGATTATAGCCTTCAAATATACGTTCATTGTCTAAATCGTACGATTATTCTGACGCCGTTCGCCACATCTGCTTTTGTTTTGCAAGGTACGCGATCTTTCGGCGTCGCTAAACCAAATAACGACACTGATTATTTTATTCCTCCGTCTCCAGCAAGTAAAGTTAATCACTGTTCTCATTTATTTTATGTTATACCTACTTATTATATCATTTTAAACTAATTTATCATAAGTTAACTATTTCAAGGCAAGTCCAGCAATCGGAATTTGGATCGCAGCCGAAAGAGAGAACCGCTGACGTACCGAAACATTCACTTGTCTGTTGTTGCGTTGACCAATAATAGTGCTCGCTTTTAGAATTTAAATGTTGATGCTTGCATACGGGCACTTCGCCTTCATTCCAGGTCGTTCATCACCCGTTGTCGCTGGCCAGACACGCATTTCCTTGACTTGATCTTTGATGATGGACTAGTTCGTGGAATCCCGGGACAAAGCCAGTAAGTCGGATGATGTAATATGATTCTGCGCACATCCGTACTTTGCGTATAATAAATGTGAGAGATAGTGTATCGTAGTGTTACCAACACCCCGCCTAGAATTAATGTACAGGGTATCATTTATATAATAATAACTGTTTTTCTCAACGTTGTATTTTAAACACATCATAACAGACTTTATTTCCCGGTCTACGGTGCTATGTAAATGAAGGTTATTATTATTTCTATGTCAATGATCATACGTACGGCAAATAATGATTCCACCTTACACTAAATTCGGCGTTACTCGTGCCTACAGCAAACGGCGACAAAAATAATTCGATTATTAACAGGTAATTTCCACCTATTCCGGTTAGGTCTGTTTTTTAAACATCAATTTGTTGCAGACGACTGCACACTAATCACGGCAGATTTAACATAGTTAGTCTGGATAGCCAGCGGCTGATCGATTACTCACAGAATGATTTCCTCCAGATTTAATCCATAGAAATGTCATTGGGAAAAACAATGGTACAAGTTTTATATTATGCACTTAGCGGCATTTATTGTTTAGTCTAAAACGGAAACCCATTAACTAGTAGCGATCTTTTCCTGGCGGATCCACAACTGCAAACGTAGATTTGAACTTCATAATTATTAGCATCATATTCGCTGGAAGTTTGGATATTGTCAGCTTGCTAAACGTTAGTTTTGCGGCACTATCAAATCGACGCCGCTCTTTTTATTGACTGTGTTTAATGTCAACTAGGCTACTGCCTCTTTATTGAAACCAAAATAACCTGTATCAATTATCAACGAAAAAATCACGACAATCTTGTTAATTAAAATTGTAAGTCTACCACGCATAACTTGCCGGGAAATGCACCTGATTGACACAACTGATACACGTCAAGTTGAATATGTTTCGAAACTGAAAAAAGAAACAAAAAACAATGTATGTCAAATGCGACATTTGCCACATGGAGACTAATACGCACGCACACACACACGCACGCACGCACACGTACAGTCACGCATACGCACACGCCCCATACACGCACGCAGGCACGCACGCACGCACGCATGCATGCATGCACGCACAATACTCAAAATTTGGATAAGCGCAAACGGAACGCAGAGTTAAAAAAAAACAGAGCCTCCCGATGACGTCACACGTTGTATTATATCTTAATTTCATGCTACATTATAGGAAAACTAGGAAAACTTATACTAATATTTCCACAGTCCACACACGTATATTTTAGTATAGTAAAAAAGTTAATGTTTGACATACTTTTATGATAGTGGATACGTATATGAATAGTTTTCGCGCAATAATTGTAGCGTGGCTGAATGCTGCCCAAAGAAGTCGAGATGGTGTTCGTATTAATTGGTTTGCCGTGGGATGAAGTGTGAAGTGCATTTAGCAGCTGGCTTGCAGCTGAACTTAGGACTAGATTCTGCCCTATATAAGATCGTATCATTATTGTTTACGACAAAACGGAAAAGAAAAAATCGCACGAGTTATTACTGAGTAGTCCCCGCACTCGATAAAGACTTCTTTGTGCCATCTTGCATGAGATGTGCACGTGGCCGGCGTTGTCTCTTACTTCGATATATATCAATATAAAATTAGATTCTAGCGCCGTTGAGCAACCGCGGTTTTTCCGGCTCCAGTGACGTCATAGCCAGCGGAAGACGGATATCTATCATCCGCACTGTAATGACTCCCAGACTTGCTGAAAATGCTGATCAGAACATGTTTGTGATTACTTTCGTCGGAGAGTTGCAAGCCTGGCACGCCATGGCTTGCGCATGCATCGCATCAACAAAACATTGCAAAACATTTGCCCCTGTTTGCGACACGTCAAACGTAGACGTTGCGCAAAAGTGTGCTTTCGATAACGAACGTATCGCGTGAGCGTGAAATGCAAACCCGATGCTTTGTTGAGATTCGGGTGTTCTCCGAGCGGAACCAATCAGGACGTTCTGGCGACTATGTAACAGCGGGTGTTTATTTCCCGGAATTACAGCAGCTAGTTCAATTATCGGTGGTGCCGCTGTCGTAGGACACAATACGATATCCGTGAACAGGCATCTAGCCCAAGAATGAAACATTAATTAACTTGGATGTTGCATTAATACACTACAACTAGTCTACGGTCTGAGAGTGTAGCACTTATTCGCGGGAACACATCGGTTCATTTTAATTGAAACGTAGATCTAGACTACGACAGATCATCGAATGATACGATAGTGTAAAAAGTACTGTTAACTGCCTGGGGGACCGGGTGTATTTAGTGATCACAGGTGTATCAGAACATACACGTTGGTGCGGTACACACGATCGGTGTGCATTTCAGGGGGCTCGGCCGGCCAAACTTTTTAGTTTACAAGAGATGCTCAAAAAGAATTAAATGTGTCCACAAGAAATACATATTTGGCAATTCGCAGTCTCTCGGTCTAATGGATCGTCAAGAAGTGCCGCTGGGTGTAGTAATATATAGTGATGCTTTCGTCTAAGGCATCTGGATAGTGTATATAACAAGAAAAGAACCCATTTTAAATGCGTACGCTTACGCAAATGAGCATGTGTTAACATTGAATATACCCAAAAAGACATGATTTCACTTGATTGATTTGATTGCATACTGGCCAACACTCCGGTGGAGGACCTCTCTCCAGAGAGTGTGACAGTTCGGTTTTAACTTTCCACGTTGTATTATTTCCGATTATTTCCTCATTTGTGTTCTCACATATAAGTTATACACATCATTGGATTCGTTTCGATTATATTTCTCAGGATATGTATAATGACCTACAGCAAAATGCAAGCAAATGGGCCAAATTCTTGATCGAATAGCCCAACACAGCCATAATAGGCTTTCCATTTTTAAACACTTACTTCAGTTACATCCAAAAAAATACAAAATTTTGGAAATTCAAAGTGCTAAATATCTTATACCAAGGTAAACTATCTTATCGACGTAACGCACTATAATAATATAGTTCCATAATATACATAATTCTACCAATTTTTTTAAAGTAACTGTAACAAATAATGTCTATATAAACATATTGATTATATAGGTTTATTACAAACGTTGACTTTAAAAAATAAACAATTTGTAATACTGGCACATCTTATAGAACTATATTACTGCGTTACGTCGATAAGATAGTTTACCTTGGTATCAGGTACTTCACATGTTGAATGTCCAATTTTTTGTTCGGATGTATCCGAACTAAATGTTCAACAATGTAAAACTTATTTTGGCTGTTTTAGGCTATTCTTACAGGAATTAGCCTCCCATGTTTGCATGTTGCTATATGGAATTACACATATCCTGAACGATCTCGTCGAAACGAATCCAACGATATTTAAAACTTATATGTGAGTTAAGCATGAGGAAATAATAGGACGTGGAAAGTTAAAAACGAACTATCAGACTTTTATGAAACGGTCAGGGTTTACAGCGGATGCTAGTTGGTCGTATATCTATTTTATCTGAAAAACATCCGAGCCGTTTTTTTAGTTTTCTCATCACAACTCCATAGCTAATGCTTAACATGTGTGGCTTGGCATTTCCGTACTTATACAAACCATAATAATGAAACAATACATCCATAGCTGTTTAATACTGGCATGTTGCAATTTTATTGAAATAATTCAACCAAACAAATGTAAAACGATGTAACTGTCTGTATGCGCGCGCATGTGTGTGTGTGTGTGTATACGCGCGCATGTGTGTGTGTATGTGTATGTGTATGCGGGCCCATATGTGTATGTGTGTGAGTGTGTGTGTATGCGCGCGCATGTTTGTGTGTGTGTGCGTGTGTGTGTGCGCGCGCGCGCGCGTACGTGTATAACAGTATAGCGGTGGCCCACTCTCCTACATAAACGTGCGATACATCAGCAACGGAGAAATGTTAGAATGGGACAAAATTCAGGTCATAGAAACACTTCATTTATTCATGTTAATGCGCCCACTTACGGTTTTCTCTCGCAAATCCAAATCATCACTGGAAACCAATGAAAGAAAGACTGATGAAACTTTTACTCGGCTTGAGTAGTGGCCACCTTTCGTTTTGTGAGATTCAATGCTCATTGTATCTGCTTCATGTCGGTAAATTCGACGTGCATAGCTCGACCTCCACTTAGACCTCCAGGCGGACCTGTCTTTGGCAACTGTTTGCCCGCGCAAGTGCCAGGTATACAGATGTAGTACACAGCCGGGGACATTGGTTACCGGGTGTCAATGACTCTGGGGCCCCATTCTCCCCCGAGAATCTCAGATCCTTCGTTCAGTCAGCTTACTAGGTCGAGGTATATGTCAAACCGAGGAGGTTATGAAGAGATTTGTCTTGGGAGAGGCTATGCCGCACTGACAGTTAAGCAAAGAAAGTTGAAAGCAAGAGGTGATGATCACGACTACCTGCTGTCACACTTGGCAAAAACAACTAAGAAACCTTCAAAAACATCATCCAAGAAATCAGCAAGAACTGTTGTTGCAAACAAGGAATACATTATACATTTTCGGCTTTTCTCTTTGGTTATGCCGCACATGCTCTCGTAACGCATGTCTGTATAAGTGAGCACGGTTACACGTATCATCAAACTATTATTTGAACGACAATTAGGCCTACTGTTGAGTTCGGTGAAGTTCTCGAGCTGATACATAAGCACGACGTCCCAGGTCCGCTACCAATCCCAGGTCCAGAGGACGAGGTTGAAGACTATGGCGAACACGATGCGAACATAACAATATGACCGGACTGTACCAATGAGAAGATAAAAGTACGAAGTCTGGTATTTTTCCGTAAAACCGTGTTATGTAGTATAAATTATTATATTGACCTGCCAAATGTCTCATAAAAGAGGTTGTCTTTTCCACTGCCCGATACCAGCCATCGGCGGAATTAACTATTATGTATTTTGAAACATCGGGAACGTGTCGTTACTGATAAACACATTTCGATGTCCAATGTCAGTAGTTGTTGTAATAGGGCCTAATTATAGCAAAACGCTGATCCTCCGGTTTCCGCTACACTGTCACAAATGCAGAAAACGGTTTCCAGATATTCGTAAATGAGATTTAATATGAGGTAAATTTGAAACCGGTTTTCGCGTTACGTTAAACGTCCCAATTTATTGGCGCTTTGCGGGACAATCGTACAAAATACGCGTAAAAACAACTAGGCATACACACCTTACTAAAGTCCGATACGTATGATCATAAAGCTGGTGAGAACGTTGAATCAGAAAAAGGAGGCGTTATTTTTCTTCCCAGAAAGGTTGGCGCGAGAGATGCAAAACATCTAGGATGGAAATGTTTACATACCGCCACGCATACATAATGATACATAGCCTACAGTGTTTATATACCGCCACGCATACATAATGATACATAGCCTACAGTGTTTATATACCGCCACGCATACATAATGATACATAGCCTACAGTGTTTATATACCGCCACGCATACATAATGATACATAGCCTACAGTGTTTATATACCGCCACGCATACATAATGATACATAGCGTACAATGTTTACATACTCTCATACATACATAATGATACATAGTCTACAATGATTACATACCCCCAAACATACATAAAGATACATAGTCTACAATGTTTACATACCCTCATACATACATAATGATACATAGCCTACAATGTTTAGATACCCCCAAACAAACATAATGATACATAGCCTACAATGTTTACATACCCCCACGCATACATAATGATACATTGTCTGCAATGTTTACATACCCCCACACATACATAATGATACATAGCCTACAATGTTTAGATACCCCCAAACATACATAATGATACATAGCCTACAATGTTTACATACCCCCACGCATGCATAATGATACATTGTCTGCAATGTGTACATACCCCCCAACATACATAACGATACATAGCCTACAATGTTTACATACCCCCACACATACATAATGATACATAGCCTACAATGTTTACATACCCCACGCATACATAATGATACATTGTCTGCAATGTTTACATACCCCCACACATACATAATGATACACAGCCTACAATGTTTAGATACCCCCCACACACATAATGATACATAGCCTACAATGTTTAGATACCCCCACACACACATAATGATACATAGCCTACAATGTTTAGATACCCCCACACACACATAATGATATATAGCCTACTGTGCATGTAGGACAGGTGGACAAGGAATACATTTGGCTTATCGAGAGTCCAATTATCTACATGTATCCTGCCCTTCTGAGGTATGTGTCGATTTCATTTAAAAAAAAATTCACGCTACTAGCACCCACACAATCACCAGATAATCTATTCCATTCATTTACAGTCCTTTGTGAAAATGAAAGCTTTCTTATATGTAATCTACATTGCCCCTTTACTAATGTAACTTCATTTATTCTAGTCCTTCTGTCTTTCTTAACAGAGAAAAAAAATATTTCTATCAATATTTTCATAATCATTCAATATTTTAAACACTTCTATCCGATCTCCTCTCAATCTCCTGGTCTCTGGTGTTGTTAAACAACATTCTTTTAGGCGCATTTCCTAACTAAGATCCCTCAGTTTTGATATAATTTTAGTCGCTCTCCTCTGTACTCTTTCTAGCATATCTATGTCCTTCTTGCGATATGGCCTCCACGCTTGTATACAATATTATAAATGGGGCCTAACAATTGTCCTGTACAGCGGTATTATTAGTTAGTTGTCCTTATACGTTTTATTTCGCCTAATTAATCCAAGGATTTCATTTCCCTTTGAAGCTGCAATTCTGCATTGCTCTGAAACCTTCACATCAGCACTAATGGTTAACCCTAAATCCTTTTCTTTTCTTTTCTAGTAGTACTTAGTACAGTACCCCCATTGTATATTGTGCAACTTCGTTCCCATGTCCTTGTTGGAGGCATCTACATTTCCAAAAATTTAACAACATTTGCCACTTTTCACACCATTTGATCAGCCTGTCAAAATCATCTTGTAAATGCTGTCTACCTCCATAAGATAATCCTTCTAAAAACTGTTGTATCATTCGCAAATGTCAAAACCTTGCTCATCTAAATCGTTAATATATATTAAGAATAATATAGGTCCCAGAACTGATCCCTGTGGTACCCCACTCAAAACTGATTTCCAGTTTGAAGCCTCCCCAACAACTACTATCCGTTGTCTTCTGTCAATCAGTCATTGTTCTATCCAGTTAATTACACAATTTCCTATGCCATAAGCCTTTAGTTTAAGCAGTAATCTTTGATGTGACACTTTGTTGAAAGCTTTCTGAAAATCTAAGTAGATGATATCTACTGGTGATCCCTCGTCTACCCACTTAGTGATGTTTTCAATAAAACATAACATATTTGTTACGCATGACCTCGCTTTTAGAAACTCATGTTAAGATAGGTTTATCAAGTTATGTTTAACAAGAAAATCCACCATGCGATGTTTGATTAGTCTTTGTAATAATTAGCAAATCACGGATGCTAAACTCACTATGTCTATGTCTTGTTTCTGGAAACTTTGTTAAATAACGGTATAATGTTTGGTCTTTCCATTCTAAAGGAACAACTCCCTCTTCTAATGACAAGTTGAAAACTGTTGCAAGCGGTATGGTAATTTATTCTAAAATTTCCAATAGTAGTTTGGGCGGACTCCCATCCATTCTAGGTGATTTGTTATCCTTGATAGCCCTAATTGTTTTAGCTACCATTTCCGGGGTTACAATTAACTGTCCTAAATAGTCTGATTCTGCCCCCATGAACTTAGCTTCTGATACTGGCAGTGAACTGGTAAACACCGAACTAAAATACTCGTTCAGGTGTTCTGCCATTAAGAATCCCTCTGATGTTATATTTCCAGCACTATATTCTAGACAACCGACATTATCCTGAACTTTCTGTTTGCTCTGAACATAAGCATGAAACTCTTATATTACAAGCTAATTTTTGTTCATAGCTTCTCTTTGTATTTCTAATTTAAGTTGTAGCTTGGTTAAGTGCGTCGTGACGTTACAAGTATTTGCAATATCACGACGTTCTTCTGCGTATCCGTGGGAATATACAGGTGTCTGCTATGTCGCTACATATGTCCTTGCGTGTCAGAAGTCATACATCAAATTGACGCTGCCGTTGTTTGCAGTAAACAGGCATCCGGGTTCTCACCAGGATAACATCACAGAAACGCTCACTCAATTCGACAAATGACTGTGTTGGATAACCGTTTGATCATAATGGTAAATGTCATTTAATCACATTAGCACACCGGCAACGTAACACTGCTGGCGGAACGTCGGTTCCGGAAAACAATGACGCGAATGCATATGTTAATGATGGATACGTGCCTTCAGTTGGTACACAGGCCAAATACAGTATGTTGTCGGTGTCTTTGATGAGTACCGTATACTTACATTGTCCATCTGTGGACAATGACTCATTCGGTAGTGGTCATTACATTCCATCCCCGAGAACTAGTAGCCATGTTATAGGATTGTTGGTTCTGGACATTCTGATACAGGTATGCTTGCTGCGAATACAGCCCAGCGTTTGATCAGGCAATTCCCCAAACGTGAGGGTAAAATATAAAATGTGGCATTAATATGCAGATTGGTGCACCGTGTAAGAGTTTAAATCGGGACTGTGTAAATACTAATAAAAAAATGCTGCAATTGCTTTTAAAGTAAGTTTAATAAAACTGCAATCCGCATGACCGTGACAATATAAGCCTACTAAATTGTCCCTATACGCCGCCGACTGGATGAAGTAACGGAAACAGTTAACCTCGGAAATGGTAGCTAAGAAAATAAGGGCTATGAAGGATAATAAATCACCTGGAGTGGACGGGATTCCGCCCAAACTACTATTGGAAATTGTAGAACAAATTAGCGCACCGCTTGCAACAGTTTTCAATTTGTCATTAGAAGAGGGAGTGGTTCCTTTAGAATGGAAAGAGGCAAACATTATACCGTTATTTAAAAAAGGTTCGAGAAACAAGTCAGAGAACTATAGACCAGTGAGTTTAACATCAGTGATTTGCAAATTATTAGAAAGACTAATTAAAGATCACATGGTGGATTTTCTTGTTAAACATAACTTGATAAACCCATCTCAACATGGGTTTTTAAAAGCGAGGTCATGCTTAACAAATATGTTATGTTTTTTGGAAGACATCACTAGGTGGGTAGATGAGGGATCACCAGTAGATATCATCTATTTAGATTTTCAAAAAGCTTTCGACAAAGTACCACATCAAAGATTACTCCTTAAGCTAAAGGCCCATGGCATAGGAAATGGTATAATAAACTGGATAGAAAAATGGCTGAATGACAGAAGACAACGTGTAGTAGTTGATGGGGAGGCTTCAAACTGGAAATCGGTATTGAGTGGGGTACCACAGGGATCAGTACTAGGACCTATATTATTCTTAATATATATCAACGATTTGGACGATGATATAACAAGCAAGGTGTTAAAATTTGCGGATGATACAAAAGTGTTTAGAAGGATTAAAAGTGATGGAGACAGACAGCATTTACAAGATGATCTTGATAGGTTGATCAAATGGTCTGAAAAGTGGCAAATGCTGTTCAATTTTGGGAAATGTAAATGCCTCCACACAGGTCATGGGAATGAAGAGGTAAAATATAAAATGGGGGGTACTGTTCTAAGTACTACTGTAAAAGAAAAGGACTTAGGGTTAACCATTAGTGCTGATATGAAGGTTTCAGAGCAGTGCGGAATTGCAGCGTCAAAGGGAAATCAAATCCTTGGATTAATTAGGCGAAATATAGCGTATAAGAAAAAAGAATTAATAGTACCGCTGTACAAAACAATAGTGAGGCCTCATTTAGAATATTGTATACAAGCATGGAGGCCATATCGCAAGAAGGACATAGATATGCTAGAAAGAGTACAGAGGAGAGCGACTAAAATGATACCAAATCTGAGGGATCTTAGTTACGAAATACGCCTAAAAGAATGTGGTTTAACAACACTAGAGACCAGGAGATTGAGAGGAGATCACATAGAAGTGTTTAAAATATTGAATGGTTATGAAAATATTGATAGAAACATTTTTTTCTCAGTTAAGAAAGATAGAAGGACCAGAGGACATGAAGCTACATTAGTAAAGGAGCAGTGTAGATTAAATATAAGAAAGTTCTCATTCTCACAAAGGACTGTAAATGAATGGAACAGATTATCTCCTGATTGTGTTGGTGCTAGTAGCGTGAATATGTTTAAAAATAAAATCGACACACACCTTAAAAAGGCGGGATACATGTAGATAAAAAGTACTGGACTCTCGATAAGCCAAAAGGCTTCCTTGTCCAACTGCCATCCAGAGTAATTTTCTGGATGGCAATCTTGTTAAATCTCTTGTTAAATCTTGTATGTGTGCCAGTCCGGTACGCAATCTGGGCCTGGATAATTACTCAGCAAAGTCCTTCTAAGTTATTTCATTCAGGGTTTATATCAGAGTATCCTTCTCTAAAGCTAGTAGGTCCAATGGCTTATAGAGTCTCTCCCGAAAGACAACGGCAACGTGCGGTGAACGGAATTGTCCAAGTTTCGAAAAGGTGGTCAGTACTGGGATTCAAACCCCAGTCCCCTCGACTGGCAGTCGCCGTGGTGCAGTAGTTGGTTTCGGACTCTCAGCCGAGAAAATCCGTGTTCGAATCATGTGCCGTGGTGTGGAACCTTAGGCAAGTCCGTTCACTCTATGTTGCTCCAGTTCACTCAACTGTATGGATGAATACCTGGCTATAGACAGTGATGGATATCTGTGTACGAGTAGTCTTCGCGCATTAATTATGGCGTGGCTGGATGCTTCCCAGAGAAGTCGAGATGGTGTTCGATTGAACAAGTCTGCCAGGGAGTAAAGTGTAAAGCGCTTTGAGCAGTCCTGAGGACTGGATACTGCGCTATACAAGAATTTACCTTGACTTGACTTTATTTTACTGGACTTGACTTGACTTTATTTTAATGACAGTCCGCGAGCTATCGTTAGACCACCGCTCACAGTAGATCCAATGGTAAAACGTCGACGAATCTTCCGCGGAGAGGTACATGTTTGATGTAGTTATGCAAAAAAATAATTCGTTTGAGGTGACAATAACTGTTCGCTATTGGATACTGTACCATATAGGGCTGAGTTAGTTCTTCAGCATTATCTTCGCATCATTTCTTAGGCAGCGAGCCACGTGCTAGCCGGGTAACTGGAGAGAGGGACGTTGTAGCGCGGATAAATATCTCACCGCCAAAATACTATTATACAAATCAAGTGGAACATGGGACGATTTTATTGGCGACCCAGCCCGTGCCAGTTTTAAACGATATCAGAATAAGTGTCAAACGATCGCAGATAAGTGTCACGTACGCTTGTGCGAATCAATGCCGATGTTTTAAAACTAAAAAACACGCTTCGTTGCGCCGCTCTGTCAGACGTTGCTTTTCCCGCCTTTTTGCTTGGCAGGCGACGAGGCCGTTTGACGGGTTTGCGCGAGATGGAATATATAACATCGCATTAGTACGCATATCGTGGCCAAACATCTTACGGATTAAATATTCTGCGCCAATAAACGAGAGCAACCTACGAACTCGCATAACATAGTGCCAGATGTTCGAATAGTAAAAACCGCGAAACGAGGAGGATTTATTGCCGCGGAAGTGTTCAGAGGCGGAGTCACGCGCCGCCGAACTTTGACGTCAATGGGACCTTAATCAACGTTGCTAGGCGACGGCGCGCAAGCCAATCGGCGCGAGTCGAGCACCTGTCAATCAACGGAGCTCCGCGGCGAGCAGAGCGAACGGCCTGCCCACCCACGATGTGTGATAGTAGGTAGAGAGTGCAGCATTCTCCACGTGCCGTGCCCGACAGTCTTCGTGTTGTAGTCCGTAGACGTAGCAGTTAGACAGTATGAGAATGGATTCCACTAACCAACAGAACTCGCAGTCAAATGGCGACGACGGAACACAGGATCCGGGGTGAGTAGCGAAACTGGGCGGACGGAGGTCGCTCGCTCGCTCGCTCGCTCTGCCGTCCCGCCTGCCCGCGATTTCAAATCCGCTCGCGTTGTAGGTCAGTACGCGCGGTGTGGGCCTGTCGCCGCCGCCGCTAAAATGGCGCCGTTTCACGCGTTCTTCGCTTTCTGTTTGCAGGAAAATGTTCGTCGGCGGCCTCAGCTGGCAGACGACGCCAGGTAAGCGCACGATTTCCGTTGTCAGTGTCCGTAGAACCGCTGTCATCTCCGTTACCTTCTCGGTTTCGCCCCTTCGGCGGCGTCCGGTTCTCACGCACCGGGCTCCGCCGTCCAACATGGACGCCGCTCTAACCTGCGACTGTTGTCTTGTTTCGCAGAGGGACTGCGCGAGTACTTCGGCAAGTTCGGCGAGATTTCCGACTGCATGGTGATGCGCGATCCGATCACGAAGCGATCACGGTAGGTCGAAGACGAAGTCGCACTTTCGTTTGCTCCCTTGCCGCCATTCGCTCTCGGCTGCCATGTTCTATTTACGATAGCTTAGTCACTACGCGGCCGGCCGTGCGCCAGTCGCTTTGTACTTACCATCGTCATTCCGTTTTATTAGCTAGGCCTCGTAGATGAATGTTGTACGCAGCTTACTTCGGGATGACATCCGGCAGCAGTGGCGAAACCATCTGCGTCCGGATTATTGTTACTTGAATTTTATGTGGTGCTTCATCGGAATAACCGTCGGGTCGGCTGCGAAGTAAACAAGGCCGGCATCCCGATAGTTTAGCTCTTGGTAGCGCCAATTGTGGCACCTGACACTATTCACAGAATGTACAGATGCTTACTTTACTCTAGCCTAGTACTGCTTGTAGATAGTTACTCAGTTTAATTGTATAGAAAAGATGCATGTCTAACACACTATAATACAATAAATGGTAGTTTCTCAGATGTAATAATTTGGTTGATACGAGTAGGCAACTTAATATAACGTTTGGTATTTTCGGGTGAGACATTTGGAAAGGATTACAACAGTAGTATTTTAGCACACAATTAAAACTAAATTATGCCACCTCTTTCTTGATACTACCAAATTAATTCTGCCTGACTTTTCTGCACTCTGTGTAAATTTAATCTGTCTTGGGCAGATTCAATCAGCCGTGCATTGCCTATAATGTGTGCCATCTGCATACGTTGTGGGGTGCCATTTGCTGAATAAATCTGGCTGAAGATTGATGGTAGAAATCTGCGTTAATGACATGCAACTTTTCTTCATATGTCGATGTTAGTCTTCAGTCAGACTACTTGATATGGTGAAAGTATGAGTAATCATCTGTCATGTACTTTCATTACTGCCTTCAAGGCTATCGACATGACATTTGCTGTGTCTTCTGTAGTGTGGTTTTGTTGATTGCGACATCTGGTGGTCTTGTGGACCCAGATAATAGAGTACTGTATGACTGTACAAGAAGGGACTTTCCGTGACTGCATTGAAGACACTGGCAAGACAAAAAAACGTATCTGAAAAATGTGTCATATTGGTGACTGAATCGAGAATGGCAAAGGAATCCTGAAACATATCAGATGGGAATAAATCTACTTCTTTAGGGGACACATACGTCTTACAAACTCATGTTTGGAGTTACACCGACTGGCTAAGGCGTTCATAGACACTGTCAACTCTTTCCTGGAAAATACAACCGAGCTCATGATCTTTATTAATTGAGAAAATTGGGCGAGTGTGCAAGAGTACTTCAAAGAAAATTGAACCAAAGTTTCACAGTACTTCAAAGGAACGAATTGTAACCAGCCATGTTAATAACAACAACACAAATTGACATCCTTGCTACATGGAGGAAGATAGTGATAGCCAGTGGGAACGACCATTACTGTATACAGTTTATGGTATCGTCTGGAAACGCAAATGTACATGAAGCCTGAGTAGGGCAATTTTGTTTGACCGTGAATAAAGCAACTACCTATCCTCATACCAAGAGTGTTCCAAGCACCACCAGATGTCGCTATCACCAAATTGTACCGGTATCAGTCACTGTAAAGTAAACAAATGGCATTAATTAACAATGCTAATGCAGATGAATTATGGCACTTTCACCATAAAACGTTTCTTTCAGTTCTCATTAAAATTACAGCCTGTGTTTGTTGTGTGCCTGTATTGACGGTGGTGTTTATTTCGTTTTGCAGGGGGTTTGGATTTGTCACCTTTACGGATCCTGCTAGCGTAGACAAGGTTTTAGCTAATGGACCGCACGAATTAGATACAAAAGTGGTAGGCTTTCTTTATGTTACCTAGTTGTAGTAGTCGTAGAACCGGCCGGACAGTCATAGCCTAGTTGCATTAGCTGCTTCTGTCTCATACGCTGGTAATATTGCAACATGTATCACTCTGTGGATATGGATGATTTTGGCCTGTGGTATTTTAGCCCAGTCTTATGAAACTTTGGTGACTCTTTATCCGAGTAAAAATATTCCAGATTGGGGGTAAATGAAAATTATAATTTGTGCCGAACTAACTTTACTACGGGCCAACATCATACTAAAAAAAATAACCATGTGCTAATATCATCACCGTAGTGTAACTGAAACGGGTGTCCGGGGTGTGTTTCACATAAGCACTGGTATCACTGCGTGTGATGCTGCCTAATCTATAACTTCCTGGCGAGGTAAGACTGACAGATTGGCCCAGATGCTGTCTACATTTCTCTGCAGGTCCACCCCAGCCTACTCCCAGATATTACATCCGGGAAATTGTGCGAACGCTGAATAAATTTCAGTAGGATTTGGTTCTGCTCAGTTGCCCGGTGTGCTGCCCCAGTTAGAGCAATTGTGTTTTAATCATCATAGATTTGTTATGATGAAAAGATAATTGTTGTGGTTTCGCTGAAACTTTACCAACAACATTTAGTAACCTCCCTTGTCATTGTTTAGTTCATTGAATATTTTGCTTCCAGATTTATGAAATATTATACAGTTCTTTTTATTAAAATTGCTCTAAAATACACAAGGTAAACATGATAAGACAGATTATCAATGATGAAATAATGCAGGGGGCAGTGTTCTAAATTATCATTAATAATAAAATATGAAATTAATTCATGTGACACAATTTAAGCATATTTTATTGTGATGAAATGTTAATTTTATTTGCAAAGAAATACAGTAATAATAGAATACACAATTTTTATATCGCCACAATCTCTGCTGTTGCTCTCCATTAGCTCAAAGCTTGCATCTCTGATAAACACTACCAAACTGGTACAATTTTGCAATTAACTAACAGTGATGCTATGACCCCACTTTGCCTATCTGGTTGCACTGGTCATTACAAACCCACCCCTACAGTTCAGACTTTACTGGGTAGTGTACCCCCCAGTGGGAGTTCTACCCTTGGCAATCAGGGCATGACTGATTGAGCTGCTCTGAGGTGTCTGGGACTGTTGAATAGCCCTTGATAGGGACCCCATCCTGCTCATCACTGCATTCAAAGTATGCAGAGGTTAGATAAAGGTCCACTTACTGGTAGGGGGGCATCTCAATTGTTTAATCATCCAAGCCAGCATTCCGATTCCCCCACCCGGTTTCATTCTGATATTAATAATAAACACCAAAATGCTAACCATCGAGTTGTCCAGAATTTAGAGTAAATTACAATCTAATTTACAGCATGTTTTATTTCATGTAGGTATCTAAACTGCCCCAGATAAAGTTCACATACATTTCTACCCATTAATAAATGGAGATAATTATATTTACTTTTCTGTCTGCACTGTTTTCCCTCCCTGCAGACCAGCGGCAGTAACTGTTTGGCTTGCTGTAAATACAACTGCCTTTGATAGAACTTCTAATTACACTTTCCAAGCCTCTGACCAATAAAGGCCCCAGTCATTAATTGGAAACACCTGGTCTGGCAGATAAGGCTGCTAGTGTCCAGCTCTGCCTGGTATTTATAACTTGAGCATCCAGGCGTTGTTTGCCTGGTCTGATAGCAGAGACTGAGAGACATGTGGTGTTGATGAAACCCTAAGCCAGCTGTTTGATGGGAGATGGCTGCCAGTCATTGCATTCCCAAGAGTGGACATACAGATCCCGAGATGTTAGACATTCAGTGCTGTGGGTGCACACTAAATTCGTTGCTAAACCAATTTTCTTTTCGTCCTGATTTCCTAATAGGAACGTGGTATTCATCATCACTGAACAGGTTAATCCCGGTTCAGTAGAATGCTCTTTCCTTTAAAAGAATATCACCTCTGAGATTATAAAGTAAAGAACCGCTTTCCTGTGGAGGCATTGGTAGTAATAACTCAAGTGTTTTTGACAATGTTCGCTATTATATAGCTGTTAGAGAAACCACTGCTTCCTAACGTAAAGCTAGATAAATGACGCTGTTGGCATTTCGGAAATGACAAACGTTTTCAGTAATATCAGTGTTGTTTTGTTAATGAGTGTAGCCATTTCTCAGGCCTATTCAAGGTGTTCTTTTTGCAAATCTGTTACTGGTTGCCCCCCACCCTACTGCAGATCCGGGCACCTTACAGGACAAGATGTCACCTACTCCAAGTTACGCAAGTGCACCATCTGACCGCATTGGAAATTCATTAGCAGCAGCTTTGCAACCACGAATTGCGTGCTTACTATTCCTCTGTAATCATTCCCGCTTAGTTTTTGATTCTACCTTGTTAGTTAGGGATTACTGCCAGTCCTGACCACCAATTTGCGATTTCCCCATGAGGCAAAGCCTCCCTCTCACAGCTCCAGCCGGGGCGAGCTGCAGCCAATAAATTTATTATTTGATTATCGGAACGCAGCTGCCTTTTGAGGGGGTCCCATTCAGAAGAAATCAATGCTATGTGTTGTTAGTGGAGAGTGTTGGGATTGCTCGGACTGGTATGTAAGAACCTTAGATGACTGGCTACAGCGAGGAACGGTCAACAACAACTCAGCCCCAATTATGCGATCTTTAATGACGGGTTTCTGCTGTGACAAATTCTGTTGTTAGCATCTTAGGTTTGTCCTGTAGAAATCCCTGGTGCCCCCCCACCCACCGTGGAATGATGATTGCTGTGTGACACATCTGGGGTTATTGTTGGAATCTGTAGATTACCCTTTCACCGTAATGCTGGTATTACACTGGTTAATTGTAATAATACTGTAACTACCTTTACACATCGCCATAATTGTGGCCAAAATCCAATTAAAATATGATTTTGACACTAACAAATTGACATTGTTTTAGCTCTAAATTATATACAGCTTTGTAATTAAAACATTGAGAAAGTGGCTTGTAAAAATTTATCATTACAGTTTTTAAATATCTTCACATTACATGCAACTGTAAGAAAATTATCCTCAAGTGCATGTAACCTGAAAAGGTCTTGAAGGTAACAATCATGTACAATATTAACCGAATCATAAGAAGTCAGATGGTACACGGTATTGCTGGTGTTGCAGGTCGATCCTAAAGTTGCGTTCCCGCGTCGTCCGAACGCTCCCGCACAGCCGAAGGTACGTGTCGGTCAAATCTCACATTTATTGTCGTTTCTTTCAGGAACAATTTGTGGGACTTGTCCAAACACTTCAAGGTCTCAACTTTGAATTGATCAGGAGATCTCCAGGTTTTTCATCCCAGACTATTATATTAGTGGAAATAGTAGGGACACTGATTTTCCGCAATCGCGGAAAACGGACGGAATTCGTGTTTTGGAATGGAATTGCCCTTTTGGAATGGAAATTCCGTGATTGTGGAAAATGGATGGAATTCCGCGTAATCTACATTTTTAAACAGGATTTGCAAACAGTATTTGTTTATTTTGGTGGATTTATGACGCAGGTTTTTTAAAACACGCAAGGCAAATCGTTACGAAGTGTCATGGCGCCCTTGCTACCTCATATCATGCGACGTAAACAGGGACGCAGTTGGAAGGCGCTAACATAAACTGTTTCGCGATTGTTGTCTGGTTGTCCCCAAGCGCATTGGACTTGAAGACATGTTATGTTGCTAATTAAATGTAGTTGTCACATCATTAGAACACACATGAGTGTACACAAGTTGGCTGCTAAATTTTGACAGTGTGAGGTTTTTACATCCAAATCTACCAAGAGTAGGTTCCTGCATGTAAAATAAGAAGGGACATTTTGAGAACCAGTATCGACGCCAGCCTCACCCCAGATTTACAGGGAAAAGGTAGAAAGCAACATGTCTTGTGAATTGAACACCTGTGCGAGTTAACAGGAAACTGTTCCTTTTTAAACCACCTTAAGTAGTGCAATATTGTTCTTTCAGTGATGTGTATTCGTGTCAGAATGTGGAAGGACTGCGTGGAGTTTTTTAAATAAATAAATATGCGATAATTTGGGGCCTTTCAGGTGTTGAATGTAGCACCATTCTTGCAGGTTTAAATGGCATGTATGATATAAACGTGGTCATTCAACTCTACGATGGTGACCGTTCTTTTCTTAACCACAGAGTGCAGCCAATCATAACTTGTTTGCGATCGCCAGTGTCTTTTATACATGCATTTTGTTGAGAGAAAAAACAGTACAAAAGTAATCTATATTTAAACTGTCAGGACACGCAATATGCTGTGGTGTTGAAAGCAAGGCTTTTATGTCGGATCAAGTTGCAGCAGGTTTGGTTGTCTCTTGTAATTTATCCAACAGTCCTACTTATTTCTGGATGATCCATCTATTGAATGGATAGAACTTGTCTGTTTGATGGACACCCAGATCAGTCCTCTAGGAATTGTCTCTGTTTGATACAGAAGAGAATGTTGTTATGTTATTTAATTTTTAAAGAGTATATTGAGATTGTATTTAGATATATTTCTGAAAACTGTGTCAACCAATCAGAGTGCATGGATGACCTGTGAGGTGTGTTTAATTTATTAATGATTTTGTATAGGAAATTGAACTCTGGTCCGTAATTATCATCACTTAGCACAGGACAAAGGGCAGTGTGGCCAATGTTGGCACTGAATTTAGATTTAGGTCAATGTGTGTGTGGTCAGTGAGCCACTAGCTGGAGAGGTCACTCATAGCCACAGTTTATTGTTTCATTATTGGTCAGTCTTGGCAAGGCCAGTGCTAGGCTGTTGTTTATTGCCCAGTGTGGGAGTAAGTGCTTAGTGGGCTTCTGGCATTGTAGGCACTGGGGTGAGACATTGTGATGTAATACCTCTCCCCTTTTGTTCTTCTGCAGTCAAAGGGGACTTTCTACTTGAAACTGGCCTGGTGATTTGGGGGCAGTAACAGTTGAGTAAATACTCTGCACAAAGGGAAGGAATTCCTGACCTTTTGTTAGCATCTTAGTTGTTTTTCCTCTGGTAAGAAATAAAACCATTCTCATTCCCCTGACAGTTGTTAAATGTGAGACTGGCCTCACTACTGGACGTTGATTTGTGTTCTCCTCCTCTCTCACTCTTCTTGCATGACTCAATAATCCAGATGGATATTTCACAGGGGTGAATATTTACCTTACACCAGCATTTGTGGTTGCAAACTGATTTTGCTGTGTTTTGGATCTGTATTTCTAAGCAGAGGTGGAACCCCTTTGATATTTTATTTGATTAATATATTCAATCAAATTGGATTATATTATTAGTTACGTTGTGTTTGCTGCATTGGATATTTCCATAACTGACCATGATTATGGTTTCATGTGGCTTTAAAATCACAGAACATGAAATTTACGAAATTGATAAACTTTCTTTCATTTAAAAAGTTTTGCGCTGAATTTTTTGTCTGGTATGACCTTTAAATGGTAGCAAAACATTCTATATATTATCAAAAATTCTGTCTTGTGTATGCAGTGCAGTTTCCATTGTTAGAACAAATTTGTAAATTGTAATTTTATGTGTATCCCACATGGAGTTTACCGGACAGAATAGATCAAGTTGGCGGGGCCCGGGGGCAAAACCAACGCCTGCACCACCCCATTTATCATATCTGACATCTACTGTGTCCTCCAGTCCGCTCCTGGTGCCATTGTACTTGCCTATAATGCACAGGCCGCAACAATTAGGCAGGTACCCCATCCCCCCATAGCAAGTCCTGTCTATTTGTATGGCAGGGTCAGACTGAGGCCGATATAGTGGTTGATGTATCCATTGTGCGGAGATACCCAGACAAGAGTCGTGCATCCTGTTGTTCATTGGTTTGGTTTTACGCAGCAGAATTCTGCTGGAAATGTTATTGTATATTCAGTGGCGGTATTTAAACGAGGTGTTGGTTTCCGCATAAGTTTAGGTCGTACAGCCTCAGGGATAGTTAGAAAGTGGTTGGTTGTTTTGACAATGTGCATTCCTACCATCCTTTTAAGTATAAAAGTAATTTTTTAATTTGTCAATTTAAGTTTAAGGAAATTCTTAAGTGCGTTTTTTTTAACTTTTTACATAGTGACAACATTTTGGTCGTTGCTTCATAACAAAATAACTATAAAAATATATATATTTCTTAGATAACACAGGTAAATTGCAATAATGGCATGACATGATTATGCCCATCGTAGGATTTTGTATTATGTATATTGCAGATTTTCAGTTGTCTTTTAAAGACATATTTATCTGTTTCCAAATTCATGTTAAAGACAATGAAACCTTATGATTCCAGTAAGTTTGTTGTGTTTGTGGTTGATACTTGACCTGTAAACGGAGTGCGGTTTATCTCTGTACACTTACCATGTAATGTTACAAAACTTTTCTCTTATCGTAATCGCAAGGTCTGTGTACTTTTGATGCTGGACTTTGCAGTTATGAGGGGGGCATTTGGGTGTGATCTGTTTCATGACATCTGGATGGGGCGTGGTACCTCTCTGGTAGAACCCCGGTCTGTCAATGGAGAGTCCCTCAACAGAAGTTGACTCCATCTAACTGGCATTTTTAAACTTGGGCAGTTTTTGTAACGCAACTTTGGGTGTGTCTCTTACAAGAGCACTAGAAGCCTCCTACCTTGTGTCTGTGCCAAGGGAAGTAAATTATCTCACACAGGAAATGGAAAAACCTGTCATGGATTCATTTACTCTAAAGCAGTGGTCTCGGTTTTCAGAGAAACATACCAGTGCTGCCTTGGGTGCTGTTAAAACACTTTGATCATAACGGAACAAGTGCCTGGTCTTGGCAGACGCAGTGTATTTAATATTATCTTCTAATCCCAAAGTGTTACTTACTGAGTCCAAACCTGATTTCTGTTAAGAGTACACCATATGTGTTGGTGTTCATTCTAACTTACACAAGGACCAACGTAGCAGGGGCATCAAATATCATCAATCAAAAAAAGATTCATAATTAATTACAGTGTTTTTGATTTCTTGAAAGTTGTTCCCACGGTAGAACCCTCTTGGAGAGAAAGAGCCTCACGAAAAGTATGGCACGTCAAGTTAATAACTCTAAATAACAGTTGTGCTTTGTAAATGCATCGCCAATTGTTAGATGAAAGGAAAGTCGAACTGTGCACCTCGGAGAAGATGAGAGGAAAATCAAACTCGGAGACTTGCAATAATCCAAAGTTAACATAATAATTAATACTGATATAAGTTATCTGGCCTGTTCAACACGGCATACCTGGGTTAGAAGATAGTGTTCCATCTAGACATGATGGAATCTCATCTCAAGCTGAGATGCAACAACTCGGCTTGATGCAAAGTTTGGCCAGATACAGGGGGAGGTTCAGCGTGGTGTAGAGATTGTTGCTGGCAGTTGCTACCAGCTGCGTTAACGTAGTTGCCGAATCAAATACATGCTCCGTGCAAGATCAGGATGTTTGTGTCCAATCTCAGAATAACATTGCCCATATGTTCATTTGAAAATGTCTTTTAGACAAGCCTTGGTTTCGTGGCAGGATTATAAACTGTTGAGTACGCAGGACATAGGAATACACCTCTGTTATGATGCAGGCGTCAGAAGGCTGGGCTCCCATGCTCATTATGTCAGCAGTTAGGCTAGAGTGATGGTGTCAGCACTAGGGTTTCAAATATGTGAATCGCGGATTAGGTCGGCATAAATGCACATATGTTCAGCAGAATTGGGTCAAGGGTGTGGATAAAGGTTTTCTTGTACATGGAGAAAGGGGATAATCTGTATGGTCAGATTAATTTTGCACATTTTGGCAATGTAAGAGTTCAGTATCTAGGAATAATACAGCATATTTAAATAATATAAGGTTTAATTTTAACTTGTGTTTGCTTTCAAAATGTAGATAAATGTTATGTTCTTGCATTGATGAGAAACTTCAGAATAATTTAGATTACGCGTCTGTACAGATTTTTGTCTTGTTAATGTTATTTCATGATTATTATAGATATTTTTAGTATAACTATTATTTAACAATGTTGTATTTGAAGCGCTTTTGAACAGGTTTATATCCAGCACTATGTATAGATACAAGTAAACTTTATTCTTATAACTGGACGTCCATTTTTCAGCGAAGATTGATACGTTTCAAACCCTGGACCAGTTTGTATTTATAAAAAGTGGTGTTCTTTCGTGAGTGACAGTGGCTTTTTGTTGTTTCTGTAAGTTAAGACTGTGTGATTGGTTTATGGTGTTGTCAGAGAACAATGTTTGTTGGCACGTTATGATATAAGACTGTGTGTGTTGAGATGTACCCTGGCCCGCTATCTCAAGATGATTGATGTCATCCATCTATCTAGTGACAGTTTGCATACCTCTGCATGGCTGGATCTGGCTCACTGATAGCTGGATGAGTTGGGGAGGGGGGGGGGGGGGGGGCACTCACATTGGTTAGGTTTGTTGTTGAGTAAATTATAGTATTATTATTAAACACGGGGCAGATGAATGTATTTCTTGTTGAGAAATTATAAATTAGAATGGGGACAGATCATATTGCTTTACTAGAACTAATTATATGCAGTATTAAACTGGGGACAGATGCCATTGTTTTATTTACAAGTTGAATTAATTATTATATTGGGGACAGATCCAACACCGCTTTCAACTCCCTCACTGTGAATTGAATTGCACTCGAAACTCTTTTGTCCCCTCGTCAATAAGACTAATGAATGAGTAACTGACCTTCGTTCCGCTCCATCTCTGCCAGTCTGACACTGAGTGAGCCTGAGATGATCTGTGAGATGATTTAACTTTTTAAAAACTTGTAACTGATTTTGACATATTAAAGTAATTTTAATAATTTATTTATTTAACCGATATAACTTGTATTACTATTTTTAATTTTTATATTGCAGGTACATTTGTTTTAATATGCTGCTACACTCCAAATGAATTTCCTCCAAAGGAACAATAAATTATTGTGATTGAGATATCACGGTTGTGGTTTCACTACCACTTCTCAAGGATTTGCTTGCATCATGAAAACAAATATTTTGAAGTTTCATAACAAAATTAGTCCATTTTAATGGCGTAACTATCACGAATCCAGTATGATTATTTGTGATTGGTTTTATTAGAAAACAAACTGCACAATATGATGTGTAACCAACAACAGATCCATATGGATCCAGTGACTGATGGCAACATAAGATGGTGGTCATTAAAGACAATTAAGACTTTCAGAATAACTCCTGTTGGTATCAACAGAACCCAGACAGGTGTGGATAGGTGTCTTCCCTGTAGGGCTGACCAGACAAGGGGGGAAATGGGTTGGGGGTGGTTACATCACTGGTTACCAGCTCCTACCACTACTACCCCAGCTGTCTAGGTCTGTGGGGGGGGGGGGGCATGTGTGTGATCCTGCTTCATTTAATTAGGCTACAACTCCTGCAGCATGTCAGCATTGCACTACTTAATTAATTAGCCAGTTGCTGCTAATGCATCGTGTGGTCTACCAGACAGCATGATTTATTTTAATTATTTATCTGTAAAAAGTATTTTTTTGTAATTTTTTGAAGGTGCAGTATCTAGCATTTGATGTGTACAGGGGGGTAGTATTTATATAAAAAAAACTGGTAAAATGCTGGACCTGCTAGTTTCAATTAGTGTTTGTTGCTTGGAGCCAACCATTTTTCATCTAATTGTAAAAGCCAGTGAGGTATACCAGGCCAGGTGGTCAGTACACTAATGGCTAGGTCAGCTGTCCACTACACAGGGAGAAGGTGATGTAAGACTGAGCAGGATCACTGGACCAAGTGAACATAATAGGGTAAATACCCTGATTGGCCAGAATACCCTTTGTAGTTGGTCAGGCAACAGATGGGGTAAAGGTTTGATGTGTTAGGGCAGTGTAAACCTTGCCCAGTCAGGAAATTACTTGTCAGTTTAGTGGGCCTGTGATTGTCCACTGCACATGGGGGGGGGGTCCCAGTGCACATGGGGGGGGGGTCCCAGTGCACATGGGGGGGGGGGTCCCAGTGCAGTGAGACCATTGTCCATACACTTGTTAATTTACTAAAAAAATAAATCCCGCCTGCATGGCATCTAGGTCAGTGTTTCATAACCCCTGGGTCACAACCCAAAATTGAGTTGCTTGCCCTGTTATTGTCACCAGTATAAGGTAGGTTAGCATAACAGCCTTCAGGCATTGTCAGAGTCATATAATACTGAGCCTGTCATCAATTTTTATTTTTTTTGATCTGCAAAGGTGTTCTCTTTTTTTTTACATTGATAAAGCAATAAATCATGTTGATTTGGTAATTCCACCATGTTCAGCAAGCCAGTGTAATAAATACTATCATTTATTTTATTATCAAATCTTTTTAGTACTTTATATTGATTAACAGATCTATCACGTGTTAACTGGTTGATGGAATTGTCCGCCAAATAATTCCGGCAACCTGAATTTGAATTGCGGTCTGAAAAGGTTAAAAACCGCTGCTCTAGGTATTTTCGAGTACTCCACTGCTGTTAAACAACTGCTCCCTTGCAAATAACTGCTCCCTCAGCAGCCAGTGAACGATCCGCCGAGTGCATAAAATAATCATAGCCGTTGTCATGCAGCGGGTTAATTAAACACCGCCATCAGCTCGATGCGTCAGTGGGGTGTTTACTGGAGGCGATGCGTTGTGTTCTATTTTTACGCGGCCGTTTGCATATCGATGTTCGACTGCGGTTCTTTGTGAGCGCTCCTGGTGTCAGTCCGTGACATATCACTCAATATCACTTGCGCCACTCGATGCGGGCAACGATTATTGCCGCAATAACGACATCGGCCGTAAGCAAACAGCCCATTGTTGTAAGGTGTCGATAATTGTATGTGCTCAGTGGCTGGGGATGGTGGCCCATGTCGCATTCGAGGAAGGGACCATGGGGAAGGTGGCCCATGTCGCATTCGAGGAAGGGACCATGGGGAAGGTGGCCCATGTCGCATTCGAGGAAGGGACCATGGGGAAGGTGGCCCATGTCGCATTCGAGGAAGGGACCATGGGGAAGGTGGCCCATGTCGCATTCGAGGAAGGGACCATGGGGAAGGTGGCCCATGTCGCATTCGAGGAAGGGACCATGGGGAAGGTGGCCCATGTCGCATTCGAGGAAGGGACCATGGGGAAGGTGGCCCATGTCGCATTCGAGGAAGGGACCATGGGGAAGGTGGCCCATGTCGCATTCGAGGAAGGGACCATGGGGAAGGTGGCCCATGTCGCATTCGAGGAAGGGACCATGGGGAAGGTGTGGTAGTACAGTCGGTCTTACTCTATACGTAATAATAATAGTGACTTCTTATGCGCCAATGTCCACGAAAATCCAGCTCACTGGCTCAACAACACCAAAGGATTAAGCAATCTCGTTGTCGTATACAATGCGTGAATCGTCACAAGATGGATGAAAATGCAGGAAGCGAAGGAGGATAGGCAATATTAAAAAGATAAGTTTTTAGATGACGGCAAAATGAAACTATATTTCCTTCTCATTTAATGCTGACAGAAAAACATCCTTCAACAATATTTATGGATAGTATTAATACTTTGTATTTTAATTGTGTTTGTTCTCCAGATTTTATTCCTGGTTGTCTCGGGTGTTCTCAATATTATTTCCTCTCATTTCCTTTCCCTCATCCTTGTTGCAGTGCAGTCTCCATACCCCTCTGCAGGGCTTTATGCAGGATCAAAATTTTACCAGTCCAAAATATAAATATATATATTAGGTGTAACATTCATGGTAAAACACCATGACATAAATAACAGTTACATTTATATCAGCAACAATATTTATTTTCACATAGTTATACATTATTTACAATTACAACCCTGACAAATTAAAACTCAAATAAAGTATAAACACATTTAAAAAACAAACAAATTTAACAATGTTTATAACAAAAGTTATCATTACATTTACTGACTTGCTCCTGCAAGACAGCTACACAATAAATGTAAATGATGCACTGATGCATATATGATCTAGTACATATAACAATTATTTCAACAAAATACTATCAACCAATGTTAAATATGTAAAACAAATTGTAATGTCATCATAAAATAAAATACCTGATTGGCATAGTTATCATAACAAAATAATACATGTTGAATAATAGAGAAAAAAATTACACCAGTTTACAAGCCGTAGCCAAAGACCCGGCTGACAGACTCTGGGTCTGGCTTGTTGTGATGGCGGGCTGTCACTGTCAGTGTCATGCGCCATTCCAATGACAATATCACTTTCTATTTCACCAATGACAGTAATAGTATCGTCAGTTGGCTGAGGAGGGCTAGATCTGGCTGGCCTGCATGTATGCATGTGTGTGTGCATGCGTATGCATGTATGTATGTATAGTGGTGATTGGCTAAATATTACAAGATGATAACCATAACTGACGTGGTTTATAATGGGCGCCACATGGTGAGCATCCATGGTATCGTGCTCTGAGTGATGATGGCATCTTCATTAAGAAGAGCTTGTCCAATTACTCAAGGTTGTCACGTTGCCACGGCAATGGCGGACATTCCTAGAAAGCACTGATTTCTGAGTGTATGAATGCGGATGTCTGTCTGGCCCCGGATGCCATTTTGTCAATCCCTGGAGACAATGTTGGGTTGTTTTTGGTGGAAGTACGTTGGAGTGATTCAGCGGTAGCCAGCTGCAGCTTTGGCACTGTTGCTTGTGCGCATCCTTGGCTCGAGATTGCGCTTTGTATATTTGTGAAGACATTTTGTCTTGTATTCTGTAGTCATGGTGTAGTTTGGTTTATTTCACGGTTAACATGGACTCCGTTTTTTTATTTAATTCGTGCAGACTTATTTTTAGCGTATAATTAATTATGATAATTTGCCATTTTTGCAATCAAAACCAACCTCAATAACAGAATGAGATTTGGACATCCGAGTGACATTGGAACTTATAGATATCTACTGTAGAGAAACCCGTCTTCCATTCCTCATCCCTTCACCTGTCTGTCATTTTGGAGGATTTATGGGATAGCACGATTTGGGTGTGAGGTTTATGGGATTGATGGACTCAACTGGCCGCCTCCCTGGGCCACAGCTGGGCTGCCTATGTTGATGGGACCTGGAGTGGGCTAGGAGTGGGGGGATCCGATATAGAGGTGCAGGCTGGAATGTCTGGTATTATGTAAACACCGAGACTGGTCATCTCACTGCTTTTAATTAAACATCTGTCGTTGCAGTATTTACTCAGGCGTCATGTGATCTATGGCCAGCGGCTGGGATTAAGCGATGAATTGGCCAGGGTGTGTTTTGATGGAATTTATATTACGACAGCCGTTCGGTTGGTTGTGGTTGTTTTATTAATGGTTTTTATAATATCACAGACGTCTCCTCATGTTTGCGTATTGCGGTGGATCGTTGGATCATGAAATGGTAGATCATCAAATGAATCTAGCAAGACTTCCCGTGGTTACCTGTTTGTGAATAATCCCACACTCATTAGGTACACGCGATGGTTATTACCAATTTGCAAGAAAATTTCTATCACGAATCACATCTTGTCATGTAATTCTGCATATGTCATGCTTCACTGACTTCTGATGTCAATCTCCGCTGCTAGGTCCGTTCTACACATTCAGTGTTCGGTCATGTGTGTGGAGAAAGCAGATTTGCAGGAAATTATTCAGTTCCCACTTCTTGGTTCAATTCAATGGTTCGAGGCACACTTATTGATTCGCTAGATGGTGCCGCTTGTGTGTTCATTCGTCAACAGTAAGCTGGTTTCCGTTTCAAAAAAGAGATAATCTCACCGTCACCACAGTAGACATTTATTGGTTATTTATTATTGTTGTTATTAGGGCTTTTGTTATTCAGTACACATTTGTGGGATGTTTTATTGTATTGATAATTCATCAAGGTAGTCATTTAAATATGTGTAATATTATTATATTGAGATTATTGTGAATCGGCATAAATTTGCTTAATACAAATATAATTTGCGACACATTCAGACTGAATTGTCACCTCATCGTGAATACTGTGGCAAGCACAATACTGGGCAATGATTTGATACATGTGTACGTAATATCAACTATTATCCTTGGTTTCTCAAAGCAGAATTGCACTAGTGAGTTTTCAAGTGAACTTTGCTTTACCCCAGTCAGTGGTTGGACATATGCGGGTTGTACATCAAGTGACAGCTATCAAGTGGCGCAGAGCGGTGTTGATGTGTGACTACGGGTGTAGCTGCATAATAATGCCCGTCCATCTAGGTTACAAAGACAGCCTGGAGCGTGGTGCATTCAGCACCGCGGCACCGCTTTCTAAGCCGCATTGTGCGTGGTGCCATAGAGTCCTCAACGGTGATCGCTGATGGCTTTTGTCGCCGCATAAAGCCTGCACCGGTTTAAAGATAGAGAGAGAGTGTGGACTAATCGCAGTAGTTGTGGTCAGCCGTGTGTGGGTGTTTGTTTCAGTTTCCTACGTGTTATGTCTGCGCTGTCAGTTGGCCACTCAGATGGCAGTGAACTAGTGCATTGTTCTCACATCACGGGAAGGTCACACACGGTTGTATACGAGACAGTTGCTCAGTAAGGAAATGAAAGGACACTTGATTGTTTTGTCAGGCATTGATCCGGTCCAATAATTGCTTTGCTATTGTTCCATCTCTCCGCATTAATCCATCTTCCATAATTTTTATGTAAATAAGAACTGCTAAATTCCTTAATGTTCCCTCAGAACGGTATGATAACTGTTCTCTCTGTATTGGTATAATCAAAATATTAAATAATTGCCAATATACCTGATAATCAATGAACAGGTAGACAACTTGTAATGGCTGCCACTTTGAGAAAAAAAACAGTTATATGTCTATACATGGACATAATAGAAATCCTTAATTTTTAGGCTCATTGTGCGACGTTCCCACATCCTTTTGTGGAATCAAACTTAAAAAACTGCGGGGGGCAACTACCCCACAGGACCTGTGTGTCAGTGCAGATGTCAGGGCCCACCTGTCTGGAATGACACTACATGGATGCGTCATTGACAGCACATTATCTCTCCGTCCTGCTTACCCGCCTCTTTAATGTTTACCTGGTGACACTGCTTATTAACCCTTCCAGTGAATTCTCTGTAGGGGTGGGCGTTAACCCTTTCGGTGTTCTTTCCATGTGTACTAACTTTTTGTGTAATATTTGCCTACAAATCTCGGCATGATAAAATTTCGTCTCTCATAAGTAGTTAGTTTGGATGGAAAATCGAGCTGGAATGCTTTGAAATCACGAGAAAGGTGAGCATGAATCTGACTCCAGTTGGTTTACGTATCATCTGCACTGACTGTCCTCCTCATATCTTAACAGGAAGTGGATGGTACATAAACATCTCCATAGATGTCCCTGCACCCCATCGTAGGCGGCAGACGATGCCACTGGAAGGAATCTTAATTGGCGTTGATTGCTGATTTTTTTCTGCACTTGCAAGTGCCTATTTTACCTCAGTTTTTAGCAGGTGTATAACGGATCGTGCAACTATGAAGAAATGTGTTTATTTGTAATTTGGGGCATTCTTCGATGCATAATTGAATCCGTTTAATCTGGGTGGAAAATTGAAAGCCAGTTATGACTTGGTTTTGGAACTACGTTGATGATGATTCTGAAATGACCCCCAAATGGAGGGGGTGATCCATTAATATGCAGTCTCACACTCTGTGCTTGAACAAGACAGCTGGGGAGGGCAGAAAGGGTGATTTACAGCTGTCGTTTGCATAACATAAACACAGGTTGTATGATGTGTCTGAAATGTGGCCATAACTGCAAGGTTTGGGTGTAATATGGTCAAAGTCCAGAGTTGGCCGCAGAGTGCTTTGAAGCCGTTTGTTTGCGTGAACTACGCACACATACGTGAAGTGCGGGACGCGTGCGTAGGCGGGTGTTTTTATGCGATTGTCAGTCAAGTGGACTTGAGATATTTGCACACAAACCCTTTGAATGGGGTACACCAAATCGGTGCCGGGGATTCCCTAAACTAGTAAATCTTATGCGATTGTTGTTCAGTTGTCTGACTTCTGTTTACTGCGGCATGTACATGACAGTGTGTGTGAATGCCACCCCACCGAGCCGTTGAGAATGACGTTGAGAATGACGTATCGCCAGAGAGTGACATATGGCATATGTACATTGTATACCTATACACTGGCAGACACGGAGAAAACAAAACTCTGTCTGGCTGGTGCTTGTCACTTCCTGTGCAAACATTTACTCTACTGTTCATTTTCACACGCCCAGTTGCACAGCATGCGCGCATTGCATAAGCCCACGGGCGCGCACACACATACACACACGCGTGAGTACGCTAATTTATTGTTTACCCGAGGCACGCAGATATTCTTGGCAAACAGACACAAAAATTGGATTCCATTGAGATGCTCATCAGGCAGGGATGTCTGTTGGCGATAGTTGATAGATAGATAGATACTTCCACGAGCTAATTAGGGCTTATGAATTGGGAAGTTCCTGATGATGCAATCAGCTGTCTCGTCAAGGGGGTGTCTCGGCAGATGCGGGAATCTATCGAGAAATATTGGGGAAAGCAGGAATATCATCTTATAGTATGTTTCTGCCAAAGCTATCTGCTTTAAGTACAAGTTTAATGATATTATTTGAAAATAAAAATTATGCAGTGATCTGTGTTAACAGTGCATTTGAAGAATTCCTTAAACATCTCTGCACAAGTAGGTGTTTGCATTTACAAGAATTTGCGGTCTCCGGAGGGTTTCTTTCAGACTTCTTCCTTTGGGATTGTCAAGTCTTTCTGGAACCAATACCCACAAACGTGGGCCATGTCTGCAGGAAGACAGGAAATTACATCATAGTATAATGAGCTGTCATTTAGAGGGTTCATTATTTCATGATGGGAATCGCATCATGAAGTAATGAGACCTCATCTGGTTCGTTTCACAATTCAGTGCCCGGTGATGGGGCTGGTTTGTTGCATGCAGCCAAACACTAAATCACATTTCTGTCGTGTTTTCCTGCCTGGTTTAGGCCCTTGTACTGTCGTTGATGCTAGTTTTCTGTGCTAGTTATTGATTCCGATCACGTTTGTAGCCGCCATGAATCATCCCAATGAACGACACTATGTAAATTATGTTTTCTGTCGAGGTGGCTGAACTCTAGTATACTGCATTCACTGCTGTGTTATGGTTACATTTGGGCGGGAGTCTTTGTCTTGTTATGTCTCTATTGTAGATAAAATGCTGTAACCATGGCAGTCGTTGCGTGCTTTGTGACACTGTCATGATGACACTGCTGGGTAGCTGTGAATTTTTTTTATTGATAGTAGAATAGGTTACTAGGATAGGGGTTGGTTATCGGTGATGTAGAGTAGGTTACTAGGATAGGGGTTGGTTATCGGTGATGAAGGCGTTTGTAACCAAAAATGAATTATGCATTATGGAATTACAGTTTGTAGTGATTTTACTATTTATTTTGAAATATATTGTGATGTTGGCTGGTTGAACCTGATTCTTCATAATGAAACTGTAGCTTCCTATCTCCTTTATTGCTAAACATGAGCATGTGGATTTGAACAGTGGATTTGTGCAATATTTCTTACTACAGTGTCACAGTGTATTAACAACCTTATTTTACCTAAGTTAAACCCAATAGATTGGTGACTAATTGTAGTGCAAAACACCTTTTAAAATGTATTAGACATGTTGGCAAGTACAGTGGGAAGTTACACCTCACTTGGACCCTACCCAAGACTACATTACACCTCACTTGTACCCCACCCAAGACTACATTACACCTCACTTGGACCATACCCAAAACTAAATTACACCTCACTTGGACCCCACCCAAGACTACATTACACCTCACTTGGATCCTACCCAAGACTACATTACACCTCACTTGGACCCCACCCAAGACTACATTACACCTCACTTGGACCCTACCCAAGACTACATTACACCTCACTTGGACCCTAACCAAGACTACATTACACCTCACTTGAACCCCACCCAAGACTACATTACACCTCACTTGGACCATACCCAAAACTACATTACACCTCACTTGGACCCTACCCAAGACTACATTACACCTCACTTGGACCCCACCCAAGACTACATTACACCTCACTTGGACCAAACCCAAAACTACATTACACCTCACTTGGACCCCACCCAAGACTACATTACACCTCACTTGGACCCTACCCAAGACTACATTACACCTCACTTGGACCCTACCCAAGACTACATTACACCTCACTTGGACCCCACCCAAGACTACATTACACCTCACTTGGACCCCACCCAAGACTACATTACACCTCACTTGGACCATACCCAAAACTACATTACACCTCACTTGGACCCTACCCAAGACTACATTACACCTCACTTGGACCCTACCCAAGACTACATTACACCTCACTTGGACCCCACCCAAGACTACATTACACCTCACTTGGACCATACCCAATACTACATTACACCTCACTTGGACCCCACCCAAGACTACATTACACCTCACTTGGATCCTACCCAAGACTACATTACACCTCACTTGGACCCCACCCAAGACTACATTACACCTCACTTGGACCCTACCCAAGACTACATTACACCTCACTTGGACCCCACCCAAGACTATATTACACCTCACTTGTACCCCACCCAAGACTACATTACACCTCACTTGTACCCCACCCAAGACTACATTACATCTCACTTGGACCCTACCCAAGACTACATTACACCTCACTTGTACCCCACCCAAGACTACATTACACCTCACTTGTACCCCACCCAAGACTACATTACACCTCACTTGGACCCTACCCAAGACTACATTACACCTCACTTGGACCCCACCCAAGACTACATTACACCTCACTTGTACCCCACCCAAGACTACATTGCACCTCACTTGTACCCCACCCAAGACTACATTACACCTCACTTGGACCCTACCCAAGACTACATTACACCTCACTTGTACCCCACCCAAGACTACATTACACCTCACTTGTACCCCACCCAAGACTACATTACACCTCACTTGTACCCCACCCAAGACTACATTACACCTCACTTGGACCCTACCCAAGACTACATTACACCTCACTTGTACCCCACCCAAGACTACATTACACCTCACTTGGACCATACCCAAAACTACATTACACCTCACTTGGACCCCACCCAAGACTACATTACACCTCACTTGGATCCTACCCAAGACTACATTACACCTCACTTGGACCCCACCCAAGACTACATTACACCTCACTTGGACCCCACCCAAGACTACATTACACCTCACTTGGACCCTACCCAAGACTACATTACACCTCACTTGTACCCCACCCAAGACTACATAACACCTCACTTGGACCATACCCAAGACTACATTACACCTCACTTGGACTCCACCCAAGACTACATTACACCTCAATTGGACCTTACCCAAGACTACATTACACCTCACTTGGACCCCACCGAAGACTACATTATACCTCACTTGGACCCTACCCAAGACTACATTACACCTCACTTGGACCCTACCCAAGACTACATTACACCTGACTTGGACCCAACCAAAGACTACATTACGCCTCACTTGGACCCCACCCAAGACTACATTACACCTCACTTGGACCCCACCCAAGACTACATTACACCTCACTTGGACCCCACCCAAGACTACATTACACCTCACTTGGACCCTACCCAAGACTACATTACACCTCACTTGGACCCAACCAAAGACTACATTACACCTCACTTGGACCCCACCCAAGACTACATTACACCTCACTTGGACCCAACCAAAGACTACATTACACCTCACTTGGACACCACCCAAGACTACATTACACCTGACTTGGACTTTACCCAAGACTACATTACACCTCACTTGGACCCCACCCAAGACTACATTACACCTCACTTGGATCCTACCCAAGACTACATTACACCTCACTTGGACCCAACCAAAGACTACATTACACCTCACTTGGACCCAACCAAAGACTACATTACACCTCACTTGGATCTTACCCAAGACTACATTACACCTCACTTGGACCCCACCCAAGACTACATTACACCTCACTTGGACCTTATCCAAGACTACATTACACCTCACTTGGACCCCACCCAAGACTACATTACACCTCACTTGGACCCAACCCAAGACTACATTACACCTCACTTGGACCCTACCAAAGACTACATTACACCTCACTTGGACCCTACCCAAGACTACATTACACCTCACTTGGACCCTACCCAAGACTACATTACACCTCACTTGGACCCTACCCAAGACTACATTACACCTCACTTGGACCCCACCCAAGACTACATTACACCTCACTTGGATCCTACCCAAGACTACATTACACCTCACTTGGACACCACCCAAGACTACATTACACCTCACTTGGACTTTACCCAAGACTACATTACACCTCACTTGGACCCCACCCAAGACTACATTACACCTCACTTGGACCCAACCAAAGACTACATTACACCTCACTTGGATCCTACCCAAGACTACATTACACCTCACTTGGACCCAATCAAATACTACATTACACCTCACTTGGACCCTACCCAAGACTACATTACACCTCACTTGGACCCTACCCAAGACTACATTACACCTCACTTGGACCCAACCAAAAAAACTACATTACACCTCACTTGGACTTTACCCAAGACTACATTACACCTCACTTGGACCCCACCCAAGACTACATTACACCTCACTTGGACCCAACCAAAGACTACATTACACCTCACTTGGATCCTACCCAAGACTATATTACACCTCACTTGGACCCAACCAAAGAGTACATTACACCTCACTTGGACCCCACCCAAGACTACATTACACCTCACTTGGATCCTACCCAAGACTACATTACACCTCACTTGGACCCAACCCAAGACTACATTACACCTCACTTGGACCCCACCCACGACTACATTACACCTCACTTGGATCCTACCCAAGACTACATTACACCTCACTTGGACCCAACCCAAGACTACATTACACCTCACTTGGACCCTACCAAAGACTACATTACACCTCACTTAGACCCTACCCAAGACTACATTACACCTCACTTGGACCCTACCCAAGACTACATTACACCTCACTTGGACCCCACCCAAGACTACACTCCCTGGGTCAGACGAGAAATAAAAAGTGGCGTGATATAAAGCTATAGAGTGATGGAGAGATTTAGAGGTGCATTAAGATGTATGCCTTGGTACATCGTCCAGAATGGCTGGAGGATGTGTTTAATGTCGGGTGTGAAGGCGGACTCACAATCTGAACCACCTCCCTCTGGCTTTATTTCAAAGTATTTGCGTCTGGCGTTTGCCGGCAACATCTGCGTCTAGTTTAATGGCTTCCTGTGGTCCGCAGTAGGCAGCTCGTGTGTGTGTGTGTGTGTGTGTGTGTGTGTGTGTGTGTGTGTGTGTGTGTGTGTGTGTGCGCACGCCCTTGGGAAGACCAGCCCACAGGGAAGATTATTGGGTGCAACTTTGACATCTTTCTCCTCTAGGATAGGGGGTATTTACTTCCTGTTTATTGCAGCAATTACAACAGTTATATGCTTCGACGACATTGGAGCTTAGCTCTTTTGTTTTTATGATTGTTTTCGTTTCTTGCCTGACATGTTGATGTGATCTTTAATGTAACTGTCTTGTTTGTTGATTAAATTGGTCACTGCTGTTTTTGTTATAATTTACAATAAGTTTAATTTTTGTACTGAAATAAAGGTGCTGTGCGATGTATCAATCTTAATTTGTCGCCTGCATTGAATGCACAAATGTGAAGTGAATAAACATTATAATGTAATACACTCCTGATATTTTCCATTTTTGTACAAATCAGAAACATAATTCCTTTAAAACATCTTATATTCCAAACCTAACTGTTGGCCAACCATTAGCTGACATTTGACATATTAATTTTGGCCTAGCAAAATAAAAGTCTGTCAGTTTGACAAGTTGGCTAAGAAAAGCGATCACTTTGCAAAATGGCTAAGCAAACCAACATATTATTAGAGTGTGCAAAACTATTTTTAAGGATGACTTAATGGATTATAATGGCTGAAAATCTTATGAAATCATGTTTTTTGCTTCTAGATGGTCACACGAACGAAGAAAATCTTTGTTGGGGGTTTGTCGGCGTCGACGAGTTTAGAGGACGTCAAAGGGTACTTCGAACAGTTTGGGAAGGTGAGTTATTGGGAGTTTACATGGGAGGGAGGTGGGAAGTTTGGTGTACACGTGCCAACCCTGTGTCAGGTACCGGGAAAATAAATCCATAAGACACCCAAATGAAACCATGACTGTATCTGCTTCCTCGTGTGTTGGCTGCGCATGCGTGAAATGAGATCATTGTGTGAACAAGGATATGGTTTGGGTCATGATGACTTTAAAAATGAAATTCAAAAATCAATAGTTCACCCAGGTCTGTGGGTGCATTTTGGCTTTTCCTTAGTTTAAATGTGCCTTAAAGTCGAAACCATTGTCAAATCGGTGTATTGGATCTCGTGAGTCTTGATTGCAGTTGATTTTGTACAAAGATTCGTGAGGTCAATTTTTTCAGTGCGTATGTTATTCGCCTGTCATGTGACAAACTCTATCCATAATCCATAATACAACAAGCGTCACGCAGGACGCCCGCACAAGGAATGTCCCCAGATGCCCACAAGGCCCTCTAGTTTAAGAAAATCCATCAGTGGTGTAGGCTGACATGTTTGTGTACAGAGAGTTTGTCGACAAAGTTGTGCAGAGATCACGTTTACAGAGATTGACTCCCGAGGGTCTGATGGTCCCTCGGCCCTTTGATGTATTTTTTATGTCTGCTGAAGTGGCCTGTAGATTATCGTGTGGTGCTTCTGAAACCTTCGGGACGTTCTGATGGTGCGTGTTATGTATGCGTGGACTTCTAGCGCGTTGCTTGTCAGCTAAGGTATTTCTGTGTTGGCCTCTCGGGTACAGTTTAATGACGGTGGATGATTTAAGTTTTCAAGGGGTGAGAGCATTTGTGCCTCGTGGTGTTTCAAGTGCTGAGGTGTTCCCGGTAACCATGGTAACGTCATGTTCTCGTAGTTATTGTCCCGGTAGTCTTGGCCTGTTGTGTGGAGAATTCTATGGCAAACTCGTCTTTGAGGTTTTATTAAAATGGTAATACATGTCAAAATTTGTTAATGCTTATTTAAAAGGAGTATGGTTAGTTATAAAGCCACGGAACGACCCTTCTTTGTAAAGTTGGATTGGAAAGCAGTTTTCTACCCCCCCAACCCCCCACCCCCACCCCGACAATACATATACATTCAAAAAGACATGATGAAATAACTTTCTTGAATAAAAATTACAGCTTGAAACTGAAGCTCTCTGTCATTGGGTGTGTGACATCAGACAGGTATAGTGAGAGTTGTGGCTGTGAACATTTGACTGATACGACCTCTAATGGTTGGAATCAACACTAGCCACTTTCCGTTTCATACCGTCACAATCGGTGCTTATTCTGGACTACGGCAGTTTGATAAATGAATAACACGTTATGGCTAATTCCCGTCTACCAAAATATCTCACAGCATGATCATTAGCCATGTGTCAATAGCGGGGAAAGGCTTTTGCCAACATTTGGATATACTGGAATAAACACCTGTGTATTTACCTGGCCATGTGGAAAGTCTTGCCCAATCAGTGTTACCTGCTCACTCGTCACCTTTGTCCAGTTAGGCTTAGTCTTGACCGGTTCTCTTTCATTGGGTCGTTGCGTGGCCACCAATGTCCAGTGGGCCTGTCAGTGCTATAGAAACCAGGGAAAGCTGTCTGCAATTTATGGTGGGAAATCACGATTAGTGATATTCGTTTGGAAAATTAATTGTTGTAAATGGATGCAGTGAAGTGGTCATTTTGAGTGATTGGATCTGGACGTGACAGTCTTGGTGGAGTTGTGCTAATAGTCCCTGTTATATTAAATATTTATAGATCGGAATTGTGTGGAGACAAGTTAGCAGTTTGTCATTTGTAAGATGAAACAGAATTCGAAAACATAAATAAATTTCACCCATCAGTGGAAACAATCAGGTGGCAGTTTATAACTCGCAACATTCTACGTTTTGTTACTGTGCTGACCGCTTTGACGTTTTGTTACTGTGCTGACTGCTTTGACGTTTTGTTACTGTGCTGACCGCTTGGACTAAGATCAGGAGTGGAATTCCGGTTACTTTAAAATCACCTGGTCACATAGCTGTCATACACAAAACTCACATCATAGACTAGAGAAACACCTGGCATCTGATGACCAGGTGAATGGACACAGAAATGGTCAGTATCAGACCAGTGGACATGGGAAGAATTCTCCAGAATATGTCCAGCGTGATTCCGTGATGGGTCAGATGGTCAAGCCACTAATAAGGCCTGGGAGGTTTATCTGTAACATGATTAATGTGTTTGTGGCAGTTCTATTTGAGCAGTGCTATGACGTTCTGTTTGAGCAGTGCTATGACGTTCTGTTTGAGCACTGCTATGGCGTTCTATTTGAGCAGTGCTATGGCGTTCTATTTGAGCAGTGCTATGGCGTTCTATTTGAGCAGTTTTTGAGCAGTGCTATGACATTCAGTTTGAGCAGTTCTTTGACGTTCTGTTTGAGCAGTGCTATGACGTTCTGTTTGAGCAGTGCTATGACGTTCTGTTTGAGCAGTGCTATGACGTTCTATTTGAGCAGTGCTATGGCGTTCTATTTGAGCAGTGCTATGACGTTCTGTTTGAGCAGTGCTATGACGTTCTGTTTGAGCAGTGCTATGACGTTCTGTTTGAGCAGTGCTATGACGTTCTATTTGAGCAGTTCTTTGACGTTCTGTTTGAGCAGTGCTATGACGTTCTATTTGAGCAGTGCTATGACGTTCTGTTTGAGCAGTTCTTTGACGTTCTGTTTGAGCAGTGCTATGACGTTCTATTTGAACAGTTTTTGAGCAGTGCTATGGCGTTCTGTTTGAGCAGTGCTATGACGTTCTGTTTGAGCAGTGCTATGACGTTCTATTTGAGCAGTCTATCGCAGGGTTGACTCAGTGATGCAGTCTCAGACCTAATCGGCCAGTTATTTTTTCATTCTTTTTGGTGCGGAGGTTCAGGTCCTTTGTGGCTGCTGTGGATCAACTTATGCAAATCACCGTTGCCTAGAACAGGATTCACCAGGGCTAGGACTATCGTGGCTTAGTGTTGTGTTTGCACTACTGAAAGAGAAACCATTACTATGGTCATAATTGGGTCTTTGTATCATGTTTATTTGTATTATATTATAAGTGTTAAGGTCTCATTGAACTTAACCTTGATTTGGTAGTCTTCTGATGTTCTTAGTTTGAACAAGATCAAAGGAAGTTATATTATTAACCTAGAAATAGTGATAGGATTTTAATTTGTGTAAGGCCAAGAGAGATTTTATTAAATTTAACAATTAAATCAATGCAGTATATTATCATATATTGGTCCAAGTCAGCCAATGGAGATTTGATTTAAATAATAGGTCCAAAGTGGATGTAGAGTTCTTTGATTGAACGGAGAAATTGAAATAATATCAGTCTACAATGGATATAGGGTTCTAAACTTGAGCAGCATTCTTGGAGACCTAAAGTAGATCCGTCCACTATACACTATATTCCCGAGGGTGCAGTGCAGACTTGTCACCCCCATGTCACTGAGTACTCTTTAGAGTGCCGATTCTTTGACACAGTGTGGTCAGTTCATGCGGCTTCCTGTCTGTGATAGTGCTTCCTGTAAGCGGCCTGTTCTCCTTCGGGGTCTTCTCAACATTTCTTAAAGATTCCTTGTTGGTCTCTCACTCAGTAAACGCTGGTCTCCATATCTTAATCTCTCACTCTTATTCCCCCCAATCCCACTATCTCTTCACACAACCCTCCCATCTCAATCGCTGTCTTCCCCCCTTCTGCCCTCCACTCCTGAGAGCATCCACTCTCCTTGTTAACCCTTTCATTCCTGCTGCATGTCCACCTTAACCAACTCTGAAAGTTTCACACCAACCTTCTCCCTTCACTCCTCTATTCTTTGTTTGTTTGTTCTTTCCATCAGGTTATTCTCCAAACGTCTCCATCTGTTCTTAAATCGATATTTAAGTTAACCAACTTTTGCTTCTGATCTTGCTATTATATTATTGCATCTATGATTGCTGAATTGGGATTTGCTTTAAGGCTAAGGTTTAAATGATGTGGTAAATGTGTCATCAGTTTTGCACTCAGGCAACCTCTGCTCTGATCAAATACGCTTTATGTCTAGTTAACAGGTAATTTTTACTTTACAATACATGCAAAGGCAGAATTTATTGTGCATAGTTCTGTGGACACACTGTTCTCAATGATGCGTTAAAAGGACATCAACCTGAATTGGCACACATGAAAAATTGTCCATGAAGTCATAATTGAGAGAGTCAAGTTAAGAAAACGCTACAACCCAAATTGGAGATTTTTTTAAAGAAAATTAAATTGTTTAAACCGTAAGCATTATTTTTTTGGGAGGAAGATAAAACATTGAAGAATTGAGGAGAAAAACTAGAAATTACCCACTGGATTTTAAAATGAGTTTGCACTTGACAGTGGGAACTTGAGAGATATGGATGGTAGTGTGAAAAGATAAACTACTGAAGTGGTTTCAGGGCCCCGTGGGGAAAGGTCCGTCCATCTCTATTCTGTCTTGGAAAGTGGCCACTTGCCCTAGGCTTCCTGTGTGTCAACTCGACAATAAACTTCTCCACTGCTGCAGGTCACTCTTTAGTGGGTGAGACGTCCTTGAATCCTAATCACAAAGACGCTGTCCGTTACTGCAGTTTCTCAAGTCATTTCCACCATCTGTATGTAAGGTGTCCACGAGGCACCAATTCTAGGTGCCAACTTCTGACAAGGTGCAACCAATATTCCTCCTGTTAGTATAAGATGCCTTCGAGGCATGGGACATAGCCAAGTCTAAGTACCAACTTCTGATAGGCATCCATGAGTGTGTGGATATGTCCAGTTCTCGGTGCCAACTTCTGACACGATGCCCTGAAGGCACGAACACGCACCTTCTAGGTGCTAACTGTCTTGACCTACGCTGCCTTGGCCAAAAGCTCTAAGTTGCTATTTTCTCCCAGTGGAGCAATTTTATCATGATCAGCGTGCCAGGAAAAGGCACTTTGTGGACGGAGGGTGATAAATTATGCATGTTATCAGCTTGTGATTGCGAGGAAGGAATTCAGCGTCTGATGCAGAGGCCAGCTGGTTCCTGGTACGATTAGACATGGATGGTGTTAACAACAATGACGGGTAAAGAATCCCTCTGATGTACCTACTCTAGCGTCAGTCGTATAGAGGTTTGTTTTTGCATTGATACATTAATGACTTTGTATACCGTAATGACTGTGTTCAGTGTTCGACTACCCAAAGATATTTGTCATATTTGGCAACTGTATGTTTTTGACAGAATTCATACAGTCCGCACTAACTGTATTTGGCAGCTGTATGTTTTTGACAGAATTCATACAGTCCACACTAAATGTATTTGGCAGCTGTGTGTTTTTGACAGAATTCATACAGTCCACACTAACTGTATTTGGCAACTGTTTGTTTTTGACAGAATTCATACAGTCCGCACTAACTGTATTTGGCAGCTGTATGTTTTTGACAGAATTCATACAGTCCGCACTAACTGTATTTGGCAGCTGTATGTTTTTGACAGAATTCATACAGTCAGCACTAACTGTATTTGGCAACTGTATGTTTTTGACAGAATTCATACAGTCCGCACTAACTGTATTTGGCAGCTGTATGTTTTTGACAGAATTCATACAGTCCACACTAAATGTATTTGGCAGCTGTGTGTTTTTGACAGAATTCATACAGTCCACACTAACTGTATTTGGCAACTGTTTGTTTTTGACAGAATTCATACAGTCCGCACTAACTGTATTTGGCAGCTGTATGTTTTTGACAGAATTCATACAGTCCGCACTAACTGTATTTGGCAGCTGTATGTTTTTGACAGAATTCATACAGTCCGCACTAACTGTATTTGGCAACTGTTTGTTTTTGACAGAATTCATACAGTCCGCACTAACTGTATTTGGCAGCGGTATGTTTTTGACAGAATTCATACAGTCCGCACTAACTGTATTTGGCAGCTGTATGTTTTTGACAGAATTCATACAGTCCGCACTAACTGTATTTGGCAGCTGTATGTTTTTGACAGAATTCATACAGTCCGCACTAACTGTATTTGGCAGCTGTATGTTTTTGACAGAATTCATACAGTCCGCACTAACTGTATTTGGCAGCTGTATGTTTTTGACAGAATTCATACAGTCCGCACTAACTGTATTTGGCAGCTGTATGTTTTTGACAGAATTCATACAGTCCGCACTAACTGTATTTGGTAGCTGTATGTTTTTGACAGAATTCATACAGTCCGCACTAACTGTATTTGGCAGCTGTATGTTTTTGACAGAATTCATACAGTCCGCACTAACTGTATTTGGCAGCTGTATGTTTTTGACAGAATTCATACAGTCCGCACTAACTGTATTTGGCAGCTGTATGTTTTTGACAGAATTCATACAGTCCGCACTAACTGTATTTGGCAGCTGTATGTTTTTGACAGAACTCATACAGTCCGCACTAACTGTATTTGGCAGCTGTATGTTTTTGACAGAATTCATACAGTTCGCACTAACTGTATTTGGCAGCTATATGTTTTTGACAGAATTCATACAGTCCGCACTAACTGTATTTTTTGGGACAACTGAGAATTTAATTATTTTCAGCTGTGTGAAATCATACAGTTGCTACAATGCGGTTTTGATTATGAATTTATTGGATAGAAACTGCAGTGTATAAAAATCAAAAAAAATATAAGGTATTTATGAACTGTATATTTGTATTTAGAGTTCAAAAGGAAGGTGTACCCTTTGACCCTCTGGAGGGGGTCCGTGCAGGGTCTGAGTGTAGGCCGATGTTTTCTGACTGTATGTCTTCGTATGCAGTACATATTTGTTTCATGTGGATACCAAATTAACATGAAGCTCTGTGTCTGAACATGAAGTACTATCCTGGCTGAAGTAGTGATTTCAGCTGGACGGGTGTTGTCTGCAGATAAGCATTGAAAGTCTGTCCTGCTAATCTGCAGCAGGAACCTTCCTGGGAATCGTAGATAAAGCTAATCTGAGGCTGTGAAGCGTGAGCTACGATCTGGCATGAGAAGGAACAATTCAACTGGGTTCAATGCTCCGTCCTGCTATTTTATCACAGTAGTATGTTCTTCTGTAGTTAGGGGCATTGTAATTTTTTGTAATAAAAAATGAGATGTTGGTGAGTGAAGGTTCCACATGGATTATAAAAATCTTGAAAGGTATATTCTGTTGAGTTTTACCCATTTGAATTTTTGCATCTAGGTCAGCTTTCCAAACACCTGGCAATATATATATATACAGTATGTATGTATATATGTATATATATATATATAGATATGCCTTCGGTTGATAAGGTTTTGGAAAGTGGAAACGATCATTTAATCTAGCTTGTGTTGGTGTAAATTTGGAAGCCTTAACTTTTGTGATGGAATAACTTCCAGGACACTGGATAAATTTATCAAAGTTTTACACTGCTAGAAATCAATGACAATGTTGGCACACCAATCTTTGCACACCTAAACCTCGGGGGGGAGGTGTTGTGCCAGAGGGGTTGCAATCCCTCCCTCCAAAATGCAACCAGCTCCGTTTTTGCCACCAGGGAATTCAGTTTCGAGATTCGTGCAGATTATGCGGTTTGCGTGACTGGCATTTCGGTGAAACGACACCACTTCGATTCAGCCAGCGGAGAAACAACAACCTGTTTCAGTGAGAACTGTAATTTCAGCCCCGATGCCCTCCATTACTACCAACTGCCAGCGCCCACCGGCACAGGAAAACCGGTCTCATTTTCATGTCACCGTAAGTGACTTTGAAAGTTGGTCCTCGTGTTGCCATGACAAAGGCCCACTTGGAAGCTCTATCCACCCATGGGCCTAAGTGACTATTAAAGTGTCAAGTTGCTGTCAAAGAGAAGGCTCAACAAAGTTACCTTCTGTCCTTTATGGGTGACAGGATCACAGGTTGAGTCTACCTGTCTTTGGCTTCAACAGATGGCCTTTCTCTCAGCTTAGACTGTGCGTAGTTATCACTGGTCATTTCTGCAAATGTGTGACTGCTGCATCGAATATCACCTAACAACATCACCCTTGGTCAGATGTAGACAATTGTTGATGTTAGTTTGAGCTCAGTGTCTGAAAAAATTAAGCATAACTTGTGGTTTGACTGTTTAAAAAATCTTATGCCACATTTTATCTCCACCTGTTTTCTATGGATGTTTTTATAATTCGCTGTGTGAGTTATTGTGTCCTTTAGAATCCAGTTTTCAAGCTGATTAATATTTTAAGAAATAAGGTAGTAACATTTATTTTTAATAGAAACCGGGCAAAGAGAGGATGATGTCAAACTTTGTGGACATATTTGGCAGTCACAAAAAATGAAATGGTAACTATCACCATTCAAACACCAGTAGCAAGCAATAATATATAGCAGAATGCAAGATAAAATGTTTACTCTGACAGTCATCGCCACAGGCACAGTGGCGACCTCTGGTGTGGAGACACCGCCTTGACCCAGACACGTGGTTAAATCGTTCCCAGACGATCACGATAGATTCTCCCAGGCAGCAAATTTTATTTTTTTGGAGGATGACGGGACGATTGACGCGGTGACAATGCTGTCGTCTCCATACTCCCTGGAGTCAAGTTCCTGTTACGACCTCGCTGTATTGAACAGTGAGTGTCGAGTAACTATCAGCAACCGTCTATGTGTGAAACGTGTTGTTTGGCCGCGAGCTATCTGGAAATCTCTGCAAAACTGAGCGTTTGCATGGGGCTGTCAAGCATGAATATAAGGTGATTGTGCGATATGATAGTTGATTGTGTCGTCACTTCGGCGAAGTGTTCTGTACTTGCGACTTATCTCTGATTCGTCACTGAGCGTGATTTGTTTTCTGTGTGTGTCACACTCGTGGCTATCGTGAATCACAACCACTGCCATTAGGGATTTTTTTCCAAGAGGCTTTAAATATACTCTTAGTGAGCATGATTAATAACTAACGAGCGGGGATTGTGTGCGAGTTTCAACGAGCGAATGTGCGGCGTTTGCACGTGCGGTAGTAATGACATGGTGACAGTTCAATGTGCTTTGGAATGTCGTTTCGCCGCATGTTACTGTTGATGTTTGTCTGGCTGAAAATGCAGTGAAGGATTGCAGAAACAGTGTGTTCGTTTTGAAGCATGAAAGATATCCGTTGATGTCGTACCTTTCCTATTATGTACCCATCTCATGGCCCACAATGCATAAGTGTCCATTCTGTAGTTTCTTTTGTCCCCATTCTGTTTGTGGGTCCTTCTTTACTGTAGCTTGCCAGGTAAAAGTCTGAGCATGAATAATTACCAGCACCTAATGACATATACAAAAGAGATATCATTTGGAGGCCTGTAGTTGCGAATGCATTTGCTGTGTTATAACAAATTGATGATTAATTGCATTAAAAGCTTCTCTTCACCGACTTTTTTTGGTGACAACGGAAAGTAAACGCCACTTGTAAAACTCTGAAAACATCAATTTGTTTGGAGAAACGACATGTCTCATGTTTGATATTTTACACTATTTGATTGGTGTGGTATGGTGGTTTTACATTAAGACAGCAAATTATCTAGTGGCATTACTGAAAGTTGTAACAGAAATTGCCCTGAAGAGTCTGATAAATTCCCACCATTTCAAAGCTGTTCTGAGAAACATGTGACTAAAACGCTTCTCATACACTTAGTAGTTTCCTGCCATATAAAGATAGACATGCACTGCAGACATTGGTATTTTGTGCCATGTTAATCTGGTTGTCGATGCAAGTATGTGAATAGTTGAACATTCGGACGGCAGGACACTTTGATCCTTCCAGCCCTGTGTCGGTCTCCATGCTGAAAACGAGATCAGCGTTAATGCAGATTCAGTTTCATTGCCCTGATGAGACACAAATGTGGGCCATGGGCAGGCGCGAGCTATGACGTTGTCTGGTCTGCGTAGCTCAAAATCAGTTTTGTCCCTCCGCACTGCACTAATTCGCTCTGTCGTTCTCTTGATTGCTCTGACACGGGCAAATTGTGGCTGAAGGGTGTCATCAACTTGGCTAGCTGATTCTGTTGCTGACAGCAGATGGCGCTTCATTGATCACTGTAGCGTCTTTCATCGTGTCACACAAATTACTGCTAGACGACGGTTGCAATTTTGGCGGGTTTCTTTCTTTTATATTTTGTATCGAGTATTATTGCATTATTTACGGGTGGCTACATATTAACTGTTTGAATTTTGCCAGGGTTGTTAGTGTTCGTTACATTGAAATATTTCTTCGAATTTCTTGCCAATTTTTCATTGCTTTTGTAATTTTATTGAATGTTAAATTTAATATTAGTTACGGTTGTATATTTAGAATTGTATTTTCGTTCGTTATAGTGATTTATTTATGTCTGTCATATGGGTTTATTTATTTTGGTAATGGACCGAACATGTGCGGTCTTACTTGCTTGATGCCAGCGTTCTACGACTATGCTAGATGCCGTTTGTCGAAACAGGAAGTGTCAGAGGCAGTAGTCATAGTAATCACGCAATACCACATTGTGGCCCAGTTTGATCTGCCCGTCATTTTGTTGCTGATGTGTCCCGAATCGGATCAGATTGATCTTTGCCCTGGTGCATGCTGGGACGACATCATTACTGCACTCTTGAGGCCGGCGATCGGATAAATGTTTACGCAGAGTGAATCAATGCAGGCGAATGGACTGCGCCGATGGTTGATTCCACATCTGCCTCCCACAGAATGATCACGAGTGGCATTTACCCAATGCGGTTGTGATTCCCTCGGCGTTTGCACCGGTCTTTGTCGGTCGCATCCAGATTGCTGTGTGCACAGCTGCTTAGTAGCCGCCGCTTATTGGCCGTAATTTGAACTATTACGCACAATGGCGATGCATGCGTACGTGTGCGTGCAAACGCATCAGGCCGGAATGTACGGAGGGTCTTTACTTCGGGCAGTCAGTCGGGTTGTGGTCGGTCTGGAGTGAGTCGGCGGTTTCGACTGCATTTGTGCGTGTAGGGGTATTCATGTCGTTGCTAGAATGAAATCTGTTATATGAAATAAAGGAGGCGTCCTTCGAAAAATAATGTTTTTCTTTGTGAACAATTTGATGAGAAAAAATTACAAACATGCACACACGCAAACATAAAAGAGTTCTTTATGTAAAGATCCTTAAATTAAATGATATTACCTATTTCGACTGTTACACGAACAAGTTAAAAAAAGTTTTGCAATACTCCAGAATATTTATATTATACGAATTGAAAATATTGGGCAATAAGCAGACTAATGTAAAATTATTGCTTTAACGATTTAGGAATAGAAAATATCAGCACAACAACAAAAATACTGGTTACATGGAACTGCTCTAAATATTTGATGTATTCATCACATATAAGGAAATGATAAAGCTTGCCGCTCTGGACTTTGGTACATCTTTGGGAAAAAATGCAAGTGTTTTTGTGGGAGATAAATAGGTGAAATGGCTTTGACTGGCGTATAACAAGACTTGTTGTAATGTGCTTTGGTAGGTGAATGGATTGTTACTAGAGGCAGTAGGCAGGTGCATCATTTGTTCTGTCGTTTCTGCCAGTACCCATAAAGATTGCACCGCAATGCAGAGTCGAGCCTGGTTTTACTGCGTACAAGGTCATGAAATAATGACTGTCACTGCTAAAATTGTAGTTTCGTAGAATGATTAAAGAAATGTTCTCTTTTTTTGGTTGACAAATTATTTCATTATCTGGGTGGGGTCCTGCAACATCGACAGGTGTAGTAAGGTGTGTTGTGGAGACAAGTTGAATGTCATACGGCTGTACATGTGTAGTAAGGTGTGTTGCGGAGACAAGTTGTATGTCATACGGCTGTACATGTGTAGTAAGGTGTGTTGTGGAGACAAGTTGTATGTCATACGGCTGTACATGTGTAGTAAGGTGTGTTGTGGAGACAAGTTGTATGTCATACGGCTGTACATGTGTAGTAAGGTGTGTTGTGGAGACAAGTTGTATGTCATACGGCTGTACATGTGTAGTAAGGTGTGTTGTGGAGACAAGTTGTATGTCATACGGCAGTACATGTGTAGTAAGGTGTGTTGTGGAGACAAGTTGAATGTCATACGGCTGTACATGTGTAGTAAGGTGTGTTGTGGGGACAAGTTGTATGTCATACGGCTGTACATGTGTAGTAAGGTGTGTTGTGGAGACAAGTTGTATGTCATACGGCTGTACATGTGTAGTAAGGTGTGTTGTGGAGACAAGTTGAATGTCATACGGCTGTACATGTGTAGTAAGGTGTGTTGTGGGGACAAGTTGTATGTCATACGGCTGTACATGTGTAGTAAGGTGTGTTGTGGGAACAAGTATGTCATACGGCTGTACATGTGTAGTAAGGTGTGTTGTGGAGACAAGTTGTATGTCATACGGCTGTACATGTGTAGTAAGGTGTGTTGTGGAGACAAGTTGTATGTCATACGGCTGTACATGTGTAGTAAGGTGTGTTGTGGAGACAAGTTGTATGTCATACGGCTGTACATGTGTAGTAAGGTGTGTTGTGGAGACAAGTTGTATGTCATACGGCTGTACATGTGTAGTAAGGTGTGTTGTGGAGACAAGTTGTATGTCATACGGCTGTACAGGTGTAGTAAGGTGTGTTGTGGAGACAAGTTGTAGGTCATACGGCTGTACATGTGTAGTAAGGTGTGTTGTGGAGACAAGTTGTATGTCATACGGCTGTACATGTGTAGTAAGGTGTGTTGTGGAGACAAGTTGTATGTCATACGGCTGTACATGTGTAGTAAGGTGTGTTGTGGAGACAAGTTGTATGTCATACGGCTGTACATGAGTAGTAAGGTGTGTTGTGGAGACAAGTTGTATGTCATACGGCTGTACATGTGTAGTAAGGTGTGTTGTGGAGACAAGTTGTATGTCATACGGCTGTACATGTGTAGTAAGGTGTGTTGTGGAGACAAGTTGTATGTCATACGGCTGTACATGTGTAGTAAGGTGTGTTGTGGAGACAAGTTGTATGTCATACGGCTGTACATGTGTAGTAAGGTGTGTTGTGGAGACAAGTTGTATGTCATACGGCTGTACATGTGTAGTAAGGTGTGTTGTGGAGACAAGTTGTATGTCATACGGCTGTACATGAGTAGTAAGGTGTGTTGTGGAGACAAGTTGTATGTCATACGGCTGTACATGTGTAGTAAGGTGTGTTGTGGAGACAAGTTGTATGTCATACGGCTGTACATGTGTAGTAAGGTGTGTTGTGGAGACAAGTTGTAGGTCATACGGCTGTACATGGTTTGTGTCGTATATTTTATACTATGGTATGGCATCTATATATTAATTAATGTGCTGACTTTGGCTCATTGTGAGTGCATCCCCTCCAAGGCACCGAGTTCCACTTGCATCTTTCTAGGTTCATAGCTTCCTTGGATCAGTGGCCTTCGATGTACCAATTGGCGATACATAAAAAAACGGAGGTAGATTTAAGAGTAATTTACTTTTTTCAGTGCGTAAAGCAAATTTTGTCAGTTCTTATCAGACTAGCATTAGTAGATGAGCCCTTTCCAACTGACCAAACAAACTGACCATTGATCTTTTTGGCCAAACTGATCATTGATTTATTATTATCAATTAAATCCACCCAGTTCCAAATGCTATTGCATATTATCTGTCTGTGAGTGTCCAGTACTGTAGATGGACAGAGAGAAAGTTCCGTCTGGACTTGTCATCATCCTACTATTGACCACAGTCCAGGTGCAATTAGCAGTAAACCATCACAGGATATTGCTGTACATGCACTGGCACCTGTCATATCCTGGGGTGGTTGACAAATGTTTGCTTTGCTGTAAGTGCACACAACACCTCTATCCACCAGCCATAGAGTATGGGAATATTTACCCTCTCTGTTTACATAGCGCTGCAGTGTTTTGCTGGTTGCTGTGAAACCAGCTTGTGTAAACAGAGTGTTGTCACGCCTATTAAATCATCAAACGGTGACTGGGTAGCCTGTTTGGTCTTTGGCAGGTGGTGGGAATGTTGAGGATTTGTGTGAAACAAGGAATGTGGTTGATTTAGACAGCAATCTGTTGAGATGGCCGATACTAGACCGTCCAATTACTGAAATCCTGTTAACGTGGTAATACCATTACTATGACAGAGTTGTGACGAACTGTGTATTTGGTTCCTTGTATTTGAATATGATAGTTTTCAGTAGTTGAGGTTTTTCCATGAGTCCAGTCCGTATTTGTTTTTGATGTTCGTTTTGTAATAGTTAAATATGACAACTTTTATTTGGTGTATTTGATAAAATACGACAATTTGGTGCGTTTGATCTGCCTGAATATACCTACACTTTAGAATGTTTAATATTGATGAATGCACACCGAACCGAACCTAGCCTAATGTAACTTTACCCCATTTGCACCATTTATTTCACCAATAACACTGCTTAAAGACATACAAAATATTATAATAACAGAATATACCTGTAATTAACAGGTTTGACAGCAAATTTTTGCCCTTCTCATGTAGTGTATTTGAATTTTTCCCTGTGTTTGATATTTAAATAGTGTATTTGATGAAGCATGTGTGTGTTTCAAAACAACGCAACGGTAATGTCAGTGCTGTGTCAATAATGTTAGCTTGTGCATGCCTTAAAGGCTTTGAAACATGCTTTTTCTCATGGAATTAAAGTTTACTGCACACATCCTACCAAAGAGATAGTGAGTTATCTGTCAAGCCAGTCGCCAATGTAGGTTTATTTGCTGCGATCATGTTAGTTATTGGATGGTTATTGCACTGGAATAATTGTAGCCGCAAGGTTTATTGACTTTGTGGTTTTGTCAGATGTGACTGTTTATGTGAATACATGCAGAGAACTGGGCATTTGAGTAATTCCAATATCCAAGTCGACCAATGAATAGTGTCATGCTCATTTGACATGTTTTATTATTATCTAGCAAATTAACAGTTAATTAATAACAGCTACTGAATGCATTAAGGTATGTTTAATCTTTATTGTTAGTGACAGTAAAACACACTGAGATTTGGCCAAATTGTTCCATATATCCACAAAAATAAAAAATAAAATTGTTTATAATAATAATTAATAATAAATAAAAAACAAAATTTATATTCCACTATATAATTACATATCCATATATAGCTTGTATGGCATACATAACTCATAGCAGGCCAGAATGGAGATTTCAAAACTTGTCCTTCGGATGGGGTGGTGCTTTGTATGAAAGGTCCGGTCCATACAGTGAATTCCCTTTGAAATATGTCAACACTTAGTAACAAAAGTCAATATGCAATCAGACCTATAAAATCTAACAATTATGTTGATGGAAGCAGGGGTTGATACAGAACAGGCTTCATGTTACCACAGGCGTGGTTATTCTGTCCTGGGGCGTAGGGGGTTAATATAAAGTGCGTTGCGAGGTGAGTGTGTGGGTGTGGCGGGAGTGTACCACTGTAACTGCGGATGGACGTGTTCTCGGAGGAACGGACAAGTTCTTTATGCAAGGGCATCACTCATGTGGTGTGTATATTTTGCCCGTTAGATGAAGATAGAGTTGCTGCGTTCAGTTCTGGAATTGCATTTTAGTTAGTGATTTAGGTGTGACACTGAAGACTTTGTATGTTGAAACTCTTATATGTTAAGATGTTCACTAAGCAATAAAAAACAAAAACGTCTGATTTATTTATAACATTGGCAGAAGCCAGATGGGTGCTAAAAAATAAGCAGTAGGAAAATGATGCTACAAACAAACAGGAAGACATGTCAATGAAATGTTGAACATAGGCACCCATAGTGTGATCTCTTTAATTATTAATGATATTCCAATAATTACGATGTTAGTTACGTTTACAAATTAGCAGTGTTTTGGGAAATTTATGGTTTGTTGTTTGCAATGCAACACCTCCGAAAGTGTGAAATTGTATTGTGTTGATTTCTGAACAAATGTTGCTATTTCATGCAGTATTTGAGATGCAGTTTCTAGTTTCAAATAAGTTTACTTGGCATTAGATGATGGGCTTTCAGCTAGTAGCTTGCTGCAATGAATGAATGAACTCTGGTAGACAAACCAGGGACATTGACTTACCTTTGTGTGTAGATTTAATGTTGTAAATGAACAAGAAACATCTGCTGATACCGTCTAAATATGGCTACACCTGTATGTAATCTCGCTATATATCAAATCATAAACCTGTAGCCATAAACAGTGGTTTAGCGTCGGAGGTGCTAAAAATAACTCGATTGTGATAAAAATAAAAACCATGGCGGGGATTCCCGAATTCGAGATTTGAGTTTTGTCGGGAGGTGAGTGAAAATTAGGCCAGGTTTGAATATCGCCGCTGGGCCGACAAGCGATTGTGTCACATGAAAAAGCAGCTTGGCACTCGCAGGTTATGATTGATGGGAAATGCGAGAAATGGAGCAACGTCGTTTAATCGTAAGAGCTCAATGAAACTCGCACGCGCACACACGTGTGGGTATCACACACGCGATCAGAAAGTCTACGTGAAATTGCACACATCGTTTATGGGGAAAACTTTCCGGCGTTTAGACGGTCCTTCTTTGAGACATTTAGGTGATGCAACATTGCGTTAGTGCAGGTAATGCATTGGTTAGCGCCATGGTGGGTCTGATGCCAATTTGTGATCTGATGATATGTAAATAGCAGTTATTTATTGATGACAGAAATAGATGGGGACTATGACAACAAGGCTTACTTGGCGATATTAATGACGGGTTCTGGTGACTGACATCCCACGCTGTCATTGTTGGCTATTTAACAGCGCCCCGGGCTTTGCCTCATCGCTGTTATGACAATGGACATTTATTTGATATTTGTATACATTTGAATTAACTTAGCTGCAGCGTGTTGCAAAATGACAACCAACCCAGGAATAACGTTTATTTCTGTAATGCCCGTAATGCTAAGTTTTGTGCATTTACTTAGTTCTTCCAAGGCAAAGGTTATCAAAAAACATTTATGAGTAGATCTCAGCGTTGTTTGCAGGTGAACATGTTTGCACAGTCGGAATGACCTTTCTAAAATTGTATGCAATGATTTCTTGGAGCTTAATACTTCAAAATGTCCACACACAATTAAAATTTGCACTTGTAAAATAAGATAAAAATTATGGTCATGCATGTGCGGTTCACCTCCCTCTGTACAAGAAAACAGATTTTGTTTCATGTTATAATTGCCCGATACAAACACCGTTGTTGCCATAGTGCAGTCGATAGACCTCATTCATCACTGGGTTTGGGCAGGTCATTCTCTATAGGCTGTGTATTTCTTTAGGATTAATCAGCTAAAAGGCTGTCAACTCGCACTGCAGAAATGCAGAGTGCATTTGCTGAATTTGAAGACGTATTATTTCTTAAACCGCAAACGTGCTATCGTATTGATCATTGTGGATGAAGCTAATCACGTTCTGTGCCCGACGGTCGTTTCATTGCTCGTGTGGATACGATGGACTGTAAGATTGGCCACGTGAGAAATTGTTTAAATGATCATCGCTCGCCGGGTAATTCAAGTCACGCGCTAGTTGAATCGCTGCGTCTGATTCGCAGATTTAAAAAAGGACGTAGTACTGCGTGGATAACAAAAAAGTATTGCCTTGTGAAAAAAAGTATACAGTACATTTTACATTTGGTTGACGAGTCTAGTTATTCCGCAATGCTGGACTGCTGTTTGATTTAAATAGGCCCCATAGATGGCGCGCCACAGTGATCCAGGTTGACCTGTCAATTTGTCCAGTTTGTCAAATCTGAACTCTGACCTCAAGTGGAGGAACTGTCTAAACCATATTCGTATCTCTCTGTTTGCAGTCGGGCGCTGCACCCCGTCCGATCCGCTGTTTGCAATGCGTTATGGGTAGCGAGAGTAAGTACGGCCGGACTTACACACTGGTCTAGGTAGCTAGTGTACGATATAGTCACACCTAAACACTCTTTCGCTTAGTGTGGTCTTTAGTTGTTGTCTGCGTAGTTTCTACGAGAAGCAACATAGTATAGCACACTGCTCTGGGCCCAAGCCCAGCTCAAAGGCACCCGAGCCCAGCCCGAAGGTGGCATCTGTGCTGTAGCCATGTGTAGCTACTTGAGGCTATAGTCTACTTATCTCTGTGCACCATCGATAACCCGGAGATGTCGTCGTTGGTCATATTCCCGTAGCGATGTGTTGCCATGGCGATTAATCGTGCTTGTGTTTATTTCGCATCAAAAGTCGTCGCTTGTAGTTCTGATGAAGACGCTGTAGTCATGTGACATAGGTCGGCCAAGCGGAAAGGGTTTGTCGTATAGGTGCATGCAGAGTCAGCTGTTATAAGCTGTAACGTAATCGGACTCACTAATCGGACTAGGCGGAATAAGTAGTGTATAGGTACATGTAGTCATGTCACTAGGTGCCACCTAGTAGGTGGAGCAACCAACGTAGTAAGTTTAACTTTGTATTCACAAAATACTAAACCCGGTCCAGTTCTGACGCATTGATCTGTGATTTACAGAACATATGCTGTTGCATTGTGGGGGGTGTGCATTGTGCCCCCTGGTGAATTGTACATATATCATTCTTGTCTGCAGTGTTTATTATTGAGATGAATTAGGTATAATTAGTAATAATAAATGACTTCCATATGCTACTAGAAGTCATAACTTGAAGCTTTCATTTTCTTTGTTGGTAAAATATGTTTGTCATAAGTAAAATGTCTAATGCGAAACCATTATACTTGCAATCTGAGGCATTAGTACTATATAAATATATATAAAGTCATATCACTGAAGTAAGGTTCTGATATATTCTGTCTATGTAGTGACACACTGTTAGAATGTCCTCGCAGATTGGGCAGCTCATTAAAATAATCACCTGAAATGACAGGCAATTTGTGCATCCTAGTATAAAGTTGAAGGATCTTCCATCCTGTGGATCCTGTCTGAGGGAAGACAGCCCTGTCTGCCATAGGGCGTAGGGACAATACGTTCTCCACAATAATGCATCTTTTCAGAAATCAGGTTTTATCCGTGATGCTTTTAAGTTACCACTTCAAGCCAGCTGTGCCGTATTTTTAGATATCCTGTCGTTGAATATCCTGATTAAAATGACTGCGTGTTTGCATGCGTGCATGTGCATGCGTGCTTATTAAGTTCACCGGTCACGTGCTGATTGCACATTCTAAATAGTTATGCCGTTATAATTGTCGGCGATGTGCAGAAATATTTATGTGATTAGCTGCTGAGTTTTGTAAGGATAGTATGCTTTATGTGTGATTATGTTTTGCTGCTTGAAACAGTTTGTAATTTCCTAGTCTGTGCGGCGTGTTGTCCCAATATATTCATGTCAGCAGTCTAACAAAAATGCAAATATTTGCCATTATAGTAGGCGTTAGCTTTTATTTCGTACGACATGCAAATACTTTTTTCTTGCTTATAACGAAGGTTTCAGGCAGAAATACTAGCAGCATATGCCATAGATTCAACAGCCGTATTTAAGCAGCATGTTCCAGTTCCATTTTTAGATTGTAAAAGAACTAGGCCACGGATGAAGTTTCTTTTCAGATGTGGTCTCAATTGTCTGCATTCAGTCTGGAGGAATTTCCACAGGTCGTAACCGGAGACGGTGGTATTGTCAGCAAACCAATGCAAACTGGTGACCTCAAACGCCCTCCCTGAAACTGAACACCCTGGGCTCGTAAACAGATGTCATATCATCGTAGTGGAAGCCATTTGAAGCTAGGATTTGTAGTGTCATGTCTTGGTACTGAGTCTCACAGAGCTATACGGAGGCTGTGATGGAGGAGATAGTGGAGATGATTGCTTCTCTTTGACAGCTCATTGTCTGGGTGTAGTTGATTCTTCTGGCTCAGACGAGCTACCTGGCACGAGCTACCTGGCATGTCATCGTGTATATTGCCACATGTCTTATTGTCTCCAGACATTTCTCTGCACTTGCCACACATTTGTAGTAACTGCTGGACATAGTTGATAGTAGATGCCAGACATTTCTGGTAGATGCGACACATTTCTTGTTGTTGGTAGATATTTCTTGTACATGTCGTTAATTTCATCTTGCTATCCGACACGTCTTGTAAATATAAATCAATGCTTGAAACTGCCAGACATTTGCTGTAGGTATCAGTCATTTCCTGCATCGACCTATTTTGGTAGCAGCAATTAGGGATTTCAAGTCGCAACTTTTTTAGTTTGCAAAACTGCGAACCTAACGCACCTGTGAAACATCGGTGACATGTGATCCATTAAGCGTGTAGTTCGTTAACGCGCCTAGGATGCAGCGGTAATGATTGTGTTGATGCACCATTCTGTCTCGTTGATTGTCATGATGTCATTTTCCACAGATGGGAGCTGTGTAGCGCCATTCAGTGTTCCTCGCAAACCCTCGTCATATGCGACGTCCCGCTGAACTCACCTTTCAGGGGCGGCCATGTGGAAAGTTGAATTAAGGTCACGGAATGAATGTCATTACGCAATTTGAATCGGCCAATCATGTGGTGATCGGTTGCTTTTTGAAAACGTCCGCCAAAAAATGGGATTTGAGCGGATTGCCTGCAGCGTGTCGCTGGCAGGGACATGGTAATTGGGGCGGCGCTTTGTACTGCAGCTTCAAGTGCTGGTTGCAGACAAGAGAGGGTCTGAGACAGTCGTCAAGTTACACAGGCCAGTCAAGTTACACAGGCCAGCGTGGGAACCTGTCGCATCACTAAGCAGGATGCATCAGTTTGCCTGTTGGCTTGAGTTCGCTGCAGTGTTAGATAAACATGCGTGTTCACAAACTGCGTCTGTTGGAGTGGTCTGTCTTGGTCCATGTTGAAGGGATGTCTGGGTGTCTCATTGACCATGGGTCCTTTATGGACCATGGGTCTTGTGTGGACCATGGATATTGCAAAGATGATGAGTCTTACACAAACCATGAGAAGAGGGTGGACCAAATGTCCTACAAGGGTCTTACTGAGACCAACTCGCACCGTACAGGATCCTGACAAAAGGTTCAACATTATTTTATAATAAACAATAACAAAAGTGAAAATGGTGGTTATATTGTGATGTTTACTTTGAAAAATAAATTGCCTTAGTGATCACAAAGTTACTATTCTGTGAGAGAAAAAATAGTTTTGCTAAGTTCAAAATTGCTCACACGTGGCAACAGGAAACAAGGGTTAGTCAACAGTATTGCTGTGTGATCAAGCAGAAACTTTTGTGATGGGGCATTGGTTTGGGAGGGGGATCAATGAAAAGCCTGCTGATAGGGCTGGGGTTATTACCACGTCACCCTGCTGGGGTAAAGACATGGTGCAAAGGATTTCTGTTAGTCTATGTGGCAAGTCGACCCGAACTACAGAGTCGGTCATGCGGAACACCGAAGGTAGCCTTTGTGTGGACGCTTAGTACCGCTTTAATGAGAGACATCAATCTCAGACTAGAATCGTTGGCTAGGCGCGTCCTGATAATATGGTGTAATTATAGTAATAAATTATCAATAATGATTGAACGGCATTTTCTGCAGGTAAACACGTCAGTCTAGTGGCATTCAGAACACTGTGCGTTGGAGGAATTGGGGCTTGTCTAAGCACTGGTATTACTAATAACAGAGTTTTGTGTTTCCAGCGCAGTGAATGGGATTAGTGCCTTTGTCCACAGGGAATTGTTTAGGGCTGTTTTGGGGTGAAAAATAGGTTCCACTCATGTGAATATCACGGATAAAAACCCTTTAAATTTGTTTTTTTCATGTACAGTAGTTTCAGCAAAAAAATACATTTGAAGGATGCAATAATTGAGCTGTTAAACGATCATGTCCAGTTGGTCAGTGCTTGGACTATGATTGTCTGTGGTCATCATTGTGTCTTGTAGTGACCGCCCTGGGCCTGGTCTTTGATGACGTTGTCTGGAGACAGACCACAAGTAAGGCTGTCACCTGTTGTGAATTGTTGCCTGCCGCCAACACGCTGTGGTATGCAACTGCGGCTTTAATGTGGTTGACTAAAAAGTGCCTTTCAAAGAAGCCTGTGTGCACGCCGAATTTCTATAGAGGACAGTCGTTGGCTGGATTATAGTGCGGTTCTACCCTTGTAATGGCTGGCACTTGCGCCTGTGAGTGATCTCTGGTGTCATTGGCAGGGACAGGCCTGAACTGGTTTAATGGTCAATCATGGGGAAAGTGCATTTGGTGCTGAGGTGTTCAGTGGATCGTTGTTATGCAAAAGTGTCACATGTTTTGAGCATTGTTATGTTAGTTCGGTTTGGAGTGAGGCGCATTTACGGTGTTGGAGAAATGGATATGTTGGTACTGTTTATGTGGTAGTCTGCGTCATTATGTTATGTCAATGTCGTTCAGACCAATGGAGTTTGAAGGTACCGAACATGTGGAACAAAGTTTCCTATTTCTCACACAGCATAAGTTTGTCAGATTATTCCATTCATGCAGCATGGGTAGTGACATCTGGTGACATTGTGTACAACAAGTTAATGGGGCATTGATCTATTGACCTTTTTACATTTCCGACGGGGAGTCTCATCTCTTTCATTTGGAAAGATTAATTGAGGAAATAACTTCCTGTGGTTTGTCTCTTGCTCACCATTCATCGCTAATGGAGACGTCAAATTAGTCATCTGTGTTTTTCAGTGATGCGTGGACAGTTCCCCCGCCTGATATTTTTATGTGCCTGTCATTTCGAAAGTGAGTGTAGTTGTAAATGGTCAACTGCCCTCTTTCTGTTTGCATACCATAATGTTTCATTGGTCATATTGGAGAAGGTCTCAAGTCAAGATTATTGGGCAGCCATCTTGTAAGATTTACATTTCAACTTGACCCCTAAACTCGATGTCCCCCTGAGAGACACCTGCCATTCATCATATGTAAAACTGCACTTTAATTAAAGTGTGCTTTAATTAAAGTGTGTAAAATGACACTTGTTATCTACCCCCACCCTTGTAACTGGAGTCTGCTGATATCCCCTGCTCAACCTGTTGTGGCTGTGGCCCGTTTATAGCAGAGGTCATGAGGTCAGTGGCTCCTCAGTGGTCCCCATAGTTCGCTGAAAGGGTGTCTGTGGAGAGGGAGGATGGAGTGAATGACAGACTAGACTTAGGGGGATGGCCCAAGTATTGATGGTTATAGTGGGGAGGACACGTCCATATTGCACATTGTATTTCTCACTGCGTGTGTGCATACATGTGTGCATGTGTGCGTACATGCGTGCATATGTGCATGCTTGTGTGTGTGTGACCTGTGCATTAGTATTCTCGCACACAAACATGTGGATGTACATCTCAAATTCATAGCAAAATGCAAAGGTGTTTGATGGATTGATTTGCTAGAATGTATGGCCATATGTGAATACATACTTGACACATACACACAGTCAGTGTTTGTCGTTTGTCGCAGGCCAACGTGTCTAGGCTGCAGTACACAATCACTGCCAGTTATTAAACACACATAATAGAAACTTCTATGTACAGCTGTCTTTTGTCAGGTTCAGTGACCTCTGTATCAAGGCAACATGGCCTTTCTGGTCTTGATCAAGAAGAATGGGTTATGGCAGTGAATCAGTGTCATGATTTCTATTGTGATTTGTGTGAGGCTGATCAAGTTGTGTGTGTTAGGAATAACCAGATGAGAAGCTGTGACGTTTGTCACTGATCCTGTGAACCTAATCACTCTTACAAATGCATTTATTTCAGGTAACAACACGTAATACATACAAATAGGTGATACATGCAAATAGGTGATACATGCAAATAGGTGATACATACAAATAGGTGATACATGCAAATATACATCTCAAAATAAATAATGTTCCATGAATAATGTGTGCAGTCCAGCTTTGTTACCTAATGTTAATAGTATTTTTAATAACTAAAGATAGCATTGACATTGATGACACGTTTAAATTACCAGTTGTGATATATTTATGAATGTAACTTATACTTTGTTCATCTTGGTTTTGATATATAATATTTATCCTTTTTCTGTCAGGCCATTTTGGTTTTGTTGTCTTTATCTCAAATGGTATTAGCCATTTTTGATTAAACCTAACATTATCTGATTCTGTCACCTGAATGCAAACAACAGTCAGCCGTGTCACAAATGCGTGTTTCATTATTAATCTAAATAAACCGATAACAAAATTATCTTTGATGCACTTAAGATGATATTTGCCGAGTTCCCACAATGCACTGCCAGGGTGCCTCGTTATGAGATCTGGATAGAACTTTACAATATTTGAACGTACGTGTAAACAGAATCCTGGGTAATTATCCATAATACAATATCATAATTATTATAATGGCGTTTCCGCACTAGCATTGGGCCTGTCATTGCGTTGCTATTCCATGTGTATTCGCCCTGGTGTATTCGCCCCGGAGCTCCAGGGAACAGCCTAGGAGTATTATCTAGAATCTGGTGTAGTTGCAAGAGTATTTAGATGGAAGTGACCATGGTCACTGAGTGGTCAGATTAATGACAGGAGATGACCAGAGGCCAGTCTTTGTCCTGCTGTGGAGGCTGAGTCTGACAGATGATCTAAAGTGGACGCCAGATTACCTTATTGATGTAGAGATATGGAATCATGGATAAACAATGGGGTAGTGGTCAACACATCAGATGTTTGAGAGCATCGCAGTTCAAATCCACCATTTTGAAGGATGGCCAGTTTTGTTCACTCCATAAGCATTTGTTCAACAATCTGTATAAATGAGTATTTATGAGATATAAACAGTGGTAGATATAAATGAATAATATTTGTGTAATAAGTGGGGTGTGGCTGAATTCTTCCACGAGATATGGACAGTGGTAGATATAAATGAATAATATTTGTGTAATATTATCCATTTATATCTACCACTATTTGTGTAATAAGTGGGGTGTGGCTGAGTTCTTCCTAGGAAATTTGTGTTGGAATAAACGGGAGTGAAGTAAAGCACTGCGCAGGCCAAAGGACAGTGCTGCATACGAAGTATGTATGATATTTTTATACGAGGGACGGGCAGGGAGCACGTAAGATTTTTGAGGATAAATTCTTTTGTGAAACAAATCCTGTTTGGAGTAGTGTGAATTGTGTATAGATGTGAAAGTTGCAGTGAACACAGCCGTCTGTCATTGGGAGGTAGTTCTACCTGCAGTGAACACAGCCGTCTGTCATTGGGAGGTAGTTCTACCCATAGTGCCACTTTTACCTGTCTGTAAAGCCTACATTCCACAGATGTGTCCTGTTATAATGTCGGTTCTTTTTCTGTCATATATGCCTCTCCACAGCCAGCTTTTAGCCTTCACACTAATCCAGCTATATTAGCTCTATCACCAGTTTTCCGGACCAACTCTGAATCATAATTGAAACCCAATGGAATGCTTACTGTGTGTATACATGCCCTGCGAGTGAGCGTGTGGGTTATGTGTATAGATTTATGAAGATTTATTAGAGTTTATACAGGACCAGCAACAACAATAAATAATTTTGGTCATGATAAGATTTATATTTAGACCATCTGATATTTGTGGTTATGTTCCTGTGTCAGATTGTTTAGAAGTAGACACGTCTCTGTTCTAAAGAAGCAATGTAGATATTGTTACAAAAATACCCTCGGGTGTGCTGAGATTGTCTGATACTATGACTGGCAATGATCACGCCATATTGTGTTTGATATGAATTCGCCAGTGATCCTATCGTGTAGAGCTGGAGGCACAAGTTTATTGTGACTGGTAGAGTAGAAATACATTGACCTGTCAGTGTCTATCAATAGTCAATGTGCTGGGAAACTGATGGTTTAATGCTGCTGTTAGCAAATTTTACTATCGATAATTATCATGAATAGTACATTTGGACTATTGTTATGATAATTGAAGACCGAAATCACAGTGGGCAGGTGTTTGTGAAACAGGTCATAAATGTGTTGTCTAGTTTATTTTGTATATTTAGTTATCGATCTAACAGTAACAGTTGGCAATGGTGGTGTTCCTAGATTCACTACTTTGAGTCAAACAATTATGTCACCCTTCAGTTATGATCCTGGACTTTTTTCTCGCCAGTTTCGCTATTTGTCGATACATTTGTTGTTTTTGACATTATTCACAAGTGCGCCCTCTGTTGACTGTTTCAGATCGAAGATGCCATGCTGATGTTCGACAAGGCGACACAGCGGCACAGGGGTAAGTTGACAAGTTTCATGTATCAGTCTTCGATCAACGATAAGACAATTTTGAGCATTTCACAAATTTTTTTTTTTTTAGCAGGTTTCTGTAGTTAGAATGTGAGAAATTTGTATACAGGTCTATCAGCTGATGTCTATAATGGATACAGGTATCCTTCCGTCCGTTTGTCCATCCGTCCATCTATCTCTCCATTGATCATTCAATATTGTTCTTGGGCAATCTTTGCTACGTCCTGTTGGGTTAATTTTGAAACCCAGAAACTATGAAGTGGCCCTTTGATTGGGAGTGTTCTGCTGCATGATAGGACATTTATGGGAATTCTTAGATTTAAAAAAGGGTTGTTTGTGATTGGTTAGGGTTATATATTCTACTCTCCCTCTTACATCCCCCTTCCTGTCCTTGTCTTCCTCACTCCCTCTTCTATCTACCCTCTTTCTCCCCCTTCTGCTCACTCTCAATCACCCTCACCCCTTTCTCTCTGGCAGTCCCTGTCACATGTCTCTTTCACTGTCTTCCACCTCTCATCCTTTTAATGACCCTATTTATTGGGACACTATGTTTTGGGACACCCTAAAAATCTAGAAAAATTATTTTTCTGTACCATATGTTTTGGGACACCTTAATAAATATAATTTGTTTTCCTATGTATTTGGACATACGGGATCTAGGGCCATTGAGACACTCAAAAGTAGTTAGTAGCGGGGTAATAGACAAGGACGTCAGGACTCGGTTGTGTTCGTAAGTTTTGGGACAGTGAATCTGAGATTTATTTTTGTGCACCCTATGTTTTGGGAGAGCTAATAATTTAATTATTTTATATAAGTGTCCCAATATATACGGTCATTACGGTTCTCTCTCCCATCCCTCTCACACACACTCCCTGTCTCTGTCCCTCGGTCCATCACTGCCTCACTCTCCACCCCCCGTCTCTCTCTGTCCTTCACTGCCTCCCTCTCCACTCCCCCCGCCTATCTGTCCCTCACTGCCTCCCTCTCGCCCTCTCCACCCCCCTCTCTGTCCCTCAGTGCCTCCCTCTCCACCCCCCTCTCTCTCTGTCCCTCACTGCCTCCCTCTCCACCCCCCCTCTCTGTCCCTCACTGCCACCCCCCCTCCCTCTGTCTCTCTGGTGCTCTATCTCTGTGTAGTAATTTGTTAGTTTGTTCCAGTGACAGTGTAGTGAATGTCAGCTGTAGATCAACACAACTGTGATTGAGTGAAAACATTGTTCCTTAATCAAGTTAAAGATGGCAGGCTAGCCTCTCGACATGAGTTTTGAATTAGCAGGCTGGTGGGAATTAATCAACCCTGTATGTATCAGACTGATTTTTGTGAAAGTGGGGAGGTGGCAGTTGATCACAGGGCTTAGGTGGTGTGCAGGATAGTTTAATCAAGTTGGACTAGTGTGTGTGTTTTAATACCGAAAAGTTTTTATTTTATTATTTTGTGCAGTTTCCGTTATAATATTTTAGAAACAATTGAAGCGTTAAAAATGAGATTTTTACAGGACATTTGCAGTTTTTATTGTGATATTTTGGACAGATTTGAAGTGATAAGAATATGTGTACGATTTGAGATGACCCCTTAGTGTTGTGGTTATTGAAGGTGAGGGTTAATCTAATACAATCTATGAATGAACAGTGGAGTCACATCCGATTCCCGGGGAGCCAGGGAGCATTTATTCTGTGCCTGTTCAATGTTCGTCATTGATTTTACATTTCGCAGTCACCACTGTGGTAATTGTAAGGCTGTTTTCTCTGAAACCACTTGAATGATAAACAGAAAGATCCAGTTGATTATTTCTGGTATTGAGAAGGGGTGGGAATAATAACTGTTCGAACATAATTAATTAAAATGGGAGTACTTAATCAGAAATGTGCATATCTGATTCCATTTTTAGTTGTGCGCTGGATGGATTTTGTTTACCAGGAATGCAGCTAGTTACAATGATCGATGGTTTCTTGATTCTGTATATGAATAGAGGCAATATTTACAGCGTTGCTGGGGGCACAAGTTTATGATCAGTTTCATTTTATGGCCAGTTTGCCATGCATTATGCCCTGTTCTCATACAATGACGTTTGTTATGAGAAAGTGTTATTTTGTGGAATGGATTATGATAGGCAAGTGTCAACAGTGTGGACCATTTACATTATAATTACAAGGTGAACATAAATCTAGACATTTGTATTCATAAATTTTTGAAAAAATTTGTTTTACCCATTGGGGCGGCCCCTTGGTGAATGGAATAAGAACATTTCATTGCCACAAAGTTTGGTCTCAAGCATGATTTCTCTTTATTTATTCTTGTACAAATTTGTGTAAATTGTGATGGTAAATATGTAAAATTTTACAGAAGAAACTTATTATATTACATAATGACAATTAGTGGTTGGATCGTTACAAGTGATTGGTGACAGCCTGAAGACTGCCTTGCCTGTGGTGCTACACTTATTCTTAATTACACCTTGACGACTGAGAAAAGCGTCCTAATTAAAAAGCACCCTCTTACATATTTCTCAAACGTGACTAACCTGAATAATTTGTTGCACATTGTCTCATTTCTAGATACAACGTGAACTTGTTAAACGACAAACAACATGCCACAATATCCATGAAACTAATGTCACCAGTTTGCCAGTGAAAGAAGCTATCGAGTCCTAGATTGTTTTATAAATAGTATCTTGACACTTTCCCGTTCACTGGTGACCATTTCTCGCCTGCATTTGGAGGTAAATTTTCCTGTTATTCTTATTCTTAATTGGCATTAATTACACGATGCCTACGTGTTGAAAGATTTCCACAACATCAGCCTGATTGAAGCAGTGCTTGGTATCAGTGCCTCGCTAATAATTATGGTGTAATTATGTATCTTAATGTTGTTATTGACAGGCATGTTGATTTTCCGCAGTCGCTGGGAGTCCAGCATGTATGTCAAGGGTCATGAAAGGTCAAATGTGGGTGATGTTCTCGCATGTGTTATCGCGCAGTAGACAGGGGAAGGCCATCCCATAATAGAACTACGTTCTTAGAAAACGGCTCTCATAACCAGCCACAGAGGGATTGGTTTTACGTAAATTCGTTTTTTGCTAAGCGTTGGTAGTCGTGACTCTGCTTGCCAATCTGTGGGTGTATCGTCAAAGAGGTTGTGGGCTTCTTTGGGATTAAAGCTTAGTTTGTCGTTTCAGTATGGTTCTACATAATCTTCCCATGGGCATGCTACTTGATATTTCATAAATGGTTGAAAATAAAAATGCAAACATCTGTTTTGCTGCTGCGTCTGGCATTAATTAAATCATGCACACTTGGTCATTTATTATTTTTTCTAAATAACTCGAATATTTGATTTATGTGATATCACAGTGGGAGAAAACAAGACAATATATCTGTTTTTTATTTGAATAACACATCCAGTTATCATATTTGCAAAACAAAGGTGGGGCTGAACAAAGCAAGTTCTTTTATGAAATATTCTGTCATATTCAGATTTTGAGTTTTTGACTCGACCCCTCAGTTGTACAGTGGGGGGGGGGCCACATTCCAAGGCTATGAATGGTGGTGTGGGATTACGGGATCTTGGCTCTTCCTGCTCATTCCCAGCAGTTGTATATATTTGCAAGGTGTAAGAACTGACAAGGAGGTGCCTCAGCCTGTCTCCCGGTCTCCTGCCTTCTTCCCCACTCCCAGAAAAGAAATGGGTTTATGGGCTCAGGTCAAGGCACCGGATGTAGGGAAGTTGGTATAAGGGCATTTTCGGGTTTGCAACTATCATGGGAAAGGCTTCGCATATGATCCATGTAAACTGAGACCAAAATGCGGTTTATACTTTTTTGAAGTGAATTTAAAAGATAGTAATTATAAATTATTAATTACAAAGATGGTTAATTGAATTTATATAAATATCAACACTATCTGTGTTGATGTTTATATTTGTTGCTGCACCAACTCTCTGGAATATGCTCCCTCTTAGTGTTCGATCAGTTGAAAATATACAATTTCCCCGTCATTTAAAAACTTACCGTTATAACCGTGTGTTAGCTCCCTGGCGTATCGATCCATCTGTTGACGACTTTAATATGGTTTATTGATTCTGGAATTGACTAACCCTTTTGTATTGATGCGCCTCTGAGACTGGTTTCTGTGGATTTAGGCCCAAAAGAAGTTATCTTATTATTTTTATGTGTGTGATTAAAAAAACTGGACATTTTTATTGTTTACAAATTTTGACAGCTTGGTGTCAAAGGATTTAGGCATAAAAGACATCTTATCATTTCACACATGTGCATTAAAACTGATCTACATGAATATGTCAATGTAATTACTCGCTTTTAAAGATGGGATTTTGTGTTTGATCAACCGTTGTCTGATTTGGGAAACTGATGCCTTATAGAGTTGCCTTGGTGAACTGAGATGCAATTACTTCATCTGACAACTTTTATACCAAAATCTCTCAACTACTCTGTCTGTGAGAAAGTTGTACTTAGTAATAACAATATGTACATAATCTTTGCTGTCACCTTTTACGTAATCTCTCCTAAGGCATGTAATCTTTGATGTGATATTACCTGAGGCATGTTACATTGTGTGTGCTTGGCCTAAGGCTTATGCCAGCTGTACCTAATCTGCCTGTGGCATATCTTGCTTGAAGTGTGCAGCCATAATGTAGATCATTGCTGTGTTCCAATACTAGGCTGATGGGCATCTGTGGAGCTTTTTGGTGGCTTCCTGCCGGTATTGGACGAGAGCGTTTAGTAAAGTCTGAACATGAGCTGAAAACCTCTGTACATGGTTTGATTGCAGCGTTAAAAATGGCTTTCTTGATTACAAAATGTTGGCGGTTGAAGAATCAATGTCTGTAGATTGTTATTACTTTATAATGGGTAAGATTCAAGTAGCAAGATTTTGATTGTGGTGATAAATGTTACCTGTCATTCAGCAACTGCGGGCATTGTGTATTTGTTTGGTCTAAATGTGTCCACATGAAACCTGCTCAGACATGTTTCGTACACAAACATTCTTTCTCGCTGAGAAAACGTCTCCGCCCTCATTTAATTGTTTCTTATCTAGTTAAATCACAACCACAGACAAGGTCTGTTGCAACTGGAGACATAATTACCGCTGTCGATAGTTTGAAGCAGGTGCATGAGGTACTTTTGCAGCACCTTGATGGTTTCTAACCCTGGTCCAACATGAAGCAGAGATCTGTCTGTTTCTAGTTGATCCTCCAAAGAATTCTGAAATCATTCACTCGACTGCTCTCATCTGATCTGTCGTGAGACGTTTTCGGGTTCAAAAGGAATTCATTTAGTCCTGTTGACGCACTGTTATGTGGTTGTATGGGTGTTTTTGTGCAAGGGAAACGTCTGCCAAATGTCAGTGCAGTATTTTCCCACTGCACATGCGATGTCTTGATCGTCATTTTGAGGTTGCTGGTGGTTTTAATCTGATATCGGAAGGGTTTCGGGTGAAAGTGCAACACATCCATTTTATTTGTTACGAGATAAGTCACATTTGTGCTTCATCCTGAAAGATTTAAATTAATAACAACTTGTAAATTAAGTGTATATATTTAGAATCCATAATCACTGAGAATTGTGGCAAACTCTGAAATATTTGTTGCATATTTGTGATTTAAAAAAATGTTGTTATCAAAACGCTGTATATTCATACAGTGTAGTCCACTTAGCTGCCTCTGTGGCACGGCGGTGCTGATTGGCTGAACATGGATATATCACGTTTTAATAAAAAAGACAAATGATGCTTATCGCGTTTTTAAAGCAAACTTGTGCACGTGATTTCATGGGGATTTATTGCGTTTTTGTATAAATTAGAAAGTATCCTAGCTCGATATATTTTTAAACAAATGTTTAGTTCTGGTTTGGGCAACATTTTAAAAATGGTGTTTATCGCATTTTGCCCCCACATCAGTTTGGATTCTTTCTGTCTGTAATCGTGTGTTTGATGTATCGTGTTCAGTAGGCATTCATGCTGCACGTGTTATCAGAGTATGTGTGCGCATTCTTAAACTTCTTCTATTTTCAGGCACAGGCTGTGTTTTGATAAAGTTGAAATGGTCTGTTTATTACTAAGTAATATACACCTGTCAGGGTGACAAGTTTGATCACCATCTGAATAAAGGGTTATACTGGGTTTTTGTCTTTCTTGTTAAATTTATTCTTGGAAAAGACCTTACATTTTTAAGTGTATGTTTTAAAAAGGCATAAATTTAAAAGCACACTTTAGTTGCCCATATATAACTACTGTGGGGTGAGATTGTCGGCTAGATTGCACCGAGTAAATGTAGATCAGGAGGTCGTCGTTAACAATACACAGTGTTAATTGTTTTAATTTTTACAAGGGCAATGTTTGCACACAAGGAATGAGCAGTGAAGAGATGACTTTCACCAGGGTATGTGAGTGTACCCCATAACAAGTGGTGCCTGTGTTTTCATACCCATCTCCATGTGCAGTCATGCGGAACGGGTGCAGCCACATGGAACACAAGCCATTCCTGAACTGCACTGTGCAAAAATTAACAAAAACAGCCAGCCAGTGTTTTATTTCTATTGCGTGTTCAGAAATAGAAATTTATTTTTCCGTTCAGAGTCGGACAGAAAAACGTTTGATGTTATTTTGATTGTCGGAGAGCTGCTAGGTATTCAGTTTCTTTTCCACCAGATTTGTTTCACCTTCCTGTCTGTCTTACAGATGTTGCAAATTCTAGTCTGGCAGGTATTTTCATCAGTAACTTGATCCAGTAATGTTTGGATTTAGTAAAAGAATTTTAATAATTAACACTACAAAGGTTTTTCTTTTTATTTCATCCAGTTAGGGCTCTGTGAATAGCAGTCTGTGATGAATCTTCGATGATGCGTCATCTAATACAAGATGCCTTACTGGTCTCCCAGAATGCACTCTTTGGAATACAAGGTTTCTTTGCGTATTAAAATAAGCTACTAGATTTTTATGAATTGCTTTTGTTACTACAGTATTTTACATCAGTTCTAATTTATTTTGGCTACAACAATGAAAGCCGTGGACAGTTGCAATATCTGGCGATCAACACTAGTTTGAAATTGAGTGGTTGTCTTATTTGCTACAGAAAAATAGTTTGGGTTGACATTAGTCGGATGTTCCATAGACAGTATTTTCTTAAACAAGGTAGTTTTCCCATCCTTCAGGTAAGTTTGGCATTGATGATGAAATCGCGCAGTCAGGATGGTTGTAGTTACGTGGATGTCTTTCTTGGAATTTGCCGATCCGCTGCGCTGGTTTCTAGTGGTAGCAGATGTTGTTTCTCTACCAAGCGAGCATTGTCGATAGAAGCGAATGGAGGAAATAAATAAGTCGTGGTCGCCCACAGGGAGCATTCATTGTTTGTGTATGGCGCGGCGAGGGAATGCTTGTTGAGACAATCTGTGACCGCCTTCAAGTGTTCTTGGAGAGAGATTATTTCTATTGGTGTCCTGGGGCTTGTCTTTGTGCACAAACGTGTCTTCCTTGGCTGAGCTCATTATACACTGGTGTGTCGTAGGGCGCTCTACACTGGTGTGTCATTGGGCGCTGTACACTGGTGTGTCGTAGGGCGCTGTACTCTGGTGTGTCGTAGGGCGCTGTACACTGGTGTGTCGTAGGGCGCTCTACACTGGTGTGTCATTGGGCGCTGTACACTGGTGTGTCGTAGGGTGCTGTACTCTGGTGTGTTGTAGGGCGCTGTACACTGGTGTGTCGTAGGGCGCTGTACACTGGTGTGTTGTAGGGCGCTGTACACTGGAGTCGTAGTGCGCCATGCACTGGTGTGTCATAGGGCACTGTAGCACAGTTAGTAAAACATCAGACTATCAAGAGGACTTGGTTTTGAATCCATGTGCTGCTGTTTCTAAATTTGGGCAATTTAGCTCCCTCCACATTGCCTTTGTTCACTCTGGTGTATAAATGTGTACCTGGCTATGGATACTGGTGGATATATGGACAGTGTCACCACCTGGCGGTTGATGTGTGCATTATCGTTGAGTTGTGTCTGATGTGTCTCAAAGCACATCCTGTCCTTTAACTCGCAATTCATGCCAGTGCAAATCTGACATCCTGCCTTCTTGTGTCGACTCATGCAGGGTGCATCGTGGCTATTCACGTCACCTTAATTACAGGTGTAGCAGACATAAGAACACGTTCCAAATTAATTTCCTGCATTTCGGCTTGCATGAACAGTTACTCTGGAAGATTGAAATTCGGTTTTTGTACATTATCAGGATTGCTGAAGCGAATTTGGTATGTTATTGATATATCTGTTTATACAAAAAGTCATGTGTTCATCAGGAGCACCACCATTCCTAAGATGATTTAGTCTGGCTGGTCGTCGATGTAGATGACTTACGTAACTTCGTAAGAATGCTGGATCACGACTTTAGCGACGGCTTGATGGTTAATGACACCTTTAGTGGCACATTATCGACCGCTTGATCAATGAGTTAGTCACGCTGGCTCATGATTGAAAAAGATCTTTAAAATTGTCGTTGCACCATGGAATTGGCTTGGGCAACTTCTGTTGTAACTGGATTGGCCCCTGAGGTATTCACATAGAGCGGAGACAGACTTTTCATTTTTGTAACTTGTTTTTAAATATTTTTATTGCAATGAGACGGTTTTGTTGTTTATCACTATCAACTTCGGTGGTTATTTTCTTTTTTATAAATGTCAGCTTCTAATTGAGTTAATAATTATTAATATTTTTGTGATGTCTTTTAGCCAGTGCATGACGACGGCTCAACATTTTACCACATAATCACTTGTATCTAGATGCAGTATACTTTCCATGAGAAATAAAATAATAGAATATTATACAGTTCCACCAGTGTCAACAGGTCGATGTATAATTTTACAACATTCTTGTGACACTGTCCATCACTCCATCATTGATGACAGGTACATGATGACAACGATGTCTTTCGTCCCAGTTGCCAATCCCTGTACTTGCTGCATTCCATTCCCAGTCCTGTCCCGTGCTAATTGGCTCCCGTGTTTTCTCCGTTCCGAGAATTGCATCCGAGAAAGACCATTTTGACCTACCGGTATGCAATGTCACCGCCGGTTCATTGACGTCACCAGCCTGTGCTGTGACACCGCGCCACGTTAATTGTGGACGATGTCCGTCGGGCTTACACCTTGTGAAGTGTTTATTGCTGGACAGGTTATTGATCAATGATTACTAATTAATTCCATGCTGATTAATGTGCCAGTTCAACATGGCGACTCTCGGTTGATTTGGTGTCGAGGCAGGCACCTGGATGTGTTGTCGCTCGCAAATTACTCGTCGGATTTATGCTGTCTCGAGTGCACCATTGCAGGGGCATGTGTGGTTTCGACTCAATGACACTGTTATTTTGTTTGCTATGGTTAATGAATCTATTATATGATATACGTTATTTCTTGTAAAGCTTATTTTTATATAATGTTTTATATAATGAATGACCAGGTTGTAACATAAAAACGAATGTCTAGATAGATAAAATGTAAAATCAAGAAAAGATAAATAACACCTACTCAATATTGAGGTGTACATTTTGACATTGCTATGAACAAATATAATTCTTGTGGCCATAAGCAGTGTCCAGGTATATATTTGATTTGTTGGAGGCTGTTCTGTTCTATTTACAGTGTTGCTTGTAATATCAGCCGTATCCAAACCTGTGATCACAAAAACTTATATAGTGAGTGAAATTTGAATCAAGATTTGTTTAAATGATAATAGACTATTGCAGTCCAAACAGTGAGAATAATCAGTAATTTATCATTCCCTGCCTATAGCCCCTTGATGTTCATGCCTACTTCCACACTTAGAGACAGATCAAATCTCTCCCAGTTTTTACCCGACCCAGAAATCCAGCCGATAGAAGGATTGATTAGATTTTTATATTTCTGCCAGTTATGAACTTAGATGATTCATCACTGCATCGTTAGATGGCGCCATGTGGAAAAGATGTTTCGGCTGTCGGCTGTATTTCCTGCTAACAAAAGAAATGTTTTGAAGAAATGAAAGATATGTTTTGATTAAGCGTTTTAAGGTATTGGAGTGAGTTATATTATTTTATGAAAACGCTGTTGGAATTTTCCCGTATCGCGTAGCTGTTATTACCAAGTGATTTGAAACATCCAGCCGCCAGTCCGTAGTTCATGGTTTATCGGCGGGCTTATCAGTTGCTCAATTGTTACAGTGGAGATTAATGCGCGTGACAGCGTCACCTCCAAAATGGCCTGCCGCGATTTCAGCCTGTGACGATCGGTTGATCTGGCTGTGATTGTGATGCATGTGGCTATGGTTATCGAGTTTGCCGATGTATTTGCATCCATCAATCGCTATTAGCAGTTTCACGACCCACGTGGACCTCTGTGTGCCCGCTAATGACGTGTTTATGGAAATCATAAATCCGCCGGGGTACCGCAGGTTTGTACAAGGTCCCAGGAATGAATTAAATAATACACGATCAAATCCTGGCTGGGGAGAGGAATTAACGCGGGGCAAGAAAAGATGAAACAGCAATTTTGTAATGTATATTTTTTTAGGAGTTTGTTACAAACGCGAAGATTGTGTGTAGCAGTTTTTTTGTAATTATGTTGTGTTGGTGTTGCTAAATTGGAAGTGCAAGGTAAATGGAGATGAGAAGAAACAAAACCAGACTGGAGATGGCTGGTGGCTGGTGGCGACAGCCGTGCAGGAACACTTAGGGGGAGGAAAGTGAAAGAAAATAGAAATTTTACGTCATGAAATTGAACAACTGATTGTCATGTTTAATTTGAGACGACCCGCGCATAACTATTTCTGGTTTCACCTGTAGCTGTTGATGCTGGCGACTGACTATAATCGAAGAATGTTGAAAGCCTCTCGCTCTGCATATATCAGTAACACACACACGCACACACAGTTTACCGTACCTCTTTCTGTCAACGCCTTTTTATAGGAATTATGCTGAGATTCATCGCGCAGGCATGTCCTGCCAAATCCGAGGCATGTCTATGGGAAAGATTCAAATAAATTGCATTTCGGCGTCGTGCAAAGCGACCAACGTTTGCTGAAATTAGATTTTGATATTGTGAATAAAAAAGTGAGTAGAATTGCGGTGTGTTGATCACAGAGCCAGCCATGTCGGCTCGAGATTAAGTGCACGTTCGGCGTAACCGGATCGAACACAGTTATGCAGCTGGCATGATCACCAAGTGGCACTCGACAGGCGACATGTGCATCCGTTGGTGACTCGAGGGGCCTTGCAGCTGTGTGGCCCCTGACGTCATTAACAAAAACTTTGCCGGAATGTGGCAAGTGTATGTCGGAATGTGTCATTGTTTATGTCAGTGGCGTCAGTGTCAGTGGAAGTGTGTCTGGTGTCTTTTGATTCTCTTTGACGAAGCAAATTGTGTGACCTGTTGTTGTTTTTTTAACTGCAAAATGTCGCGATTGAGGGTAGCGGAGGGTAGCGGAGGGTAGCGGAGTTGACAACAGATAAACATGTTCATAAACATAATTCTCTCCGGTTTACCACGTAGCATTTTTAGCGATAAATCTGTTTCTTTTTAAATTTAGCTGTGTTATTCATGTATATATATCTATATATCCTAGACTTTTATAAGTAACGACCAATAAGTAACTGCTAATAACAGTGATGTTGTGGGTGTTTGTGCTGAGATAGTCTACCGGTCAATTAGCTATCCCAAGATACATTGGCACGGTAATGCTGCTTGTTTGCCATTACTGTCATGTAAAGCCAATACATGGGTCATCAAATAACACATTCCCAGCGCAGCCGTCCCCGTTTGCTGTTGCAGGCAAGAAAAAATATCTGATTGGGATGTTATCATCTCTCGCAAATAGCCAGTCAGACTCCATCTGAATGGATTGATCAAGTGCTGCATTGATTTTACGTCTTCTGTACTTGTTTCAAGGAAAAAGGTGTAGGTTTGCCATCTTAGTCAACCTAGTTCTGCATATTTTTACTGGGCTGTGTTCACACAATGTTATCCGAAATATAACCGTAGCCAGGAGCTGACAAATAAAACATTGGCAGAGGCACCAACTGGTATGACTTAAATAGGCGTGATTATGAGAACTGGTACCGAGTGTGTATATTCTGAGTAAGATGAGTAATGAGAGAGCAGATAGGGGTTGATAGGGGGTATCTCCAAGCAGATAGTTTAGTTGGAGGGTGTATGACAGAGATGTGTGCCAGTGATGGCCATGGTCTGGTGTGTGGCATTAATCAGGCAAAATGTATGTCAAAACCCGGATTTCTGTCAGGGGGGTGGGGCAGATGGGCTGAGAGGTGTCAGGCTCATTTGGGAACATAGGTCAGGCTGTTACCTACCAGCTGGTAGGCACTTTCCCCGGAAATAATATTTCACAGGAAAGTGGAACACAACTGGTAATATGATCAGGCCCTAAACTGTTCCAGTCCAGTGACTTACGTGCCTTCACTTATTTGTGTTCCTGCCATACTAGGTTGGCAGAATAAAATTGTAGGGGACAGAATTGGGGATGGGGTTTAGTAATTAACAATTTGCAGGATAAGTAATTAAGGAAGGCATATTAACTGATAGGGTCCTGTACATGTACTGATGCAAGGCACCGTTTACGCTAATAGAATAATCAAGATATTATAAATGTTTGTGCACCTTTCAGTATGGAGAGGGGTTTGTATTTGTGCCCTGCGTAATCTGGGGTAAATAGAAAATGAAAGGACAAATTAGTAGTCTTAGAAGAGTATTGAGGAAAGTGGTAGAAATGTGATTTAATTTGATCCATCTGGGAAGTGTTGAAATGTGAAACATTACCATGTAGAACCATTTTATATAAATACATAAAATATAGTCTATTTATGGCTATGGCATTAGCCTTTAATGTTATGAGTAGTGACAGTAAAATTAATAACCGTCATTGCGTTTAGACCTCGGCAATCAATATTTTTTCAACTGCACCGACTGCGGTGTAAAATTCTGAGAAATGTTATTGATTTTTTACCACTATCGTGTTTTTCGCTGAATGAGTCGTAGTATCATTGCCATGGAAACTCGAAGCTCAGCGATTTTGGTCGGGGACATATTTAAATACTGTCAGAAGGAAGGAAGTGATTCGTCCAGCGATTGACTGTAAGAGTATTGTTAAGACATCTATTGAACCATACCACGCAGTTTGAACATCAGCGGCTAAAGAGCTCGGTTTAGGAATCATTAATGAGAGTCTCTGCTCAGCAGAATGTGACTGTACTGCAAGTCCACATAGAGACCTGTTTATTTCTGTTTATCTGTGTTTATTTGCCCTGTCAGACAGCTCACAAATTGTGTTTGTTTACAGATCGATTAGTAATTTAAACATGATTAATTGGTATTTTAAACCATGTGACAATATGTAGACATTTTGGTTTGTAAAATGTTAACACAATCTAACTAAAATTGTTTCAGCAAATAGGTTTATTTTATTTAACATCATAATTTGCTATTATTCACTACTATTTTAATAATTTTAGTTTTGTGTGAAAGAAAAAATTGAAATTGAGGCCATAATAATAATAAAGGGAAACCAAGAGAACAATGTTCTGTTAAAAAGTAAATCTAATTTAACAGTATATATTGCTACAATTGGAATATGCAAAAACTGAACATAGTATTGTTAGTTGCAGACTAGATAACAAATATTGGTTAATATCTTTAAAAGCTTGACAGTACCCTGTGGACTTTTTGGAGTGAATATTTGTTCGAAGTTGCCAAGAAAAACAAGATGGCTAATGTCGGTTTGAACTGATTTGGTATGAACTGGTTGGTATGAACTGGTCGGTATAAACTGGTCATCATACCAGTTGGTTGCTGATTCTGAACCTGAAGGTTCTCTGCTGGAATCTGATGACCCACTGAGGGATTAGCCAAGTCTGGGGATGTGATTAGCGCAGGGTGTCAGTGGAGGTGATTAGCGCAGGGTGTCAGTGGAGGTGATTAGTGCAGGGTGTCAGTGGAGGTGTTGATATTAGTTGATGTTGCAGGTGTTTTGAATGAAGTTAGTAAGACTTGATGATGTCTACTGTCGGTTTGGTTTGTTTATATTTGTTACACATTTGGCACTGGATAGCTGTTTGTGGTGTGTGGTTGGATTGTTGACAGATTGCCAGAAGACATTGCTATCTAGTCTGGCAGTGTTTTTGTCCTGTTCTTCTGTGCAAATCTGTGGAGAATTGAGAAACCGCTCTTGGCAGACCTCAGAAGTGGAAGTAGATTTGTCCTATTCTCCAGAGTGGGTGGTCTGCAGATACGTCCCGAAATACACACATGGTGAGAAATTCAGATTGTAGCTGGCTCAGGCCGTGTTATTCCTGTGGAACTTGTGAGAGACACATTATATCTCCACCACAAGTGGACAGACAGGATGGAAAATAACTTAAGAATAAGATTTCTGCCCCCTCCATCAAGGGTTAGGTTGAAACATGATCCAGATCACTAGTAACATTCGACTTGTTATTGCGACACCTTTGTAGTTTACTGATTTAGAGCAACCAGGCACTAGCATGCGAATTAGTCACATATATAGATGGCTCTGTATGCATACAACAAACTGGCTATTGATTTTGGAAGTTTTTTAACGAATGATAGTTTGGTTGCTGGTTGTGCTATCGAAGATGGAAAAAGTAATTTGCTCATTCCTTTAGATGGAGTGGAGTCGAGTACAAATCTTATCGGTGTATGTAACATTTTTATAACATTTCAGAATGATTGGTCAACCCTGTGCACTTAGATTGGCGGATCAATAATAGGCGCGTATAAGTGGTGCTATATACATTTACAGAAACTTGTGTCGGTTAGGCATCACCAACAGTGATTTCGATTGTGTTGAAGGTTTTTAATTACATAAATGAACCCACAGTGTTTTTGCTATGGGTGCATTTGCAGATTGCTTATGGGTATTAAATGTTTGAACAGACGGTGGTTTTTAATAATTTGATACGGATAGAAAAAAGGATATGCCGCTCAAAGCGCGGTGCTAGCACCAGCTGAATTGAATCGAGGGGAAGTTTGACACAGAACACTTTGTGCACTTGACAAGCCAAGGGAGTTATCATTATAGGCAGTGAGTTGAGAGCCAGCGCTTTCAGTGGGTTCTTGGTAGTGAAATGGATACACGGTGTCTTGAGCTGTATGACAAGTGGCCACCGCTTTTCTCTCAGTGGTTCACTTGTCTCTCAATGCCTTCTCCTATGTCAGTCTAAGACTTGTCTACAGGAAGGGCTCATAAGTGGGCTAATAAAGGGGGTTGAGTGGCACACCTTGCACCCCTTGCTGATGTATTTAGACTCTTCCGTCATGGGTGAGCACTGGTCGTTTCCCGAAGTGTTAGGGGTGATAGACAGGGTGCATCATTTAGGACAGTTTGTTTTTGCAGTGTGGAAATAAAATGGGATGGTAGCCAACTGGAGAGGCTCAGTGTTTGTGGCGGGTGAATAGGGGTGTGTTATTGTAGTTCTTGTAGTCAACCGTGAAATTGCACACCTGGGGAATCGCGGCACCTTTAGAAGTCGGGGTTGTTTAAAGTCGGCTCTGCAATTCATTTAGGCCATCGCGAGTCGGGTTCAGCAGTGTTCAGATCTGTTCTGTGAACACCTTTGTTGGTTTAGTACAACATAACATACTTTTATTGAAACTATAGAAAAGATTGACATCAATCATTGGATTGAATAACTTGAAATATTGTGAATAATGTTGTTAAAAATGTACATACACAGGCTATAATAAAGTCACTTTTGACAAAAACTAAGTTAACAGTTTGCCCAACGATTGATTTTGTGAAGTTAGTTTGCAAAGACGGAAAAAAGAATTGAATTGTGGAGACAAAGCTTTAAGAACTTCGCAATCTATCTGAGGGGCTGTTTGTTTGGTTGCAGTGGGGGGGGGGGGGGTAACTCCTAGAACCAGTTGGTTTGCCAATTTATCATGCCATTTTTTCATTGAAGATGTTGTTTTCCTAGAATCCTGATGTTCAGGACGATGATTGTCAGACAGAGTGGAACAAGTGGGTTACTGAGAACAAATAAGTAAATATCATGGAAATAAATGGAGAAAAGACAAGAAGTAAAATTTGTGTTGTACAAAATGTGCTAAAGTTCCCTATCGGTCAAGTCTTGCAGATGCAGTCCTCGGTGCTGCCCAATTTGCAAACACAAATAGAATAAAACAGAATTATGTTGCTGCATGCTACTTACCATACACTTTACTTTAATTATTAATTTACTCTATTCAATAAACACTGGCACGACTGTAACTTATTGAATGATTCGACTGCGTAGGCGGTGATTGAATTAAACTGTTTGCACCAACATCTGGGTTGAATTTTGCAAAATGGCGCAGCAACGATGTTAGTTGACGTCGGGAAATTGCTGGTGAGTAGGTCGACATATAAGCGAACTGACAAGTCGCCGTTAATTTAATCCGACAGTTATTTGGATTAGTGCAGGAGACAACGTTCTGAGATGTGCCTGGTAGTTGCCAGTTGAACGTTATGGGATTAGTTGGAGCTGTTCGAATAGTGGGATTGGGGATGTATCGACTGGCCTCATGGAGGACATTGATTGGAGGGAATGTTTTGAACATACCAAAACGACAGTTCAGTTTTAAGAAGATATATTCGCCAGATCAATGCCAAATTTGGCATCTTGCTGTTAGTGGTCGTAATCATCTGCTTGCACAATAGCAGGATCATAACATTATTATAACTAACCATGATGGCTTTACATGTCAGACAGAAAAATGCTAATTATTATATCTTTTTTTGCACACTGTTTTTATAGCTTTGGAGAAAGTTGTATTGTCTTTGGCTGTACTTAGCAAACATGCGAATAGGAACCGAGCAAATATTGCACTAACATGTCTTGGCAGGACTGGCAGATTGGTAGTTGCATATAATTATAGCGATTATGTTTCCATTTCCATTTATATTGCACATTACAACCGATACCCTTATTGTTCAACGGTCCAATTAGGGATGTGTGTACGAGAAATTGATGGGAAAGGTGTGGGAGTGAAAGCTGGCCACCCCTGGACATCTGTAGGGCAATCATAATGCATGATGTTGATTAGAATAGAAATTAATGCAATATATTTGTTCCGCCACCAGAGGTCTGGTAGGAATTACGCAATTGTTCACGACTGCGCATTTTATGTCAGATATCAGGCGAGAACAAATGTGTAAAGGCCAAAAGAATGCATTCCAGATGTACACCGGCATGTTGGCATGCTGCCATGCTGGAGGAGTGTGTGCTGACATCTGGTGATTATACGGGACACTAATTGTTTGGGAGTGGAATATCACCTGCTGGAATATGGTGATAGGGTAAAATGGGTTGATCTTTGCTAGTTGGGGTTCATCTCAGAAATGGTTTGTAAATGTAAATTGTCTCTTTATGGCAGGAATTAATTGGGGATAACATAGAAAGGTTACGTGGCAATGGACGTTGGTGCAGCATGTTTATATTTGGGCTATATGTAATAGATGTCATGTTTGTGTTAATAATAATAAGGTAACTTATTTTGTGCCTAAATCATTGGAAACCAAACTCATAGGTGTTTAAAAAAAAACGATTGGTCAGGCTCAGAATCATTTCTTTAAGTTTGAACCGTTTCTGCCTCATCATCGTAATAGCCACAGGCTGGACAGTGTCACAAGCAATTATCTCCCACTTGAAGATAGCTTCCAGTTATTCCTGGCAAGGCTGCATTAAGTGGACTCATCCCATTGGCTCCTGAATCCAGCCACTGATAAAAAGGCTCTCCCATTTCGGAAATTCCCACAAACTGAGATAGAGCTTCTTTATAGTATCTCAGGCTTGATAAGATGGAGGACTGGGAATGTTGACTCTGGAAGGAAGAATCTGGCAGCAGCTAGGTTGAGGTTGCGATATTATGTTCTTGGGAATTTATTCTGATATCGTGGTTATCTTGGCATAGGCAGACAGAGTTACAGCGCTCCAGCAAATCTGTAGTTTCCCATGGGATATTTATTCCTGCAGATTTATGATATTTTGACCTTTAGACAGTTGTAGATGAGTAATTGTTATCTTTCTTATTTGTGCTGTTGTTGGTATATAATAATAATTACTATTCATTGTAAAATTATATCTTTAAAATTGTGAAATATTTTGTAACAGTCATGATTGTTACTGACCGCAAAACAAGCAGTTTGTAATTATGAAATGATTTCCTATAATAACTTAACATGTCACAAAATGCTGAATGGTATATGATAATTATTATTATATTTTCTACTAATTAGTATTTTGCTTGGCTATGGTAATGACCATTATTATCAAAGGCAAAGGACCACCTCAATGGAATGTAGTTATATTGCCAGTTTCTGAATTGAAAGTGGTTCTATTAGATGCGACCGTCGCAATGGATCATGTCTAAGCATGCTCCAACGACGTCGATGAATCACACGGCCATAATTGGATTAGCATAGTTATGGGCTATGACACGTTCGGTTATGATATCCTCGTTGTTAAAATGCCTACAGGACAACTGTGGAGAAATCAAAACCGTTGCGGTTATTGAGTATGAATTGATGTGGAATCATGATTACTTCATTGTCGGTGTGTCAAGTTTGTCCGTGTCGTGTCGTGTCACTAATACATTTGTCTTCCCTTCCTTGCAGGGTTTGCCTTCGTTACGTTTGAAAACGAAAATGTCGTTGACAAAGTGTGCGAAATTCACTTCCACGAAATAAACAGTAAAATGGTGAGTTAATTTGGTGTTTCCCACATAATTTTGTTTTGTAAGTTTTGTGCCCTGCTCGGAATAAAATGGTGTGTTGTTAGATATTTAGTAAAATATCAAATTAGCAGTGAAAGCCGTTAACTGGTTCACGGAAGTTGCCTAGCAGGGTTTGGATAAAAAACTGGAGGACTGATATCAAGGCCCGAATTTCAGGGAGATTAAGGAGAAGATCTAAATGAAACGGGAACGGAGACAGGAATTGTCCGTACATACAGACGTCCATGTGTACACAGGCTAACATCAGATAATTTCTGCCTGCAATGGCCAGTTAGATTTGGGCCAGTTTGTCCAGGATACATGTATGATACATGTATGATACACATATGATACTGATATGATACTGATATGTCTTGAAATGTTTACCTACCCAATCACCCATTCTTGTTGACATTTGGGCCAGAAGAACACATTGGTTTTCTATAAATATACCTGTAAACTCCAGATGCCAAATACAGTCAGGCTATGTTGTAAAAACCTTCCTTATCTAGTTAAACACCACATCAGGATCATAAAAATAGATTCAGAAAAATGTTGAAATGGTTTACATTAAATATTGCCATATCTTGAGTGTGAATCATTTCAGGCGTGACAATTGGACAGGTGATTTTTGTGCTGCGATTTTTTATATTTCTACAGGTGTGGAATGTGGCTGGTTATTTTAGTTTGTGATGGTCATATGCTCATTTCCATGGTTACAGGTGGAGTGTAAAAAGGCCCAGCCAAAGGAGGTGATGATGCCACAAGGGACGACCAGAGGAGAAGGTTTGTTTTCCTGCCTAGTTTACTCCAGGGAGGCAGGGAGATTGGTTGTATACAGTGTCTCAATGTCAAGTGGTTTTAGTGCAGAACCATTCATTGCACATTGAACCTAATAAGGGACCATGAACTGTTTTATGTGATCATTATACGTGTATGTAAAATTTTAGCATAGTTACAAAATAAAAAACAGTTTACATTAGCAATTTAGTCTGATATGGAAGATATTGCTATTCGGTATGATATACGCATCATACCGAACATTGTATGTTAAACACTGTTTCATTGGTTGTCGCACATCTTCGGTCTGCGGCCAACAAATCCGCGAAAGTCCAACTTGTCGTTAATTGATCTGAACCATGGCAGAATCAGACGCTGCAGTGTGGTTCTGTATCAAGAAATTGAAGTTTGGCGTTGATTCCCAAAAGGAAGTAAAAAAAATTAAATTGTCCGACACGATCAACAATGTCATTTCCCTCAGGTCGAAAGTATGTGTTGGCATCAGATGCGCGGATTCAAGGATTGTTGTCGAAATGACATATATTTTCTTGAACGATGACAACATTAGTGCGACCGAAATTAAGCGAAAAGGCAACCCGAAGGCTGACATTTTAGACACGATGCAAAATAGCAATAAAGAAAATAAACTGCCAACTCGTAACGCAGGTGAAACCAGTAACGTGCGCATGTTTAACCCACTACTTATTCTGTCTACATAAAAAATCTGAACATCGGATTTTGGCCAACCAAGTTAACACGCTGGGAAAACAGGTTGTAGGCACTCTCTTCAATGCCTGCATTGCAATACATTACATCGGAATAGAAAAATGTAGTTATATTTGGAGATATGACAATCAAATCCTAATTATGCCAGTCATATTAATATTATCACAGCAAGATATATCCTGCGTCTAAACTAGTTTAGATGCAGGATATATCTTGCTGTGATAATATTAATATGACTGGCATAATTAGGATTTGATTGTAATGTTAACACACCATAATGCAGCCCTCTAAGTTAACTTTTTTTGTCTAGGAGCCAGCTGGCTCCTATCTACTTTTTTTAGGAGCCACATTTAAAAAGTAGGAGCCGAGTAATTGTGTGTGCGTATGTATGTAATTGTGTTTTCAGTACCAAATTAATCCAAATTAAACGCAGACGTTCGTTTGAAATATAAATAAATTTAAAACGTATGAATATGTGGCCAGATACTTGATGCATTATAACAGGCACATTATTAGCAGTCGTATGTGGAATCCTTGAAATTACCAATAATTAACAGTAAATATACAGTAAATATACATGTATGTATAGAGACAGTGATTTTCCATTAAGAAAAGGCAAATTCCGTTTCAAAATTTTTTTAAAGAAAAAGGCAAATTCCACTTCTGTTTTAGAAAAAGGAAAATTCTGTGTCAAATGATGCATTTTCCTTGTCAAATATCACATTGTTATGATCTATGCATCTATATAATACTGTTTTAATGTGTGGTTAATTTTATTTTTCTAACAACATTCATTTGTGCAATATTTGCCACACAGTAACAACCGTACATATTCAATGTATATAATAAAATAATTCCTCTCACACAATAACATAAATGACTGGTTGTCTCTAATGCAGCAGTGCTTAATATATAAGTTAACAAATGTAAATTACACAAGCATTCATATTAACAGTTTAATTACTGATGCTGTTTCAGTGACACTTGTTCAAATATTATGACGTCACCCAACTACTGCGGACTATATCACTTTGAGCCAGCGCAACATAGGCTGTTGTTATTCCTTCGAGTTTTGTATTCAAAACCGGACTATATACACTTATGTGTGTTCTAACGATGTGACAACTACATTTAATTAGCAATATATCTTCAATGCGCTTAGCGGACAGCCAGACAATGATCGCGAAACGGTTTATGTTAGCGCCTTCCGTTCGAATCCCTGTTTACGTCGGTTGACACGAGGTACCATGGGCGCCATGACATTTCGTATCAATTTACCTTGCGCGTTTAAAAAATCCTGTGTTATAAATCCACGAAAATAAACAAATAGTGTTGCAGAGTAATCATGTTTGTTTCAAAACATCTCCAAGAAAGTCAGTATTGCTTACGGTGTTTCCAAGAAACGACAACACATGGTTTATGAAACGGCAAATGACAACGCATGATCTGTTATTACAGACTCGTCGCTTAATGTGTCAGTCGCCAAATAAAAAAACAGTCGCATATGCGACCAATTCAGTCGTTATTTAGAGGGCAGTAATGTTATCTGCCAAGTCTTGTTATCAGTACTTGTTATTCTAAATTCTAAGTCTTCAACTTTTATTAAACTTTCATAAAAGTACATGTCTAGTAAGTTTTGATACAAGGCTAAATAATTTGTTAGCAATGTACTGTTTGGTTCATATGACAATGTATTTACACAAAACACCTTTTTCATGCAATGACTTTTTTTTTTTCCTCCCTAACAAAAATGTCTCCAAAATCCGTAATCCCAACAATCAAATTGGTGTGGCCTATCGTCTTAACATGGCATGTTTCAACTGTAGCTCCAGTGTTAGTTTAATGATTATTATTAACAATTAGTCTGACTTATGTCATGTTTACGTTCATAAGTTTATGGATAGTGTTTCATGGTGATACACCTAGAAGTTTGTGAGTGGTGGTTAGTTGTGTGAAATCTCTGGTGTTTTCCACATTTCCAGTTGGTGCAGAGGATTAAACCAAACAGGATATGGAAACACTGGTAACTTGATACACGGCCAGATGACAGTGAAGGAATTTCTTTGCAAATTCAAACCCATACCATTGAAACATTTATTGAAAAACCTATTAGTGTAATTAACAAGAATTTTGTACATATTTGTTTACATATTTGTTTATTACTTAGAAATTTAAGATGTTTGATCACTTCTGCTGTTGGTAAACAGGATATAAATTGAAGTTGTAGTTTAGCACTAGATGTCCACTGCCGGTCATATGTTTCATGACATTTAATTGTGTTAAGCCTTAATAGATAAATTAATTATTTTATTCATTTTTAGTATTAAATGCTGATTATTTACTAATATTTAATATTTTTATAATAATATAATCTTATTTTATATATCACCAGATCCAAATTTGTTCGCGTCGCTTCAAAACATATTAAAATACATAGAAATAGAGTAGACTTGCAAAATACATAAATAATATATTAAAACTACTACTAATAATAAGAATAATTAAAAATATGTTCTTGAGATGATCCCCGTGTGGATGAGTCATGTGATTTGGGGCCCGGCACCAGACAGGTCTATTGCTCTCTCTAATCCGACATCAGCAACTGGCAGTCACGATACAGCGCATCTTAGCCACAATTCAGCCATTCTGACAGCGCCACTGATGACTTGCTCTAGAGGCGACAGTGGAGCAGACTCTCATCTCGGTCCTCATACACATGTCAGATTTCAACTAAATGGATCTGGCTCACTGCAAAGACCCAGTTTTATGCGAGAAAGGATTTCCTCGCAGTGTGAGCCACAATTGCCCGGTGTCGTTTGCGAGAAACAGAAAGTGGATCTCAAGGTTCTGGAAATCTATAAATAGCACAAGATATCGTTGGTTATAGATAAGGGCAAGGTAAACCAGGATACTGTTAAATAATTATCATCAGGAGAAGTGCAGTGGTTTTGATGACTTATGATTGCAATATGTGGCCATGACATTTTAATTAGGACTGCTCTCTAAACGAACACGTGTGGCGTGACATTGATATCGGTGACATTGATATCGCGGACCATTGTTCTCTGGCCACTTGACATTTGCCAAGGTCATTCATAGGGCAGATTATGCACTTTTATCCAAGGGCTGTTTATTGTCAAAACATGTGGGTGTAGATAGGCACATATGGTGTGTAATTACATCAATTTATCCACTCTATAATTAAGGATTTTCTTTGTTTGAAACAACATGAATTATAATGCAGTGAGGTTATATATCCATATGTTTAAGAAATTAAATTGAACCTATCAGAGTTGGTTATATTTTAGGTTAATTATTACGGGATTTATGTGAAAAACACTTGTGTCGTGATTATTTTATTTACTTTTAAAAAAAGTAATGTTTTAGCCATCATTTATGTTTCATACGCACTGGCCTACAATAGCCAGTAATGAGAAATGTAAACTTCAAAACAGAATTCTTTTAAGCCTATCAGTATCAATACAAGTTTTGTAGAATCACAAAGCAGCAAAATTTAGATGTCAGCTTTTTATATTTGGCAGAGATAACACAGCATCGAAACATCCCTGTATTCCTGTTATAACCTCTGTTTGCTTCTAAATGAGATTTCTGAATTGTCTAGCGAGAATGTTTACTTTGCGATATGTGCATTCGGGCTTACAAGTTGGCTGAGTCACTTTGTGTCTTGTAGCGATGTTTTATTATCTCGCCTGTACCTCGGGGCAACATAGAAATCTCCACTCCACATCTCTCCGATAAGATGTGTCAATTGAAGAGCCATGATATTCGTTTCCTCTACAAAACAGTGTCCACGCAACACGATTTGGCAGATAATAGCCCCTGTTCAACTGATTGACTTGTGTGATACGATGTATATTTACTGTCTCATAAAATACATGATATTTACGTAGAAATGAACATCCAGCATTGTTGATATTTGTGATAAAGTGTTACTATTTATCGCTGTATTTTACTTCTTTTGTATTAAATTAATCCTTTTTTTCCCAACAAATATTGAACTCATGCAAAATACATTTTGCAGAAGTTGGGATTTGCAGTTTAAATATGTACTGGTAATTTAAAGAACTGATATTTATTTTGTCATCGCCTGGAAGTACGTATGCGTAGTAGACTTGCCTTTTCAAGCAGTTTCCAAGTTTCCCTTGAAGATGTCGCGGTGTTTGGCAAATGCTGTCCAGCCGGCAGTGATTCATCTTTGAATCTCCTAGGTCTATAGCTGGGTCAAACTGACCCATTATCAGAGGGTTCATTTCTACATAGAATAGTTAGAACGAATCAACATTGTGTATAACCAGTTTATAATGTCTGCTACTACATTACTTAAATTCATTAATGTTTATACAAAACTAAAACTGGAATCAGGGGTTTACAATAATTTTGAATTTTTCCTCGGAATAAGATGTTTTTTCTCTTCCCTCCAGGTTTCCTTCCCGCAGGCTTCCCTGCTGCGGCAGCGTATGCGGCCTACGGAAGAGGCTACCCATTTGCGGCAAATTATTACTTCCCTGGTAGGTGGCACCACCTGTGTTGTTTGCCTAACATAATTGTGTGTGTTGGCTAGCAGCGCTGAAGTGAAGCGCTTGTTTTCACCATTTTCTCGGAATGGAAACAACGTAATTGTGCTCATGTGAATGCGGTTTGTCGGTATTATTCTGACGTGGGACTATTGGGTGATATTTATGAACTTGACATTTTCGCTCTAACTTTAGATGAAGGACATTTTGAAGTACCGACGATATAGATACTGCGACGGTGAATGAATGACAGTTTGCTTTGACACCTTGTGCTGTCTTTCATATCTGCTTTCTTTATGCATTGACTTTAACCACCAGTAACACATATATATCTATATTATTATAAATATAGATTTCTTTGTGAGAACTTAACGTGCATTAAATTATAAGAATCGAAAACTGGAAAATCTTGTCTATGTCCAGAGGGTTATATAAATGTGCGAGAAAGAAACCGATGACACCCTAAGTCTTTGTGGTAGTCAGGTAAATACAAATATTACTTGTTATTCTTGAATATTCTTCATTCAAATTAATGCCAATTTGGACAAAAATCCATACAAAAAATGACATTATTGTCTAAGACACTGTCTAAACTTTTTGTGTTTTTTCATCTACAAAAGACTGATTGAATATAAGGCATAATTAGTGTTCATATTTAGAATCATGGTATTGTGGTTTTAAAACATTGGTTATTAGCAATTGATCTTTTACAAAATGCAACTTTCAGGGTTTTTCTCAGAAAATATATATACTTTTAGTGGTTTATGGCCAATACTTGGAGTGTGCAGGGTGTTTGGTGTTAGTTGTGGGGCTGACAAACACGTGTTGTCACTTCCATTTCTCTCAACTGTTTGCATTGCTGTGCATAGGTCTTGGTGGGCATCCTCTGTCATTTAATCTCCTCTCCATCTTCCTAGCTTCCCGTTTCTGTGTCGATGTGCAAGCCTGCACAGTCTGAAGTATGCTTAACTAGTCACAACCAACAGAAGTCATCACTGATGAACACAAAGTGTGAGATTAGAGAAAACATCTTGAACAGTTGGCAATATTTCTTGTATGTCTGATTGAAGACTGTTTGATGCGTCTTTTGAGGTTCTTAAGTTAAGTAGTCGAATGAGTCCTCCTGTTAGTGTGGGGTGATCCGTAGCACCCCAGCCGCCAGCCGTTTGCATGTGTTGCACGTTTTGTCATGCATTCTCCGCGACGAGCACGTTCTGTGTATGAACGAAAGATACTGCTGAGACAGAGACACGTTGTGTGTTTTCGCCACCAGGGTTTGGACTGCCTCTGGCGTCAGCTGCAGCAACGGCACGTGGCTCGATACGCAGTGGTCGGGGCATGAACTACGTAGGGTACAGACCCTCTGGTAAGATCATTGGTGTGTGTGCGTGTCGCTAAATGGTCCGTCCTACTCTCCCAAATCTCTCATCTCGTGCTGCAATTTTATTGGAAATCATTAGATTTGTTTACATATTATAAATAAAAAATGCCCGCGATTGGATATTTTACAATGCAGATGTTGTGTGTGGCCCATAATGCACTGCAGGTCCGGGAAAATCCTTGCCCATCTAACAGTTTGTTGGTGTTTCTTCCTTGTGTACCGCAGTCGCTTCTCGCAACTCTGTTTTGGCCCTGCTCGGTTGTGACCTGTCTAGTGCTCTGCCTGTGAATGACTTCCTGTCTGCACTCTGCACCCATCACAGCTCTGCCAGTGTCGTTTTCGTCTCTGTGTGGCCATCGTATCCCATGATTCCTGGCAGCCACCATTTTGGATGTGTGGCTTGCACTGCAGCCCACAGGGAAGCACCTGTTGCTTCAAGTTTTTGATGACTGTTTTAATCGTGCAGTTGTGTGATAGTTGGTGTCCTGGTTCACAAGTGTGTTCGTTTCATTGCGGTGGCTGCCTAAATTAACAAGCGTAGCTCACAAATGTTTGTGGCTGTGGTTGCGGTGTTGACGGGCACGGATGGCAACATGCACATTTCTGTCGTTTCCGTACGTTTTCTTGTTTCGACACAAGTATGTGTTGTGGTTCTGTGCCACCAGGGGGTGCTTGTTTTCGTGTTTGCTTCATTCTGCTGTTATTAATATCCACTGACTCGAGTAACTTGATTGGATGTTAAGTGAGAATCTTATGAAAGGATCGGAAAAAGTTTAGTTGATTGCATTTTGGCTAAAACTAATATCGACGTTTTTCGGACGTGTCAATTTAAGCACATTTCTGGAATATAGTTTAATGTACATCAGAATGCATACTTTTTCAAAGTTCGGAGATGTTTAAAACATGTCATATTTACTAACTAATTAAAGCCTTTGCCAAACTTTGACAAACACGCCTTACATGCAAGTAATTATTTATTAACTATTTTGTAACATAATATTAAAATTAAAATAATCATTAGTGTTTAATCCTATTTATTTGTAAAACACCACAAACAATTTTGGATTTGGCATTGCATAAAGTAAAAAATAGATATTAGTGTCATTTTATGCAGATGGAAAGATGGCACCAGGTGACAATGGTACAGACTGATGGCTCAACTGTTCTGCTTTCAGCGTGTGATGACAACTTTCTGTCTGTCTTTATCTGTCTCACGTTTCATGTACATTTCTGTGACAACCTTTACATGTTCACTGACTGGCTTTTTCACGCGACTTACCTTGATGGTGGCGGTGGTATCGGGTAGGACTAAAACGCTGCTCTGTGACCGGATCTGGAGAACCGATTAATACATGCTCCCCAGAATAATATCCATAATTGTCCAGAAAATTATTAATTACTGCTTTGTGCGTTTATTTACACAATCTCAAGTCCATCAACCTTTTTTTGGTTTGATATTTTAATTCTTTTAAATCTGCGTAATTAAAACAAATGTGTAAAAAATTCCAAAATGTTATGCTTTGATGTTACCCCGAAGCCACCCCACCACCCCACTGCTACCACTGCTGACACCTAGCAGCAGACTTGACAACTACAACGATGTTTGTTTATGAAATAGTCTATTACACTATCAATATTAAAGCTACTAACATTTTTGAATTCTATACCCCTTAGTTTTGTATGTTGAGAAACCCTGTGTAAAGCTTTGTTTTTGTTTTAATGTCGGCTGTTTACTCTAGAATGTTTTATGGTTGTCAGAAACTAAGTAGAACGTATTTGAAATCTTTCGGGAACTGTCAAAAAGGATGTCCGAAAATGGTGAAACGTTTACCTTAAAAAATGTGTAGCAAATTGTAAAAATTAAACGGAAATAAATTTATGAAAAATGCTGTATATTGCCAGACAGTGGGGAGACTTTAAATTGTTAAAACTGTCTTAACATTGATACGTATCGGACATCTTTCATGGTTCTTCGCGAAAGAGTGGGTGTATGTTAGATGCTATTTAGCGATGTCAGTTGTTATGCCTACTGATATTTCACTCAATGTTTTTACGGTGATCGGGGTCGCCAGGGTTCAAGGGTCATGACCTCCGTTGGTTGCATGAGTACACTGTGTTTACACATTTACGCACACATTGCTTCCTAGAACTAGTCGTATTGTACTAAGTGACGCTTTCCTCTTGCTGCCCCCCCGCGCATGCGGCTTCTCACCTACTTACAGCATTAACCAGGGCGACCGCGGTAACCATGACGACCGCATCCCCACGGATGCGGCACATGTATCCGCCATATCTTGCTCTGTCCTAATTCGCCGTGGGTCCTGTCATATGCGTGTAGTGTTTCTCGCAAAGTAAGTTTCGCCCGGCCTTGTGTGGTGGCAGCACCATCACCAGTAGCACTTTCGGGGTGGATTTCGCCACAACAATGTCGTCATCATCATGCACGGACCGTTTCAAAATTGCTAATGCAGATAGTTAGCACGTTCGCTCGTAGTTCGCAGGGGCCTGTGTGTTGTTGTGTGTAGAGGTTTTGTGCGTGCAACCAGGGAGGCCAGGCTGTCAAAACTATGCGACCCATTCACTCTATTTACGAATCACTCGGCTCCATTTGTTTGAATGTGTCGCTGGCGTCGGTAGGTGGAGACACGCTCTATTCTAATTCACCCCTCCGAGAAGTAGCTGTGGAAAACTAATATGGAAAACATTCCATCAAATCTCTTTTATAACGTAGAATGGGCCTGCTCGTAAAAAAATTAGGCTGATTTTACTACACTGGTGTTTGTAGTATAGTTTGAGAACTGTTTGCATCCATGCATTTTTTGGTGAAATTTGCTAGCTTTCCAACAAAGGATTCAGTTTGATGACAGATGTTCTCAGTTATCATCAATTTAGATTGCTCTGGTCACTGACAATTGTTTCTTGACAAGTAAACAACGCCTTAATTATCTGGTAGCAAGAAATCAATCAAAGTCAAGGCTAACAATTATGTGAAATTCAAGGTCAGATAATATTTTGTCAGGAAATCTGAAGGCAAAACATAACATTTTATAAGCACAGTGGATGAAATGAAAAATGAAGTAATAATAATGAAAATGTTACAGAACTGAAACTGAAACAAAATTTGACTAGTGTAACTGAACAAAATTCAAAATTGAATAATGAAAGTGAAAACATTGCAGCACTGAAACAGAATTTGACAAGTACAACTGAACAAAATTTAAAACAAAATAACGAATGGGAAAGCAATACTGAAAGAGAATTTTTTTTAAACAAGGATATCTTAATAGAATTGAAAACAAAGTAATAAAAGTGAAAGCAGTGCAGTACTGAAATTGAAAGCAATGCAATACCGAAAGTGAAATTTGTCAAGCACACCTGAACAAAGTGAAACTGAAACCAGTGATGTTAGTGCGAGCTGTGTCCACCCGTCGATCGCCACGACGAGCCAATCATTTCGAACATGTCGATTTCGCCCGGCTGACGTCGTTTGTTGCCGCCACAGGCCTCCCTAGTTATGGCTACATGCCTGCTGCTGCGGCCCACACAGTGGGTGGTGTGGCTGATCGTGTGCCCGCAGCTGCTGCAGCTGCTGCTGCTGCTGCTGCGTCGGCGTACTACACAGACTACGTGACCCTTCCCACCCATCCACACATGGCCAATCAGATGGCCGCAGTACCAATCAATGCAGCCATGGCGCAGCGGAACGACCAGTCGCCCATTCCAATCAGTACATCCCCACTTCACCGCGATCACTTCGCAGCCCGCGGCATCGGAAACACAGGTACAGGGCCGCACTACGCTCGTCCCCCAACTCACCACAAACGTGTAGTCTGGGAATTTAAAATAATTTTTTTGGTAAATTTTATTTTCAATTTTTTTAATGTTAAAAAATGTACTGCCCAGGGGTTCATCTGTCCTTTGCAAAAATGCGAAATTTCACAAGTTTTTGTAAAGATTAGTGGTTGTGGGTTTTGGAAATGCCAAATTTCAGTTTTTTTATTTGGGGTGTTTATAAGGTGTACTGCCTGGGAAAATGTTGCCAAATATTTGAACCATATTTCTTTAATTAAAAGTGACATTTGTCAGATTTCTTTGTGTTGATCATAAAATAATGTTCAGCATGTTCTCTGTAAATAGATGCCACATTTACCAACATCAGTGGTTTCTGGATTACAAGAGATATTTATATCGACTATGCACTTGGGCAGGCATTTTATTTGTAAATTTGCGGTAGTGATCTATGGGGAAAGAGTGGATTTATTTATAAATGTCTTTCTGGCACATGTACATAACAGTGTTCCTGGGAAACAAAAAGAAAACTACAATTTCATGTTGGTAATCACGGGGTCCTTCTAGTAGTTTTGTGTAGGTAGTGGTCAGTTAAAGATGTCCATTTAGTCCATGTGGTCAGGCTGATGGGGTCATGGTATATCACTTAGTTGTGTCTGTATAGAGAGTTAATTTCTTCACTGGTGCTGGAATGAGAAACCACTGTGGCAGGAGAAACCTCCCTCCACCCCACCATCCCCCCTCATCCCTTCCCTCCATTCCCACTTCCCTCCCTATTTTAAACTGTTAAGCCTGAGTCCATCAGCCAGTGCGCATAGACTATGCATCTACAAAGAGTAAATGTTGATGGAAATATGGGGATGATTTTGATGAAAGTATTTGGCAGTAAACAGAGGGTAGGAATCCGGGGGTTATTCCAGTCAAACTTTATAGGGTGTTGCTGGTAGTTTACAGGTCTGTTTGTTCCTTCTCACACCCCGCCTGTCCCCACCCCTGCCCGGTGGTTTCTGCTATAGTCAAATATTTAGTAGTGGTTGTTCTTGGTAGTTGCAGCATTCGGGAAGTTCACAGTGAAATGTTTTTACCGTCATCAATTTTTTAAATGATATTTAAAATGCACTGAAACAATCACACATCTTTTGCATAAAGCATGTTTTGTTGCTAGACCGTTTGTCAAAGTAGTAATTTAACAGCTATTTATAATAAACAATGGTAATGTGGTCTGGTATGATCATTATAAGTTGGTATATAAGCAAAACATATTTAAACAATATTTTTTGTGTTGTGTAATTTACAACTAGTATACATAAATCACCATAAAATAAAAAAGACGTTAAGACTTAAAAGTGTTGAGAATGGCTTATGATGGCTGCATTTGTACAAATTTTAATACAATATTGATTGACTGTAAAAGTAGTTTCACTGTGGATTGTAGTGGCTGTACCTGGGGTGTATTAATACCATCAACAGCCAGTGCTTCCACTGGTGGGTTAGATGGAAGCTACTGCATGAGCACGCCAGCATGTAGGTCTGCGTGCGAGCGTGCTTACTTCACTGTGCCCACTGGCAACATTTCTACTAACAACTTGTTTGTGTGTTTGTACGCCTTTCTCAAAGTCTGCTTTGCTAGTATGATTTCTTACATGTGCATATTGATATCGTTTTATTTACGTGTCAGAATTTATTTAACTTTTTAATTATTATAAATGTTCAATAAAATAAATTATTCTGTCATGTTTATTTATTTTGAACCTGAAACACCGCAGTGTAGCAATGTTTCGACAGTGTTTTGACGTCGTTTTTCCAATAACAGTGATGACATCTGGTGGCGTTTTGTCGATGATGAACAACTACCCGGGAACGGCGCAGTCGTACGGGCCCCCTACCTCCCCTGCCAACAGCCGTGGCTTCCCTCCAGCCAGCAGTCCCGGGGCGCTGGACATGTATAGTGGACAGGACAGTATTGGCTATGTCCAGGCAGCCAGTCCTCAGCCTGCCGGCTTCCCAAGTATCGCGGTGAGTGATCGCTCTCATCGAGACTAATTTCTTACACCACACTGCATTTTATCAGGTGCTTTTGCCATCGTATTTGTTATGCTTTCGTTTTGTAATTTTTTACTTTCATTTTGAGTTCTGCTATTTAATAGCTACTGACATAGTGGAAACCCATAGTGGTTTTCATGCATACCTCTACTACTTACTAAGATGCTTTCTGATTCGCTGCTGGATTAGTAATTATATGCATAAGAACTATCATGAGATCCGATTTGTTGACCATCAAATCTTTGTCAGTGTGAGTGAAATTTGGCACAACGCATAAGCTGCAGTTGTGTATCGAACTTGCTCAAAACTGTTTGGTTTTGATTTCACTGCAAGGAACTATATTCGTATCTGATTGTCAATGAGTCGTTTGCTTGTAATACTCGACAAAGATTTGATTAAGAAATTCCTTTAAGTAAGGCTGAGTTTAATGCCTGAACACCAACGCTTACTTGAATGTTGTCTATTTGTTGATTAAGTAACATCAGCATTGTTCATGTCCACACACTGGCTTAACAACACACTAACGTACACTATGTATGTGTTTACACATTTATTAACACACCTGTAGTGTGTTAATTGTATGTGTTTAGTACTGTGTTGTCTGCATGTATAGTGGTAGTTAAAGGCTGGTTACTGTGAAAGTGTTTCATGTGACGTGTGGGAAGTAACTTTACACTGGGGTCAAATGTCTCTCTTAATAAATCAAGCATTAACCCCTCGTGGTCAGAACGCCCGAATCAACCCGACTCCCACTCACGGCCAGAACGCCTGAATACGCCCGAATACAGGGGCACATTTAAACTGATACCGCGAAACAGTGTCATCCAATAACGGCAATTTATTTCGGCAGTTAGCATATAATAATATTGAAGTTTCACTGGGAAGCGTCAAAAGTGAGAAATTATGGCGATTTCCGTGGCTAAACAGCGCCAACCACAACACGGTATTGTAGTTGAACGCAACGACACACAATGTCCGGTCCCTCTTTTACGCCACGCAGTGAATATTTTAAAGGTGATTTTCAGGCAATGAGATTAAATTTTTACATTTGCTGCGGGCATAAACATGGAAGCACCCAGGAATTATTCCAAAACACGCGTCCGCAGGCGATTTCTATGATTAAATGCTAACTTTTGAGCGGTCTATTTTGTTGTAAAGAAGTATTAATGCGCTGCGCAACGAAGCGGGTGGTGTTTTTTAGCTTTGATGTAATTCTCGACATTGTCATTATGTCGAACTCCAGTAATTCGGACTTTGATGGGATTTTCGAATCGAGTTTATAACAAACGCTGCCATCGAAGGGGAATGTTTTGCACTATGATTACGCAATTTAAATATAACACCAACTTAATAGTTCAGACGGGATGACAGCTATGATCACAAAGAACGCCATTTTGTATAAAACCTTGAAAATACATGCACTCTGAAAAACTGAAATTATTTCAGTTTTATTTACCATAGACATTTAATTAGTTTTCCATTCTGTAGCATATTAATTTATGAACATTTTCTACGCAGCATGTAACCGCTAATTATTAATGAAAAATATTTAAAAAAATGATTTGTTGAAAATTACTTAAGTATTTTTTTTGGTCAAACTTTAGCAATTCATATTTAGGTAATAAATTGACATATATGTCACATACTTGGCTAGTTACACCAGGAATTAGTTCTTCAGATGTAGTGAAAATTGTATTTGAATCGGATCAAAAATTATTTATTTGCATTCATACAACCCGAGTATATCACATGATTCACTCACAGCACATTCTCTCGATTTAATAGGATTCAATAACAGGCACATATTTCCATTAATCTGGCCTTGTGAGGGTTAATATTGCCATGGAGAAGTTGCCATTATAATTGACCAATACGCTGTGTCCTTACAAATTGCTATTATAATTGACCAATACGCTGTGCCGTACAAATTGTGAAGATGACAACCAATATCACCAATTTCTTTCAGAGTTAGTAAATAGTTTTGGCTATTTATTGATAAGTATTCATGAGAATCACAAATTACAGATCTATATCACTGCAAACTTAATTAAGAACTCCAGAGAGGAGGTGGGAAGCAATCCAATAGTCATTTTATATAAAAAAAACTTACTGTTTGCAGTTTTTTTTTACAAACGGCTAGTATTTTATTAAGTCGGGGTGGATAACTTAAGCAGTAGTTGTCAGCTGGGGTATTTGTTTTGGTGTGGGATCTGCCAGGATGCTTAGTGTGAGCGTGCAACGCCACCTAGTATGTAATCACAGTACTATGTGTGTGTGCATGCGAGCCATGACGTTCTCGATCTGTCGCTTTAACTTTGCTGCGTCTCTTTCCTTGCAGCTTCTCAGAACCGCTGGCCTCAACCAGGTGTGTGTTTCTTCTAGCCACCATTAGGGGGCACACATAGTAACGTAGCATCAATCCTGCATTTGCACGTCTCCGTTCCGTAAAATTCCCCGTCGTCGAAGCTAGTTTCAGAGCAGTGGACAAGATGTGAAGTACCCCATTTGAATCCCAAAAATTACACCTTCACAAATTCACATTAATAGGGTTTCACAGTTAATGATTTCATAAATTATCAGCGAAATCCTGAATGTGTCCAATGTATTCTGGCAAATAGCTAGATGTTTTCAAAGCGTGGTATTTTATGGAACGGTGCAAGTGTCAACAGCAGTAGAATGATTTAACAGCTTTGATTGTTGAGTAGCATTGTTCACCAATGCCCGTAGTTTATTGCGATCCCAGTGTTATTCAATGTTCCTATGGGGGGGGGGGGCATCTGTTTGCAAAGTCCACAAAAATGTATAGTGTTACATACAGGTGGGTGGAGGTGTAGACTTCAACACGTATTGCAGGGGGTGCTACAGTAGCGCCACCTGTTGTGTCAAAAAGGTATTAATGCACATTGACTTTGTTGTGGATACCGGAATCGGGCTGCATCGTAGGTAATATATGGGCAGTTATATCGTGTCTGGTCGAGTCCAGTGGCCGTTGGTTTGGAAGCCATTTGGGATCAGTCCAAATCTGATGTTCCACCCTGTTTTGATGGGTAGGGTGTAGTAGTAGGGTGTAGTAGTAGGGTGGTTGTATGATCCAGTGTTACTGTAAAACGCTGCACATTTTTTGGACATTGCAAACTTGTCAGACCACCCCTTGTTTTATGTTTCCACTGCCAGCATGGCAAATAATAATGTTTGTGTTAGAGATTACCACGAGTTCATGTCATTCCTCCTTTTGAAGCAGCCACGAATGAAGAATGCTTGGGCTGGGTTCGATTGTGATAATGTATACAAGTTATAGCAATTTTAATTTACTCAAATTACATGAGAGTTCATTACATTCCGGACACACTAAATGTCTTCATTGCGAGTTTTGTGACTGCATCATTTTTCACTGTCATAAGCATCAATGGCCAGATAAAATGTAAGAAAAACAATTCAGTATACACCAGCAGGCTGTAGATGTTTCATAATTTTTATTGGAAAGAAATCATTGAAAGTTTAAAAGCTGCAGCGTGGTCAGTGCGCGGTGGTGATCCCATCTTTCTGGCATTGTTTTTGCATTTTGGAATCTGCTATTTCCTTCTAAATAGAGACAACATAATGAATCACCTGACAGGATAATGATTATTATGTTTTCATTGTCATCATCCGTATCATTATATACGAATTTAAAATCAATCTTATTCAATATAATTGTTTAATGAACACTTGGTTTTGTTTTATTATCATTATAATAACTCCAATCTTGTAATGAAAAAAGGTACAGTAATAGATTAGAATAGACATGTTTTGTGGTTCAACTCATTCTAACCACATTCAGCAGGCGTATACCATTAACTTTAATTTTTTTAATTTACTGAGTATGTGGCTGGGTTAGTTAGATGCAATTCTACCCTACAGAGACATCGTAGTCATTATTCTAATGATGCAGTTATGTATGGAACATTGCTTCATTTGGACAGGGAAAATTACTTTTACTGGGTACCTACTCAAAATTGTAGTTGACATTTAAGTTGAACCCAGCCTTAGATGTTCCCTGTTGGTTTGATGTCTCCTGCTCTCTTTAAACAGTTATTTTGTTGCTCTTCTGTGATATGTTGTGGCCAACTGATTCTTGTTAAGCCATACTTTTTATGAGATCCTTTCAGAATTTGGCAGTAGATTGCAAAACTGGTCTGACTGTATACTATTGTATAGCAAAAGACCGATAGAACCTCACTATTGTATAGCAAAAGACTATGATAGAACCTCACTGCTGACTCTGTACTATTGTGTAGCAAAATACTACGATAGAACCTCACAACTGCGATGATTTTATTAAAGTAGTCACTCTTGTAAAACTGACTGCCTATGTTAGTGAAACTATTTATATACAACATCTTTGAACATGAGCAAACAAGATTTGTGATGGTCGAAATCAATAGAGAAAGCCATTTTGATTGATCACAATGTGTTCCTGTATTGACAAGTGTAACGCTTGCAATAGGTTTATTGCAATGGCTTAGATTGCAAGGGTCCATTTCACCAAAATGATGAAAAGCTAAAACACATTTGCAGGGGTGAAACCATACATTTTTTCATTTTTAGAAATCACAAACAATTACTACCAATTTTAATAATGCAATTTGGAATTATGACCTCGAAAATGACATGCAATTTGACGTGTAAATACATAACTTTGGTGCTGTATGTCCATAAACGTGAATTTTTTGGGTGGGTCAGTTCAACCACCTATAACTTCGCAACAGATTGACACGCACGGAGCACACTGATATTGTAAAACTGAAATGTTGCCCTTTCATGCGATAACTTGATACTGCTGAAATATACCCTTAAGGTGTGAACCGCTGAGATGTGTCATGTTTGTGTTGTTTCTCAATGTTGTCCCGTATCGCTGCGTTATCCTCAATGTGTTGCTCGTTCGTCTATCGTTGTTTGTTTGAAGCTTGTACTGATTGCGTCCTTTGCTTTTTCTGGCACAGGGAACGTTGATACCTGCAGCTTTCCACAATGGTTTTCACTGAACAGATCGCCGGCACAAAGGTACTAATACTATACAGCAACGTCACCCGAAATCTCTCGTTTGCACCGGTTTCCATCTTGGTCGAACTCAGTGCTTCCTGTTATCACACAAACTAACATGGGCACATCGATGGTGCATTCATTGTCCCAGCTGTCTGACTAGGAGAAGTGTTGAAAGATGTCTTCTGTCTGTCTCTTGCTCTCAACACCTCCTGTTATGTTATGTTACCTGTGGTTGCGGTGCGTTGTCCGAGAGCAGTGCAATAAACTGTTCTGAGAATCTTAATTTGTGGCGAATTAAAAGTTCTGCAGAAACAGTTTCATTGTGACAAAAATTATTAATTCAGTTACGTTTGCATGTCATTCATGCAAATGATCAAATGCACATAGATTACAAAATATGTAATAATTAATTCTGAATAAACAATAATAATATTAAGACAATCACTTTGGTGCCTTTTTATTGATATCTTGTTTTGACATACACGCAATCACAGTTTCAAAGTTCAAAGGTCAGATTGAGTAAAAGTCGACCTGGTTCGCTGTGAGTGGTGAAAATTATCGCAAATAGCACTGGATATCTGGAGATATAGATATTTATATACAAGTATCGGATGCTTATTGAAAGATAAGTTTAAAAGGAGCAAAGGAGACACATGTGCCATAGCGATCCAACAGCAGTTTATTTGGCATTATATACGCGATTTGCCCTGCTGCTGCGCCGATTGCATGACCCAAACCTATATGTCTATAAGTGAAACTGTGATTCCGTGTATTTCCCCAACATTATTTATTATAACATTATTGGTTAATCATGCATAGGATGAAGGTGTATTTCTGGCTGATTTGTGTTTCTTACAAATGTCAGAAAAACAAGGAATATATTTAATCTAATGAGTTGTAGTAGTACAAAATAAATATTGTGATATTGTTATTTTGATGCATGCTTTGAGAAAGGCATACAATACAGTTGCTAATATGTTAAAAGTCTTCGTACAAACGAACTGCCCATTGTGTGATGACATGCCTGTGTAGCTAATGTTTTCTGACTGCAGAAATTAAAACAATTCCCACACTGCCCATGTGAGTTAATACTTAAAATAATAAGAATTAAAAGAAAAAAGTCAGCAACAATTCAGAAGAAAGACCATTTCACTAAAATTCCTACGAGCCCACAAGCCCAATATTGGTTTTTAGAATTGATTTCACTCCTTTGTAGTGATCTTGTAATCACAAGCCCGATATTGCTCTTTACAAATGATTTCACTCCTTTGCAGTGATCTTGTAATCTGAAAACTGCCGACATCGGGACACACCACCGGGAGTTTTTTGTGTCACGGAAATATTGTCCTAGGTGACAGAGTGACAGCTTTTTGCACTTCGAAAACGTTCCTTAAATATAGCAAGTTTTTTTATCGATTTTGCTTATGAGCCCATTGTCTTAGTGAAAAGGTTCACAGATTCCTTTAAACATTCGTTCTTATTGTGGGGTTTTGTTTGCAGGGACGTCCAATTAAATAAAGTGGAGAAACAACGTCTCAAGGCCCTGTGGTTCCACTACAACGCTTGACCGCTCTGTCGAAGTGACCACAGAATTGACCAATTGTGGAAGTGGTGGCTAGCTGCGGTGAAAAAGGGAAAACTGCAGTCAGTTGGATCGGCCGACTCCAAATGACTGTTTTCATACAGATGAAATAATCTCAACTGCCGAAACCAGTTTTAACTTATACAGGGAACTTTATTCCATCGGTGGAATTTTTATAATGAAGATGTTGATAAATGTTACTTTGAATGCTTATGGAATGTACTCGTGATTATACAGTGTATTTTAACCTGTTGTGAAGATGTTATTTGAAAGTGTCCAGTTTTATCTACATGATAAAGACAGTACCTTTGATGTTGCACTGTACTTACGAGCAAGATTTTGATCTTTGTATTTTATTGATTTTTTATTTCAATTTCATAATGTTTTCTTTTATTAATTTTGAGCTCACATTTAGAAGTAGGTTGTAGAAGGTAGTTCGTACTTGGTGACGTCACGGTGGCACGACATCATGGCCAAGTTTGTTTTGATTTTATCTTTTAGTGCTACAACTTATATTCTGGCTTGGGTTTCTGGGGCGGTTTTAATGGTTGCGGGTTTTATTTGTCAATACGCAAACATTTCGGAGCATGTTTGGTTCGACTTTGTCAGCATAATGTTAGTATCGTTCGGAAAGTGATCCTACTTAGATGTTTACTAGATCCGTCTCCGTTGCTTGCCAGTTTCATGGTGATTACCAAATATGTGTCGTAGTATGTTAACTGTTCTATGAGTGGGTAATATTTTTATATGCTAAACGTTTGTTCGGCATTGATTGGGACACTACAGGTTACGTGTAGACGTTGTTATGTTGTGTGCGAGCGAGGACTACGCTGCCACCTTGGTCTCTCGTCATTGTTGAATCAGGTACATCGTAGAACAAAGACGTTTTACCCACGACTATCACACCAATACATTTGTTTTAGAGGTCACACAGTGCTGATGTCTGTACATACGTAATATAGCAAGTTGAAGTTTGTAGCATCGTCAATTCGTGATTGACTTTTCTGTGTCTGGTGTTTATCAGTGGGTTGCATTTTATTCCGATAGCGGTCGCTAGCGACATGCACTCTTAACAGGGTCTTTCTGAAAGGGAACCATTCGAAGTTGGCCAGTTATGTCTGAGTTTTAGAAGGCTGCTATGTGGTGAAGATAAATAATTTATCGAACAAGTTTACAGTAATACTATTTAGAGAATTATCACTGAATGAAATGGGAAATCGTTAAGATGAACTGTACTTATGTAGAGATATAGGAAGGCCGTTTGCGGTGGTTCTGTGTACATATATATATTGTGTGCTTTGCATGTGAACGCCTGACCAACACCCCCCTCCCCCCGTTATTAACATGTAATCTAGATGTGTTCTCACTTGTTGTTTCACTCGTGTTTGTTTCTAATATTTACAAAATGTCCCTCTCGGAACCAGTTATCGTATCTACGTTTCCAATGGATGTTTGGTCAACGGGCAACGTTGCTTCTGCAGAATACACCAGGGGTGCGCGTATATGGCAGCTACCTGGCGTGGTTTTATCATATGCAGTTATGTTCTCGGGAGTCAAACAAACCAAACACTCTGATCTGCGATCACCTGCATAATTTCTTCCAGTTTGTGAAAGTATCACGGCAGCAAAGGGCGTCGACTGATGCCCGCCCGCCCGCCCGCGTAGATGAACGGCCGGCGTCTAGGAGCGATGCCCGATTATAGGTCTTTTGGCCGTCACGTTTAGCTATAAGTGTTATTATTCGAGAAATTATCTATATACTCACTATTATACATGTTCTATTGCTATAGCCGAAAAGTGTTTGTTGCGTATATTTATACATGTGGATGTGCGACTGGGTGTGTGTGTGCGTTCCTCTTTTACTATGGGTAATTCATTGAAGATGACGACGACAACGAAGTGGTTTTCGGTCCGTGTCCTTGCGATGTCGTCTCTACTGTTGCTGTCGGCGCGCGTCGCACGTCGACTCGTGCGCTTTGAACTAACGTTTTCTAACTGTTTTGTGTCTGTTACGATGTGTGTGTGTGTGCAGTTATATTCGTCGCCTCGCGCTGCTTCCGTTCCGCTGTCTTCTTGCAACATGTGTGCGCCATTAGATAATGTTGCAGCATCGGCTCCCGTTTTGGTGGGCGTTCGTGCGTGAGTAAGACCAATCTGGCGGCGTTCGTGCGTGCGTACAGAGCATAACTCGCTAGCACTGTTAATGCAGCAACCAGCTACCATCATGAAGTAGCCAAATTGCGCCGTGGTTCAGACTCTGTTGGATTGTTGATGAGGCTGATCACGCGTTATTACTTGGAGCGGGTTGTCGCGTGACGTCCCCATTTCTACACGGCCGTCTCGTGTAAGATGTGGTCGTCTTATTGCGTGTTGTTCCTGTAGCGTTCTGTCGTCTGCCAACTACTGTACCGCAGCAGTCGTGCTGCGGGGACCACGACTTGGCTTCCATCGCCGTGTCAACCGATTACTTGCTTCGTAATTGCTGCGCACACGCGAGGCCCGAACACTAGCTACACGACAGGGAATACACGCCGACGGACGAGAGCGGTCGTCTCCTCTGGTGTTATTTCTACGGCGATGTCTAGGGTGTGGATAGTCTAGACTTGTAGATTAGGTCGTAGCTAGCAACCGCTGGTCATGCCAATTGGTAACATTCCTTGTACAGTAACCATAGCGACAGTGTAGCTGGCGGGATCACTGCGGGCAGGGACGTCCCATAAGCCGCCCGATTGGCCCTGCTATGTGACCGTGTCGGTGGAATCACGCTGCCGGGCGTAGCGAGTTCCTCGGTTTAATAATATGTGCCAAATCGTAATAGTTGGTCGGCAGGTCGGCGTGCGCATCGACCAGTGACTGTCGGTGATCCGGTCGGCGACGTTTCCGGTTGTGGTGTCCGATGCAGCCGCGTGGAACGGAACGGTATCGGCTGTGGTAACTTGACGTAATGATGTCTGAATTAGACGGGAATAATGTGTGGAATCGTAGCCTATGCTCCCCCCTGGGCTATTAACTATTCGACATTAGCTTCACATATCAAACTGACAAAACTTGTAAGCAGTTGGAAGAATAGCATTAATAGCGGATACCGTCTTGTTCCTGCTGCAGGCGTCGACTCGTTTGCCGTGCTGGCCTGTTCCGACAACCATAGCCCGTTTTACGTTACAACTTGCGCGGGAACCGCACATTTATTGTGGGTCAATAGTGAACGGGGTGTCTGTTCCGGGGGTGCGCACAACGAAGTGCGCAGTAGACGTGTACAAAGGTGTAGCGGTTAGTTAGCGTAGCGCTAGTGTAGTCCGCTTGAGTCGTGCCCACGTCTTCCGACAGATCTTCGGATAGCGAACGTGAAAGTAGGAGTCCGGCGTGTTGGCGAATCGACGGCGGCGTTCGTATAGCGAAAGTAAAGCTAGAGTTGGGTGAAAACTATGCTTGTTATTACTAGAACCAGAACACTGATAAAACCGGGTCGCATGGTCTATGCAATTGGTTGGGCAGTCTGTCATGTATTTTTATCTCGTTTTACCGAGGCATTTTCACAATGTTGTGGTCCAAATATATATAGAACGTGTATTGTGCAACATCTGACGATGAATGAATAAAATGTTGTTTGAACAAATACGGATTGTCGTTTGTGTGTTGAAAGTTTACAAATTTGCATGCACAGTCCATTAGAGAGGTTGACCGACGTCTTCCAAGAACACGAAGTGCGGTCTTGTGTCACAAGCAGTCACCGCACAGTTCACACGTCTACGTAACCCTACACATAGAAACAGTTGGCGAGATCAAATTATGATTGAGAGAAGACTCGCAATGGAACAAAATACGTTGTTGGTGGCCGGGTTCAAAAGGTGAATTCTCAAAGATGCGGAAAGCGATGACATAGGCAAAGAACACCTGCTGTATTAACAGGTGCTTCTTGTATTAACAGCTGCCTCTTGATAACTGTATTAAGAGCTGCTTCTTGATATCTGTATTAACAGTTGCTTCGTGATAACTGTATTAACAGTTGCTTCTTGATAACTGTTAACAATTGCTTCTTGATAACTGTATTAACAGTTGCTTCTTGATAACTGTATTAACAGTTGCGCCTTGATAACTGTGTTAACAATTGCTTCTTGATAACTGTATTAACAGTTGCTTCTTGATAACTGTATTAACAGTTGCGCCTTGATAACTGTGTTAACAATTGCTTCTTGATAACTGTTAACAATTGCTTCTTGGTAACTGTAATAACAGTTGCTTCTTGATAACTGTATTAACAGTTGCTTCTTGATATCTGTATTAACAGTTGCTTCTTGATAACTATTAACAGTTGCTTCTTGATAACTGTATTAACAGTTGCTTCTTGATAACTGTATTAACAGTTGCTTCTTGATAACTGTTAACAATTGCTTCTTGATAACTGTATTAACAGTTGCTTCTTGATAACTGTATTAACAGTTGCGCCTTGATAACTGTGTTAACAGTTGCTTCTTGAAAACTTTTAACAGTATCAGGAGTGCATTTCCTAATTTCGAAATCAGTTCGTATCTATATTGTGTTGACGGTTACCAACGGCAGTGGGGATCGTCGGCAATGAGCATTCGTTTTCAAAATTGAAACCCCAAGAATACAGAGGAAACTATACATGCAGAAGTGTTCTGAAATACAATTTGGATATGTGGCTGCACCATAACAAGCTGTGAAAATACTTATTGCTGTACTGACTAATCCTCGCCCCCCCCCCCCCCCCGCCCCTGTTTACTGTGAGACGCAAAGCCTGCCTACAAAATCTGATTGCAGTGGACATTCACACATCTCCACGTGTAACTAAGCGTGCGAGACCAACAATAACTGCATGTCTACTAAATACCCGGTCCGTGAAATCTAAAGTGGATCAACTTGTCAAGTTGCTTGATGACAACGAACTTGATATTCTAGCACTGACAGAAACCTGGCTGAGCTCGGGTGATGCTAGTCGGACAGAGATAAATTCGTTGTCACCAAATGGCTACAAATTTGATCATAAACCGCGTAGTGACAGAACTGGAGAAGGTGTTGGTGTCATCTATCGTGCATCTTTCGAAATGAGGCAACTTGCCACAAAGACATACAGATTGTTTGAAGTGATGTGTCTTCTGCTGATGTATAGATCATACTGTTTCCGGGTATGTGTTATCTATAGTCTTCCACCGTCTGCCCGTAAGGGGTCAGCACACTGTTGGTTTTCTCATTGGCAACCATGTTAACCTTTTGTGTGATTATAAGAAAAAGTTACCTAGAAAATGTATTAAACTTCTCACCTGCCGTTATCATCATCTCATTGACATGCTGGTCGAGTTTAGTCAAAATCTAATATTTCTAGCTCTTGCCAAATGCCTGTATGAATGACACCCGTCAATATTTACAAATGGATGCAGGCAGTAATCCGGCTAAAGTGTCAACTAGCCAAATTGCTGCCAAATACCCTTCCGCTTAGTAAAATCAGCTAAAAATACACAATTTTACTGTCAACAGCTTCTACAATCACATCTATTGTAGAAACCTGACTACTCAAATGCGCTTATGTCAGAGCAAGGGAATATTGTAAAAAATCATTTCTCAAAAATATACTGCACTTTTTTTTACCCCAAATAAGTATGGCAATTTTTGAAGTCCAACAGTGTCCTGACCCCGTAATGGTCTGAGCGCATCGATGTTCATGTACGAATTCTCAGATGTTCTGCAGTGTTTTTGTATGGGCCATGACAACATGGTGATTGTTGGAGATTTCAACATACACGTTGATTTGTTGGCTGATACAAAGACTGTACGCTTTCACAACATCATAGAATTTCATGGTCTGCATCAGCAAAGACACATTCACATGGTTACACTCTAGAATTGATAATAACGCGATCCGAAGCAGACATCATTGGTGATATCGTGGTTGAGAATTCGGGTATATCCGACCACTCTGCAGTGACATTCAAGATACAAGGTTGTAAACCTTGTGCTCCTAAGAAACAGGTCAGCTACAGATTATACCACAATGTATGTGCGTGTGACATGCAGGCAGACATTTCTCAGTCAGAGCTGTCCACTGGTCCAGCTGATGACTTGGATGGACTCGTTCGCCAGTATGACTCGGTCTTGCGCGGCTTGTTGGATAAAGATGCTCCCGTAAGGCAGAAGACGATCACGGTGCGACCCGATGTGAAATGGGACAACAAAGAGTTGCGCAAGGAGACACAGAGACGTCGGAAATATGAACGTCTATGCCGGAAATCTGGACTTGAAATTCATCGCCAGATGTTCAGACACCTGTGCACGGTCGCAAATAACCGTCTTCGTCAAGCCAAATATCAATACTATTCCAACAAGGTTGTTGAGTCTGGATCAAACCAAAAGAAACTTTACAGCATTGTGCAAACATTGATGCACACTCGGGTGGACCCGCCACTGCCAACACAGGCCTCTCCAGAAGCTCTGGCTCAAGTTTTCAGAAATTACTTCCAAGAGAAAACTGCAAGCATTCACTGTGCATTAGATCGCCGAGCGGGAGCACAACGTGATGCACACATCACTACTTATGAACATGATGGAAATCATCCGTTGGACAGGCTGTCGCCAACCTCTGAGGATGAGGTCAGAAACATCATTACATCATCTGCTCCTCGATCCTGCGCTCTCGATCCTCTGCCGACACGGATGCTGAAGAATTGCCTTGGCGCACTTGTTCCGGTCATTACCAGGATTGTGAACATCTCGCTGGCCACAGGAGATGTGTCGGCTAACTTGAAAGCTGCACTTGTGACTCCGCTTCTTAAGAAGCCATCCCTGGATACCGAATGTCTTACAAGCTACCGACCGATATCTAATCTCAATTTCCTGTCCATAGTAATTGAGAAGGTGGTATCGTCACGTTTGTCGCGTCACACGGCGCAGCACAATCTATTTGAAGTGAATCAGTCAGCATATTGAAAGGGCCACAGTACAGAGACTGCACTGCTGAGAATCCAGAACGATTTACTCTTATCTGCGGATAATCGGTGTGTCTCGTGTCTAGTCCTCCTTGACTTGTCTGCTGCCTTTGACACGATTGACCACCAGGTGCTTGTGTCACGTCTGTCTAAGAAGATCGGCCTTTCGGGCACAGCACTAAACTGATTTACCTCGTATCTCGACAACATAAAACAAGCTATTAAGATTGGAGAAGCCATCTCGAACGTGTCCATGCTGACATGCGGTGTCCCCCAAGGGTCAGTCTTGGGACCGACACTGTTCACCATATACACGGCTGGTGAATTGGGTTCCAAAATCCGACAACATGGTTTGGATTTTCATATGTACGCTGACGACACGCAGCTTTATACAACATTCAAGATCCCCGACACATCTGTTGCCATATCTCAGCTAGAAACAGGCATTGCTGACATCAACGGGTGGATGACAGCAAACAAACTTCAATTAAATGGTGACAAAACTGAAGTTCTGTTCACGGGATCAGAGGCGCTGCGCAGAAAGATACCTAAAACAACAAAGGTCCACGTTGGGGATGCCCAAGTGACCCCCAGTACATGTGTCAGAAATCGTGGGGTCATGTTCGATGCTGGACTTACAATGGATCAACAAGTCAGTGCCATCTGTAGATCTTCTGGTCTGCAAATCCAAAATGTGGGTAAAATCATCAAATGTCTTACGCCAGGAGCTGCCGAACAAATCATCCATTCATTTATAACGTCTAGACTGGGTGGTTGTAATTCGCTGCTGTTCGGAATTAACAAGTGTCAGCTACGTAGACTGCAATACATTCAGAACACGAACAAGGAAACACGAGCACGTAACACCAGTCCTGAAATCTCTCCATTGTCATCCCATCCAAGAAAGAATTATGTTTTTAATTCTCCTGATCACCTTCAAGGCACTCCATGGACTTGCACCGCAATACATTTCCGAGCTTCTTGTTGAATATCAGCCTACACGCTTCCTCCCATCAAATTCTGCTGGTCTGCTGACAGTACCAACCAGTCTTTCGGAGACCATGCGTTCTCCAAAGCGGCCCCAGTTCTTTGGAACAATCTGCCACAGTCAGTCAGACAGTATGACACTATTGCGTCGTTTAAAACGGTGTTGAAGACGCACCTTTTTAAAATCGCTTTCACTACCTAAATGAGTGACATATAATTGTTAACTTTTTTGTAAAGCGCTTTGAACAGAACTAAGGACTGGATACAGCGCTATATAAGACTTCATTATTATTATTAAAGATAAATGTGACAAGATTAACAGCAACGATAATTATTGACCTACTGCATTAGATAGTATTGTGTCAAATTTGTTTGTAAACATTGTTGGACAGAATGTCAGTTGTACTTTCAACAATGTCCAATCAGTTTGGCTTTAAGAAAAAGCATGGACAGATATGTGTATTATGTCTTAAAGGAAGTTATTGACAGGCACAGGAGTCTAAATGGGTCAATGTTTATGTGCTTTTTAGATGCTTCTAAGGCTTTTGTTAGTGAAACTCTAATCTTATTTCAGGAGTTGATTGACAGGGGCGTGCCTGGATATATTGTTAATTTGCTTTTATATTCGTACTCAAATCATATATATATATATGGATGATCTAACCGTAGCATGAAACAACGGTGAAACAGGAACTACAAATATCAATCATCTTATGTATGCTGATGACTTAGTAATTCTCCCCATCTGTGCCAGGACTGTCTGAACTGTTGCAGGTATGTGGATCTTTTTAAAAACAACTCTAAGAAAAGTGCTGTGTTAGTATGCAAAGGCAAATACATGAAAAATGTTGATGTGCTATCATTTAAGATCAATGGTGAAGCAATCGGAGAAGTTGATCATGTAAAATATTTAGGTCACTTTATTTCTATTACATTACGAGATGACAAGGACATCTTGAGGCAATGCTGACAACTCTATGCTAGGGGTAGTGTGCTACTGAGAATATTTTACATGTGTTCTACAGAAGTGAAGCTGACTTTGCTTAGAACTTTCTGCTCTCCAATGTATACTGCTCAGCTGTGGTGGAATTACACAGTAGCAAGTATACATAAGTTTCATGTTGCATACAGGTATGTCTTTTAATTATTATTACAACAGCCTAAATATTACAGTGCTTCCACCGTGTTTGTAGAAAAACCGTGTAGCGAATAGTAAAGCTGTGATTAGAAATATTGTGTAAATTCACGCAGAGACTTCATGCCTCTTGTAATAATTGCAATCATCAGCAGTGATTTGTAGAGGCTCTCGAGGATACGACCACATTGGACTAAGATGTATGTTCATAATAGCTTTGACTGAGTATACATATGGTAGACCGCATTGTGCAATACTCTTATAGTTTTATTTACGTTTATGTTCTTTTTTCTTTAATGTTTATATGGACATATGCACATGCTGCACAGCTAAATCTGAAATAAATATTTTGAATTGAAATGAAAATACGCAAATACTTATATTAAATGGCAATGCTCACTTCAGTCTCCCGTGTGAGCTATTACGCCACCAGGCCCTTTCATCTTAATTTGTTTTCAAATATCTCCATGTCTCCACGTCTTTCCTGTGAATTAACACACATTTATTAATTTATAATAAATACTAATTGTTATCCCTTTGCGTACGTCAATATTTTAATCGCATTGGCAGCATTGATCACGATATCGAAATTCAACGGACGAACGCCAGTCTTGATAGAATAGCCTACGTGAGATGGCGCCACCGTTTACTGTATCGAAATTGCAGGGTTGTTAGCATCAATTATCCAGGCGCCGCGAGGTGGCTCCACCACTTGACCCTTGCAGAACTGCCCGAAAGCGAACTACATTTTTTAATGTGACATAAATATGGGTATTGACATCAAGAGACTTTCATTTTAATTCCACATTTATGTGTAACATTTTATTAAGTGTATGATTAGAAACAATTGTAAATATAACTTGGTCCTACATTGAAACAAGACACACAATTATGTCACCAGAGAATGTCTGTACAGTCACTCCGGATAAGTCGAACTTGCAGGGACCCATGGAAATACTTAAGTTCAGCAGTTTCACTTATCAGTATCTTTGTTTTGGTTTGTCCGTTGTCATTGGTTAACTTTGCGCGAAGTCTTCGCTTTCCCGATCAACACACTAGAATGCGCATATATTACGTAGTGAGAGAAATGTCGCTGTGTAAGAGTCACTAAATCCTTAAACTAATCAATATGCCAATACGTTAAAATACGTCAGTATGCCATCTATATAGCTGGAGGCAATATCCGGTGGGTTAGAGATAGAGGCTATCACTCCGTGAGTCCACCTCAGATTACACAATGTTCTATCCCCAAGGTGGGGTATTTTATTTCCCTATAGTAGATACTATGCAGACAGATGGAATAAACAACTTTTGTTGTCTTCTTAAAAAACACAGGCCACATGCCGTCAACGGCATTGCACTTGTTGCGAAAATGCGGCAGGTGTAATCGGATCACTATCCTTTTGAACGACGGTCAGGCACTTTACCACGCGACCATCTACATGTTCACGGTATACCGGGGTAAACTGTGGTATAACGGCCAAAGAATGGATTTGTTGAAACTGCCAACACAGCTGGTGACGTATTGGCCACAAAGTGCATAGGTACTCAGGAAGAATTTAGAGTTTTGGTGGCAAAGATATGCACTCAGTGATACGAAGGAATTGCCAAAATGGCACCCAGCGTAGAGTGCAAACACGAATCGGACAACTGATCCCCGGCAACATGTCCCCTCACTGGAAAGGGGACAATGTCAACTTGGCTATTGTACATGCCAGCAAAGGGTTAGTAGTGAGAAGAACGATGAAGACACTCCAGTAGATGGCCTTCCCCTTCAACGAACCCGCCAACAGGCTGTGTGTCTTTCAGGCCGAGTTAGATGATGATCCACAAGCTGGTATGAACAAACTATGCTTAAATGTTGCTGCAATCGCTTTGTGAGGCAAGAATGACCAGATGTGCAAATGTATTGTACTGATTGAAGTCTGCAATCACTGTTGTAGTCGATGTCCTGGGATATTTGGAAGACGATTGGGATGGCAAAGATATAAGTTAATTGTCCAAATTTAACTTCATCATAACACTAGTGACCATGTTGTGAACATGTTTAACATAGTTTGCTTCCTCAGTCTAGTACAGGCCAAACAGGATGTCCTCGTGCAGGAAGGCAGTGTCGTCTCACAGCTCCACCAGGAGAGACCCGACCCAGAAGTGTGGAATGCATTGTGCAGCGGAGGTAGCAGACACATGTCTCACAGCTCCAGCAGGAGAGACCCGAACCAGAAGTGAGGAATGCATTGTGCAGTAGAGGTAGCAGACACATGTCTCACAGCTCCAGCAGGAGAGACCCGACACAGACGTGAGGAATGCATTGTGCAGTAGAGGTAGCAGACACATGTCTCACAGCTCCAGCAGGAGAGACCCGACCCAGAAGTGAGGAATGCATTGTGCAGTAGAGGTAGCAGACACATGTCTCACAGCTCCAGCAGGAGAGACCCGACCCAGAAGTGAGGAATGCATTGTGCAGTAGAGGTAGCAGACACATGTCTCACAGCTCCAGCAGGAGAGACCCGATCCAGAAGTGAGGAATGCATTGTGCAGGAGAGGTAGCAGACACATGTCTCACAGCTCCAGCAGGAGAGACCCGACCCAGAAGTGAGGAATGCATTGTGCAGTAGAGGTAGCAGACACATGTCTCACAGCTCCAGCAGGAGAGACCCGATCCAGAAGTGAGGAATGCATTGTGCAGGAGAGGTAGCAGACACATGTCTCACAGCTCCAGCAGGAGAGACCCGACCCAGAAGTGAGGAACGCATTGTGCAGGAGAGGCAGCAGACACATGTCTCACAGCTCCAGCAGGAGAGACCCGACCCAGAAGTGAGGAATGCATTGTGCAGGAGAGGCAGCAGACACATGTCTCACAGCTCCAGCAGGAGAGACCCGACCCGGAAGTGAGGAATACATTGTGCAGGAGAGGCAGCAGACACATGTCTCACAGCTCCAGCAGGAGAGACCCGACCCGGAAGTGAGGAATGCATTGTGCAGGAGAGGCAGCAGACACATGTCTCACAGCTCCAGCAGGAGAGACCCGACCCAGAAGTGAGGAATGCATTGTGCAGTAGAGGTAGCAGACACATGTCTCACAGCTCCAGCAGGAGAGACCCGACCCACAAGTGAGGAATGCATTGTGCAGGAGAGGTAGCAGACAAATGTGAGCAGGAAATCAACATGTTATCGAGCAGTTGTTAAGCTTCACTGAAGGTTCATGTCCACTTTATACATCAGAGTTGGAAGTCATGTAATAATACTAATGTAATTTCTTATGCGCCTAAATCATTATAAACCAAGCTCAAAGCCAATGTAGGAGTCTAAATTATCCCAGTTTTGTTTAGGTCGTCTTCAAAATGCACCAAATTACAGTTGGTTATACACAGCATCGGAACGTAAGATCCCCTTTACACAGGCGTCGGAACATGGTGATGGGGGGCTGAGGGTCAAAGAAACCCTTCCACTGCACCCCCATTGAGGCTCAACTAAAACTCCAACTTCACTTGCAATGGGGCTCACTAAAACCTTCACCTGCACCCCCTTACCAACATAGTGGGGGTGGTAATCCTATTTCCAGCCCCCAACTAAATTATTGGGGAGGATTGACCCCCCCATTTCCGACGCCGACGTTTACATTTAATGTGCTCTGGTTATAGATTTGTGCTTCCGCATATATTTATGCCTAGTTACGCCGCTGAGCATGGTATAATTATATCATAATATACCACGCTGTTTTGAAACACGTGACATACCATTGTTTCCCCTGGTTTCCCATTATACACCACGACATACCATGGTGCATCATGATACCATTATATTTAGTAATTTAATTACTTAGACAGTAATGTTACAAGGAAACCTTGGCGCCGTATCAGTGAGCGTTGTCGCTGCTCGCGGAAAGAGGCGGTCTTATATCAGAGGCGATGTGGTAGCGGGCTCGCATCCCTGTAATCCGATCCTGCTGCACCCAGTGTATCCCATTGGTTTATCCCCGCGTGCGCCCCGACTTTGTTTGCTGCTCCCCGTGATTACAACATCCACAAAGCTGCTACGTTTCTGGTCGGTTTCTTGCCGAAAGAGCGTCAAGTTTTCGACGAGTGAAGTTATTCGAAGGTGGCGTGAAGCTGCGATGACCGAAGACCTACCCCGTGTCGATCCCGGCGGTGTATGGCGACGAGGGAGAAGGGAAACGTTTCCGAAATCGTGAGCGTTAATCGAGGTAAAACTGGGTGCTGAGAGCGGCTGGGAGTGGGAACAACGCGAGCAGAGACGGCGGGTCAGGGCTCAGCATACTGTTAGTTTTCCCATTGGCGATCATGTTAACGTTTTGTGTGATTATAAGAAAAGTGACCTATAAAGTTTCTTAAACTTCTCACCTGCTGTTATTATCATCTCATTGAGATGCTGGTCGAGTTTAGTCAAAATCTAATATTTCTAGCTCTTACAAAATGCCTGTATGCAGGCAGTAATCCGGCTAAACGGTCAACTAGCCAAATTGCTGCCAAATACCCTTCCGCTTAGTAAAATCAGCTAACAATGCACCATTTTTTACTGTCAACAGCTTCTACAATCACACCGGGAAATCTGACTACTCAAATATACTTATGTCAGGTGAATTTTGTAAAACAAAATCATTTCAAAAAAATAAATTGCACTTTTTCGTCTGCAACCAAGCAGAAAGTCCAACAGTGTCCTGACCCCGTCAGCTGTGCGACGGGCGATGCTGCAACTAATGTCACGTCGAGTCTGTAGGCGTTGTTCGTTGAGTGCGTGTACGTCTGCGTTAAAAGGAAACAGTCTGTTCCTAGTTTGTTTTCATTAATTAATTAATTAATATAATGCTTTTAAAGACTATGCTAACTCTGTTGAATGTTTACTGCCCGCCAAATTGTGTTTAGTAAGCCCGTTTGTATCTATAAAAAAACAACGCCACGAAGGGCATTTGTCAACGCCATAATACACGTAAAAGTTCCAGTGAACAGTGGAATCGTTTTGTTATAAAGTTTAACAAGATTGCCACCAGGAGAATTAACTCTAGATGGCAGGTGAACAAGGAAGCCCTTTGGCTTATCGAGAGTCCAACCCTTTTATCTACTTGTATCCCGCCCTTCTGAGGTATGTGTCGATTTTATTTATAAACATATTCACACTACTAGCACCCACACAATCAGCAGATAATCTGTTCCATTCATTTACAGTCCTTTGTGAAAATGAAAACTTTCTCATATCTAATCTACGCTGCTCCTTTGCTAAAGTAACTTCATGCCCTCTAGTCCTTCTATCTTTCTTAACTGAGAAACAAATATTTCTATCAATATTTCCATAATCATTCAATATTTTAAACACTTCTATCTGATCTCCTCTCAATTTCCTGGTCTCTAGTGTTGTTAAACTAAAGTTCTTTTAGGCGTATTTCATAATTAAGATCTCTCAGTTTTTGTATAATTTTAGTCGTTGTCCTCCGTACTCTTTCTAGCATATCTGTCCTCCTAGCGATATGGTCTCCACGCTTGTATACAATATTCTAAATGAGGCTTAACTACTGTTTAGTACAGCGGTATTATTAGTTCTTTTTCCTTATACGCTATATTTCGTTTAATTAATCCAAGGATTTGATTTTCCTTTGAAGCTGCAATTCCGCACTGCTCTGAAACCTTCATATCAGCACTAATGGTTAACCCTAAGTCCTTTTCTTTTACAGTAGTACTTAGTACAGTACCCCCCATTGTATATTGTACATCTTCGTTCCCATGTCCTGTGTAGAGGCATTTACATTTCACAAAATTGAGCAACATTTGCCACTTTTCAGAGCATTTGATAAACCTGTCAAGATCATCTTGTAAATGATTTCTATCTCCATCACTTTTAATCCTTCTAAACACTTTTGTTTCATCCGCAAATTTCAACACCTTGCTAGCTATATCATCGTCCAAATCGTTGATATATATTAAAAATAATATAGGTCCCAATACTGATCCCTGTGGCACCCCACTCAAAACTGATTTCCAGTTTGAAGCCTCCCCATCAACTTCTATCCGTTGTCTTCTGTCAATCAGCCATTTTTTATCCAATTAATTATACCATTTCCTACGCCATGGGCCTTTAGTTTAAGCAGTAATCTTTGATGTGGCACTTTGTTGAAAGCTTTTTGAAAATCTAAGTAGACGATATCTACTGGTGATTCCTCATCTACCCACTTAGTGATGTCTTCCAAAAAACATAACATATTTGTTAAGCATGACCTCCCTTTTAGAAACCCATGTTGAGATGGGTTTATCAAGTTTTGTTTAACAAGAAAATCCAGATCTTTAATTAGTCTTTCTAATAATTTACAAATCACCGATGTTAAAATCACTGGTCTGTAGTTCCCTGACTTGTTTCTCGAACATTTTTTAAATAACGGTATAATGTTTGCATCTTTCCATTCTAAAGGAACCACTCCCTCTTCTAATGACAAGTTGAAAACTGTTGCAAGTGGTATGCTAATTTGTTATACAATTTCCAATAGTAGTTTGGGTGGAATACCATCCACTCCAGGTGATTTATTATCCTTCATAGCCCTTACTTTCTTAGCTACCATTTCCGGGGTTACAATTAATTGTCCTAAATAGTCTGAATCTGCCCCCTTGAACTTAGCCTCTGGTATTGGCAGTGAACTAATATCTTCCCTGGTAAACACTGAACTAAAGTACTCATTCAGGTCTTCTGCCATTATGAATCCCTCTGATATTATATTTCCAGCACTATCTTCTAGAGGACCAACCTTATCTTGAACTTTCTGTTTGCTTCGAACATACGCATAAAAACTCTTGCTGTCATGTTTTATATTACTAGCTAATTGTTGTTCATAGCTTCTCTTTGAATTTTTAATTTCAGGTGTTGCATGGTTAAATGCTTTAAAAAAAAGGTTGTGGTATTCGTCATTTCTGGTACATCTATATGACTTCCACATCATTTGTTTGTACTTAGTTTCTCTAATGGTTTGTTTTGATAAGTGTTTCTTTTTGAACCGTTTTCCTTGTTTTTTCAATGGAAAACAGTTATTGACGAAGCACACAATTTCACTCTTTAAGATATTCCAGCATTCTGTTGCTGTCTTATTCTTCAGTGTCTTATTCCAGTCTATCTTTGCTAAATATTTCCTCATGTCCTTATATCTTCCTTTGTGGAAATTTCTCCTGTACTGCTTTTTACTATTCCTTTCTGATTTTAGTTTGGCAGTAAAATGTATCTGTTTGTGATCACTACTCCGCAGTGGCTCACATATCGTGACATTGTCAACTAATTATTCTGTGAGGACAAAACTATGTCTAACACATTCTCACCCCTGGTTGGTTCTAGCACATGTTTTGAAAGGAAACTATCTTGTACTAAAACAAAAAACTTGTGGTTCTCACTCCCCATACTCTGTAGGAATTTCCATTGTATATGACCATGGTTAAAATCCCCCATAATAATACAGTCCCGTTTGCTCACTCCCCTTATAGCGTTTTGTACTTTTTCATTGTCTTCTATGCTTACGTTTGAACTTCAATAAACTAACCCAAGCATTAACGTTTAGTTTCCTGTAACTATGTTATACCAAACAGCTTCTTCGCAATCTGCTTCTCTTTCTAATTTTATTTCAAAGCCTGGGTAGATTTTGTAATATATAAAATAACTGGTAAAATTCTTGAGAGAATAATATGTTCAACTATTGTCTTCTGTAGTCTCCTCGCTAACTGTCTGTACTTCTGTACTATCCCAGTTGTTTCCTCCTGTCTGCATTATTTGTCCCTACGTGTACTAGTATAAACCTTCCCTTGCCATGCCCCAATACCTCCTCTACCCTTTCAGTCACATATTCTATCCTAGCCATGGGTAGCAAACTGTGTACTACAGCACACTTTATGTTACAGCAAATTATAATTACACAGCTGACTATCTATCCTATCACGAACGCTAACGTTACCAGCAGTGACCTAATTTAAATACAATCAATTATGTTACGCTAGACTGTCTTATTTGTTTACGTTATATCGCGCCCTAGCGAATACGTGGGACACTAGCTACATAAACAAAACTGGAGTTCGCCCGACTATCGCCTTTGCTTAATTTTAACAACAATGTTACCTAATGAAAATATCTAGCAGGTACTGGCTTACACAGATATTATCTTATGTAAGTAATTCTGTGTTTGTTACTTTATTTCCTATATATTCTACTACATAATCAGGTTTGTTAAATCTATCTTGTTTGCAAACTTATCGAAGGCTAAGTTACCCTATTATCACTCACTAAACTAAAGTGTTCTAAAATACTTTAACTAACTAACTTTAAGCACAGCTGTTACTTGATATATGTCTAGTGCTACTTTATGAATAACATTAAGATAAGAATATTACTTATCGATCAATATTTCCACTTGTTTTTCACCTTTTCTGCACCAACAATTCTCTACGATCTCGACCCGCCAGTGTTCCCGCCAAAAAGTAAACGTAAACGCGATAGAATTCGCTTATGCTAATGTTAATAAATGTTTTGTGTTACAGGCCACACCGCTGTGATATGGCACAAACATTCGGGGCCCTTAAGGTTTGATCTCGAATCCTCTGAGGCGCCAGCAAGCGGAATGACGTCACCACAGCGTCATAAAACACCATAATACATAAACCGTAAAACTGTTTTGTAACAATGGGGTTCTCAAGCTATGCGCGAGTGCTAATAGCAGTCAGTGTGACGTCACTGCTGGTCAGTGGCTGGTTTAGCTGGCAGTATTTGATCCCTCCAATCCATGACAGTCCTGTGACACGCCCCATAGCGTTGCGTTACCTGGTTGAGACACCCGGATGTAAGATTCCCGACATTGACCCGTTCGACAAAAGTGTGAGTCACTTGATCGACTTCAACCCCAACCCCGCCCTGTGCGATGCTTTACCCGCCATGACATACACGGACCATAATGCATTGCGTATCAACCGCACCGCGCTGGCGATTTACTATGCCGATGGACTAGACTACTGCGAATATCAGAACATCGAACGAATCGACAATCGGAATTCAGATAACCTGTATGAATATTCGTCACATGTCGTCACGTTCTCGCGAGACGTCAACGTGACTTCGGAGTTCATCCGCGTTGCCTGCTACGGCAAAAGCGGCGATATGATCTACGCCAACTTCCACGCGTTCATACTGCGCAAACCGGAAGTCGAACGCCGCTGCGACCGGAAGTCCGCCGAGCAGTCCGCGCACGCGCCCAAAGAGAATCTCAACGTGATCGCGCTCGGCGTCGATTCGGTCTCGCGGCTCAATTTTATCCGCCAGATGTCGCAGACTCGTGATTTCCTGCTGGACACGCTAGGGGCGATCGAGATGTCCGGTTACAATAAAGTCGCCGACAACACATACGTAAACCTCTCGCCGATGTTCGCCGGAAAGTACGTGCACGAGCTGCCGTGGTCCGAGAACAGCTCGCGTCCCTTCGATGATTACGACTTCATCTGGAAGGACTTCTCGGCGCGCGGCTATCGCACTCTATACGCAGAAGACGCACCCACTATCGCTATCTTCAACTACGTGAAGGAGGGCTTCTACCGTCGCCCTGCTGACTACTACATGAGGCCGTTCAGCCTCGCCATGGAAGACCACGGCTCGCTGTGGAACAATGATCACGACTGTGTCGGCGACAGACTCGAGACGGATGTCGTTCTCGACTGGGTGCGCGACTTCGTCGTCAAGTTCAAGGACAAGCGCCACCTGGCGTTCGCGTTCATCACAAGACTGACCCACGAGACGCTCAACAAAGCGGCAACGGCTGACAGATCGTACGCACGCTTCCTGCGACAACTGCACGACACCGGTACCTTCAACAACTCCGTACTACTATTCTACAGCGACCACGGCATGCGCTTCGGACCCATACGACAGACTTTCGTCGGGAAGTTAGAGGAACGACTCCCATTCATGTACTGGGTGTTCCCGCCGTGGTTCCCCCGTCAGTACCCACGCCTGTGGAGGAACCTGCATACGAACGCGCACCGTCTGACGACACCATTCGACGTATACGAGACGTTGAAACACGTACTCGATTTCGACGGCGTCGCCGCCGCGAATGACGTCTCGCGGCGCGGCATGAGCCTCCTCGGGGAGGTTCCCCGCGAGAGGACGTGCGAGCATGCGGCCGTCGCCCCGCACTGGTGCACGTGCGACGGGCAGCGCGCGACAAGCAGCAGCGACCCGTGCGTAGTGAAGGCGGGCCGGCGGGTTGTCGCCTTCATCAACCGCCAGCTACGGCAGCACCGCGGACGCTGCTCCACGCTGACGCTCGCCAACATGACGGACGCGCTCATGACCACCGACAGGGGCGCCACCGTCGGGCCGTCCGCCAAGCGGACAGTGCGCTACTTACTGACGCTGAGGACGACCCCTGGCGGAGGGTTGTTCGAGGCGACAGTGCATCACGTGGTCGGAGAGGATTCTTACGAGATCATGAACGACATCAGCCGGATTAACCGCTACGGAAACCAGTCTTATTGCATTGAAAATCACAAACACAAGATGTTCTGTCATTGTCCATAAATAAGTATACGTATTTTGACAAAAGAAGTTTTGTTTTTTCTTTACAGATGTGACACTGTTGGTTCGAACACGTTTAATTAATTCGCTCGCTCCGTCCAACTGACGCCATAGTGCAGGCGCGGATACAGCAGTCAGGAATGTAGTTGTTAGGCTAATTGTACCATTATTAAATTGTAACAAGCTCACACAATAAATCAACATTTCACATAAAACGGTTACATTTTTCTAATTAAAGCCGCCTAGTCAAATCCGCGTCTAGACCTAGGAGTGTATGCGTTGCCCATGGATAACTACAATGTTTGTATATAATGCCACGCTGGCGTTTGTTGCTTGGTTCCCTGCCAGAAATGGCACGCGCTCACGCTGTCTGTCGTCTGCTACGACCAGAAACAGACAGCGACAGACAGCTCCGCTTGAGCCCATGATCCCTATCCCCCCAGGGCACTCATGGTGAACATTTAAAATAAACCTCTAAATGTATGAACCGCCCTAATAGTCCCGCTTGCTGGCATACAAAATGGTGGTCCCACGCAAGCGAAACTGACGGAGGTATATGCTCGGACGTACATACACCCAAGCATATACAAGTATACGTGTACGTACGTATGTATGCAAGTACGTACGTGTGTATACATGTATACATTGGTGTATGTATGTCCGTATATGTATGTATGTCTCCATTATACGTATGTCTTTACGTACGTGCATGTACGTATGTGTGTGTAGGTACACGTGTACTTAAGTATATTATTATTAATTGCTAAAAATTACGCCTATCCATGATCAATACATACACTGATAAACTTGTTATTTTCTATTCAGCTGTTAAAAGTTATAATTTTGTCACAGTTTTGTCACGTTCGACCCACAGCTCGCTGTATTTATGCCTCTCCCGCGGACGACGCCACCGCAGCAGCGATAGTTTGTTGTCGTGTGGAGCACTCCATCGCATACCGCAAGCGTTAATTACAACTGTATAAGTCTTCGATACTGGACAATGTTTTATGGTTTCAGTATAATGTACACAAATCGTGATAGTATAGAATTGTCAAATATTATTCGTATTGCTATGCTATTGGCATGAAGGCAGCTTTATTGTATTAGCGTCTAGTCCACGTTGCCAAGTCTCTGTCGTAGGGGCCGTTTTCCCGAAGTATTTGCTGCGCGCGCGTGGTTCGTTCCATTGTTAGGTTACGCTTTCCGTATTAGGCGTACATTACGTTTTACTTTCAGGACAACTCATTTACCCTATAAAAGGTGAGAATCTTGACGCATATGGGGTATTCTGAAAAGACACAGGTCTTACGTCCTATTCTGTGGATGGTAGATTAATCCCTGAAAGTTTGGCGCTCGACGACAAAGAAGAAAACGTTACCCTATCGACATACATACGCCAACTCGGCTATACATAGATGATATATACGTTAAGTGTGGCGATACTCTCGGAGTTTCGAACTCGCAGCTGAAACGGTTCTATGCATTTCTGTTTGTGCGTATTTCTAAGCAGCAGTCATTCACGGCCTCGACCGTAACCATTCGCCCCGCCACCAAAGCAATGACAAGCATCGACAAGACGAGTGTCGTATTCCTGTAACAGACAATGCAATGCACGGTGAGCTACGCCTGTAAAGACAAATTCATTCTAGCTAACAGTTAAATAATTAACGCACAATCAGTCACACAAAAGTGTGACTGATTTTTCGGAAGTTGACGGTCTTAATTTAGCGTAGTGACGCAGTGGCTAGCTCAATTAAACGTTTTGAATAGTCTTAAGGACTAGATACTA